>QEOT01002496.1:0-61782 GCA_003123785.1 Pterocarya stenoptera | reverse complement strand
GTGAGTAGCGGCCTTAAACTGCTTGATCGACCACTTGACTGACCGATGTCTCTCAATCTTCAAAATTTTGAGGAAAGCGTAAGACTAGGACACCAGCTGAGACCGTGCATTCGATGAACTAAAAGAGTACCTGACTCACCCGTCTCTTCTTAGCCAAACTAAACCGGGTGAAAAACTGCAGTATACCTGACTATATCGCTGCACACTGTGTTGTTAGCAGTCGTGGTCTGGGACAAGACGAAGTGACAATAGCTCGTCTACTACATAAGTTAAGCATTTCGTGTGGTCAAGGTGAGATGCCCATGAACGGAAATACTAGCATTCGCACTCGTGATTGTCGCTAGAAGGCTAAAGCCCTACTTCCAAACCCACCCGATGATGCTCATCGATGTCCCCCTAAAGAAAATCTTGCAAAAACCTGACACATATGGCCGAGTGATAAACTGGACAATCAAATTGAGTGAGTTCAATATAGAGTACCTCCCTAGACAACTCAAAAGGCAATTTTTGGCAAATTTCATGGCCGAATTTGCCTACTTCTTAGAGGAAAAACAAGCTGCATCCTAGGGAAAGTCTTAGCAGATCTACATCAATAGCTCGTCCTATCGTGCTGGAAGAGGTGTAGTGGTGCACATCGTCATTGAGCTCGGAGAGGAGCACAACTATGCGATAAATCTCACTTTCAAAGCAACCAACGATAAGACTGAGTACAAGGCCCTACTGGCGAGAATGTCGGTGGCCATATTGCTAGGGTCCACCAAAGTCGAAGTAAAAGCAGATTCTCAAGTAGTTGTCAACCAGGTGAGATGAGAGTTCACCAAGAAAGGTGAAAGTTGAAAAAGTACTTCCAACAGGTGGGCAGGGAGCGTGACTTTTTCTGCTAATTTCGAATTCAGCAAATTCCAAGATGAGAAAATCAAAAAGCAGACCGATTGGCAAGGGTCACCTCAGTACAGGAAAAGTGCCCTCTTCCTGAACATACCATAATCCGGATAGTATATGTCCCGACCATCGATGCCAAAGTATCAGTCGTCTCTACTACACAACCCGAGTTGGTCGTAAACATCATAAAATTCTTCAACCAAGACAAACTCCTTAGCGACCAAGAAGAGGCCAGGAAAGTCAGGAACAGGGTTGCATGGTTCATGCTATCAAAAGGATTTCTGTATAGAAAAAGATTCTCTAAGCCCCTCCTAAGGTGCATCTCTCCAGAAGAGGCTCAGTACATGTTGGCTAAAGTACACGAGGGGGTCTCTGGAAACTATTCGGGTGGAAGGGCACTGGCTACTAAGGTTATGCAAGTAGGGTATTATTGGCCTCATTCTCTTGGAGACACAAAATGCTTTGTGAAAAAGTGCCCAAAATGGTAGGAACACAGGCCTATACCCCGTTGCCGGCCGAAAGAACTTACCTCAATCATGTCCTCGTGGCCTTTCACACAATGGGGATTGGACATCATTGGACCATTTCCCATAGCCAAAGGTGGAGTAAAGTTTGTAGTCGTAGAACTTGACTGCTTCACAAAGTGGGTTGAGGTGGAAGCACTGGCGACCATCATGACCCACGTCATCACAAAATTCATATGGAAGTCAGTAGTTTGTCGATTCGGTATTCTGCAGAGCATCATATCGAATAACGGTCGGCAGCTCGACTGCTCACACTACCGTGAATAATGTGCGAAGTTAGGAATTAAGGCCAAATACTTCTCTCCAAGATATCCACAGCCCAACGGGCAAGTTGAAGCGACCAATAAAGCTTTGCTGGGCATATTACAGAAGAGATTAGAGGACCAAAAGGGAAGATGGGCTGAGGAGCTCCCATGGGTGTTGTAGGCCTACCAAATGACCGTCAAGACTCCAACGGGAGAAACACTTTTCACCCTCACCTCCGAAAGCAAGGCAGTGATTCCTATAGAAGTAGGAATGCCCACTTACTGAATCCAGCACTTCGATCCTAGCCTCAATAAAGAGAGGAGAAAGGAAAACCTAGACCTCCTTGAGGAAAGACAGCAGGAAGCCATAATGCAAACGGCGAACCATAAAAGGAAAGTAGAGCAATACTTCAACAAACGGGTCAAGACACGTTCCTTTAAAATAGGAGACCTAGTATTAAAGTAGACCGAAGTGACCACTCAAGAGGAAGGCAAGCTAGGACCATAATGAGAAGGACCATACGTAGTGACGACCACTAGTAGACCTGGGTCCTACTGCCTTAAAGATGATAGAGGATGCAAACTCCCCCACCTCCCCCACCTGTGGACTACTGAGCACCTTAAGAAATACTTTTCCTAGAAGTAGCAATCTCTCCCACGAATGTAATCGTTGCATTTTATAAATAAAGAGAAATGTTCACCTCAATTAAACTCTATTAAAGCTGGGAGTCACCATCAAGTTGGGTCCCTAGACTTACCAAGATGCATTGGACCGGCCGAAGCATCCCTAGCTCGCCCACAAGGCCAGTTGCACACAAGTCCCTAGACTTTTCAACCTTCGTAACCATCAAGTCGAGTCTCTAGACTCACCACGATGCATTTATTGGGCTGGAGCATTTCGAATTCACCCATACAGCTAATTAGACCCAAGTCCCTAAACTTGCCAACTTTCGTGACCATTAAACCCAATCGGACACAAGTCCCTAGAGTTGTCGACCTTCGGGACCCTCAAATTGAGTCCCTAGACTTTCCACAATGAATTGGTCTGGATTGAGCATCCCGAGCTCGCCCACAGTACTAGTCGGACATAGGTCCTTAGACTTTCCGACCTTCGTGACCCTCAAGCTGAATCCCTAAACTAGCCACGATGCATTGGCCAGGATGGAGCATCCCGACCTCACAACACGACTAATCAAACACAGTTCCCTAAACTTGCCAACATTCGTGACCATCAAGTCAAGTCTCTAGACTCATCACGATGCTTTGGCTGGGTTGGAGCATTTTGAGCTCGCCCACATAGCCAATTGGACACAAATCCCTAGACTTGTCAACCTACATAACCATCTAGCCCCCTAAATTCGCCACAAGCATTGGTCAGGCCGGAACATCCCAAGCTCACCCACAAGGCCAGTCAGAAAAAAGTCCCTAGACTTGCCAACCTTCGTGACCATCAAGCAGAGTCCATAGACTCACCACGATGTATTGGTTGGGCTGGAGCATCCCAAGCTTGCCCATAGGGCCAGTCGGACACAAATCCTTAGACTTGCCGACTTTCGTAACTATCAACTCGAGTCCCTTGACTCGCCACAATGCATTGGCCTAGCTGAAGCATTTTGAGCTCGTCCACACCGCCAGTCTAACACAAGTCCCTAGACTTTCCAACCTTTATGACCATCAAGCCAAAGTCCTAGACTCGCCACGATGCATTGGCCGAGATGGAGCATCCCAAACTTGCCCACACAACCAGTCAGATACAATTCCCTAGACTCGACCTTCATGACCATCAAGTCGAGTCCCTAGATTCACCACAATGATCCAACCCAAACTTAGCCCAACCTCTGCAAAAGAAGACATATAGGCAAAAATGCATTAAGTACATGTATATATATAAAGGCATTACATTGGCGGCGTTCCGAGGCTCTAAAAAGAAAAAAAAAAAAAGAGAAGAAAAATCTAAAAGGAGTGTAACTATCAAGGCAGAGAAAAGGCTTCAGGAAAAGCAGGTGGCACCACGTCTTTCCCGACAGCCTTAACAAACGCGAAGGCCCTGGGTTCAGGTTTCAGGGAAGCCAAGTTCAAAGTGTTGGGATCGGTCTTGGGGTGCTCTCGCATATAATCCCTTAGCCGCTCTAGACCCTTCTTGTACGCATATCCACAAGCCTCGTCCCAAACTACTTTAGCACCCTTCAACTAAGACATGGCCACTCTCCAGTAGGTGCGACTGGCCACCCAGCTGGATTCTATGGCCAAGATGCTAACATCTTGAGCCAAGATGGTTTTGGTCACACCGACCAACTTCGTCTCCAGAGAACAGACCTGGGCCTCACACTGCTATACGAGGGCCTTTTGGCGGCGGACCGACCGCGTCATCTTGAAGTGTTTGGACAGTAGCTATAAGCACCGCCCGACATTCGAAGCACACTGCTTAAGTAGAAGGTCCTTTTCTTCCCAGAGCTTCAAGACCCCACTTCGTGCCAACTCCAATTCCTCCTCCTGGCTTTGTAAGTCCTGTTGGATCCTGGAATGCTCATCCCTGAGACATTTGCACTCCAAATGGACCAGGAAAAGCTCCTCATTGGTTCTACCTAATTCACCCTCCATAAAGGCCTTCCCATCGCAAAACTTCTTGCCCCTCTCCCGCAAGAGCTTGTTACACTCCCTCAAAATGTCCAAGTCCTCCACCAAGACATCACATTCGAGGGTCACCTCATCGACCTCCAGGTTCGCCTTGTGAACCTCCATGCGGGCAAGAAGCACCAGCGAGCAGAGCGCCCTGTTCTCCTCCTCGAGCTCCCCACTCTCTTCCATGATCATGTCGACAAGTTGGTCCACAACCTACATCACAAGCGATGTTAAGAGAAGGAAAGTTTCAAAAAATCAAACAAAAGGTACCTAGGCCAAGAGAGGCCTCTAAGCCTCCCTATCAATCGCTTTAGCTCAAGCCCTCTCGAAGCCCAGACTCATCGTTTGGGGCCTCTTTGCCTCAGCGTATGGGGATGGTCCGACTCCCCCCCAATTACCACAAAGACCTAGGCGTGTCCGAAACAAATTCAAAGGAAGGTCCAGCGTCGCGATCCTTCAGCACTTCGCCCACAAACTCAACTCTAGTCGACTCAGGCCCGGGCTCCACCAACATTGTCTCCTCAAAAGCAAACTTCCTCGATGAAGGGCCCACAGTGGTCACAAGGGCTTCAGCCTACGCGAGCGCTTCTTCTGTGTTGGAGATACCTCTACCTCAAGAAAGTTCGGCTTGCCAGCAAGGGAAAATTGCAGCAATGCTTCATCCAAAACCAAGTAGGAACCAACTTCTGGCTCTAAAGAGTAGCCGAGGGAAGGTGATGGGATAGGCACGCGGTCGTTGCTTAGCTCCATGACAAAAGAAGTACTTGGCCCGACCTCTTCTCAATCATTCGGTTGAGGAAGTGGGGACTTCTGTCAGTACGGTTGGAGGAAGGGGGTCCTTCAGTGGGAGTGATTCTTCAAAAAAAGGAACGGCCCGACTTCCAATACAGCCCCACCGGTGTGGGTTTGATGAAGGCATTAAAGAAGACTATCCAAAAGTCGTCCTGACCTTTTTCCTTGATGACAACGTGACCCAAGGATGATGAGGCCACGAGTAGTACGAATTGGGGGTATTGTGACTCTTGCACGAAGGCCCTTCAAGAAGAGGGAATTGGGATCCCAACACGATAGGATCGCCTACCACCCCCGAGAGCAAGATGGAACCAAGAACCCCTAGCCCCACTCCCAGAAGCCTCACCAACCTTGTAGCCCCTCGAGACAAGGCGGAAACTAGAACCTTCAGCCTCACTCTTGGATGACCGACCGACAGCATCAAGGCCCACCCGACGTCACTTTTGCTTATCACAAGCCAGTGGAGGGCTAGAGTGGCTTTTCTGACCCCGGGGCGAAGGTGGAGCGTCCAAGAAATCCCGAACGAACACATACGAATGATCGGGAAAGGACAGGAATCTCGTGATGTTGGCCTCGGTTAACACCATGTCAGTCTCGGTGTTGAGGGGGTGGCGCCACCCAAGCTTGCACGATCACCAGCTTGACCTCGTCTCTCCTATTCAGCCTGATGGACAAGCTATTGCTATTGGGCACATACGACCAGATGGCCCAGACCGAGAACTCCTTGTGGACCTCAGGGTACTCTCATCTCGAGCTAGATACAAAGAAGAATCACCGACACTAGTTTTTGATATGGGAATGCCACTTCTCTAGGCTGGCAATGTGTTTTTCGGAGGAATGCATCTAGAAGCTATACAAGCTTCCATCAAGAAACAGCACCTGGTACACTGACAAAAACTTCTGGGCTGTCAGATCAAGATACTCCTCAGGACCGAAACTGAGCACCCTTTGAAAGATAACACAACTGGAAACTAGAAGCCGCCAAGCATGCAAGTGGAGCTGTGTTGGGGCCAACCCCAAAAAGTTCAAAACGTCCCGGATGGTTCAACAGAACAGAAGATGAAGACAGTTCACAAACGTCAAGGGATAGAGTGCAACTACACCATCCCATCAGAGTCCATTACGGCTACACGTCACCCAGGGATCTCCAAAATTGCCAACTCTAGAATGTTATACATCCTCCTCAGTGCGTGTAGGTCATCAACAGAGACTGACGACTCCCAGCTCCACTCAATGAAGTACAAATAACGAGCATCGAAAGATCCTTTGGGAGCCATTGAAAATTGAAATGAAGAAAGCGAAGCATGAGTGTGAAGGGGGAGACTAGGAAAGCAGGCTCGAAGAAAAATGCATATGAATAGGAAGCAGAAATGGTAGATAATAAGAGAAATGGGGTGGCATTGTGGAACCCAACCAACCCAAACCCACGAAATCATGAAGAGCACGCAGCGGGCGAGTGGGAAGCACTGTCCAACACGCAGACCAGTGCGTGGGCGGACTTCCCCCTGCCCCAAGTTGCTTGATAACGAAGGGGTGGGGAGAACCAAAGGGCCGTCAAGACATTAATGACACAATCGAACAATCGCATGGTTCCGGACGTGCGTCAAGGGGGAACTGACCCGAGAAAGGTGGAAGGGAGCGTTTTGAATTTCCACCACACATGCGTGGTGAGAATTCGCGGGGTACTGTGAGGGAGGTTGTTCCTAGTAATGGGCCAAAGCACACTAGCCCAGCCCATAAGGCACTAATAGGTCTAAGGCTAGCCTAGCAGAAGGAAAGCAGTACGAAATGATAGGATGGGCCAAGCCAGGAAGAGCGAGGTCAGCCCAAAAAAGAGCAATAAAGTAGCATGTGCGGGACGTGGATCCTGGGTCAAAAGGCCTGACACCACTACTGGCTGACAATCCATATACGCAAGGCTAGGGACAACCCTGGTCCCTAAACACCGACGATATATCTAGAAGGTAGGTGTACTTAGTGAAGATCACGTTGCATTTAATGAAGGACGAAGACGGACATGCCACTACGTGAACCCTAGGTTGTCAACGGTTGTCACGATCAGGCATGGATGACTTGTCGCGTGGTAGAATGTTGGAAGAGGGCATGACATGAGTACGGAGTAACATTGTCACGATCAGCTTGCCAGGAGAGCACTCCGACCAAGTATATATACCCCATCATTGGGGTAGAAAATTCTCTAAGTACTTTTATTTGATCTCTATTAAATCATACACTGAATACCAAAGTTGACTTATGCATCAAAGGTATTTCTCATCATCCCAAACCCTCATTTTCCCATATTCGCATAAACATATCAACAATCACAAAATTGGTCAGCACGTGAAACAAGATATCAACACTCATGGCCAAAGTCATTAAAAAAAAAAAAAATAATGGGTCGGTGAAAATCTTTAGTCCGCAGATTTGAGAGACAAAGCGTGTCCTTTTGACAAAATGAAACTTCGAGAGGAAACATATATACATGGGTGGAACGATAACGTGTGCCCCCATTAACCTTCTCACATGAAGATTGAAAAGTAATTATTCTGTTTACTCAGGTTACCTATCCATCTCACAGCTAATTGTTAACATAAAATAAAAATAAAAATTTTTTAAAAATAAAAGAAAAAAAAGAAAGAAAGAAAGAAAGAGGGATTTGAGAGTACTACTGGCCAATACGATTATCTTGAAGATATCAGAACAAAATTAATTACTTTATAGTCAAACTAATTCCCAAAAGCAGAACATGAATGATTGAGAATCAGCACTTAATTTAAAATTAGCACGGCTCTGGCCACTCCTCACATTCAAAAGTAGTACTTTCTTTTTCCTTTTTTCCCAGCATGCCCTTTGCTTTTTAGTTTGATTAAATAATTTCCATGGTGATGGTTAAAGTCTTCATTTTGCATGATTAGATTGATTAATGTTCAGTGGCTTACTTTAGGTACTCGAGTCGAGTCGAGACACCAAATGCCTCCATTCATGTATTCATAGAAGTTATCTTCCCAGTGCAATGTATCCTCTTGCTTTGACTTGACCTAAACTCCACTTATTCCAAAGCACCGTCCCCTAATTCTAACATTCTCATCTCGTGTCTCGTCGGCATCCACGTACTATTTTTCTAACAACGTATACGAGTGATTAATTTCCTCTTGATTATGACCTGTCGTATCAGTACTAGCGTGGAAATTGAAGCAAAATAATTATGAGAACGAGGAAAAGGATAAAAATATTGTACGTTGATGCCAGCGAGAAATTATATCATAGCAATTTTGGCTATGCATGGTTACAGACCAGTACGTACGTTAAATTCAAACTAAGACAGTTTCAAATTCCGAATATAAATATATATATATATATATATTCATTAATTATTATTTATTATTTTATATTTTACTTTTATAAAAAAAAATACTATTAAATATGAAGTGTGGAGACGAATAGTCATGATCTATAACAAAATCCATATATAATTAATTAGGTTGAAACCTAAATCTTACAGCAACTCTTTTAGTTTTTGCCTACAGAAAAACCTGAAGAATTTAAAATTTTAAATATCAGAATGATTCGATATTGGTTTTTTACACTAATTATTATTTAGGCCCTATGTTGTTATTTTGGAGAAAATTATCTTTACTCTTTTTAGTTTTTAGGTACTGTATGTCATACCATATAATTTTGCCCACACTGAATATATATTGTGATAGGTCCTAAAATAGTTTGTGCACGTCATATAATATATAGGTAACATTGAATTTTTTATTTTTGTATTAAAAGTATGTTACGTGCTAGAGTTTGCATAGTGGGTTTATGAATGGGTTGAGAACAAGCATCGTCCATGTGTGCTCTACCTATGATGGAATTTTGTAGGATACTTCGAGGGATCCTAGGCCTCTTTAGTTTGTTTAATTTGAGAAAAGCCATAACTCCAAATCAACACAAAGTTGAAGATAATAGTGATGAGATAATCTTCATTATTGGCCTCAAGCTATTAAATAGCCGAACAATTTTTGATGGAATAGGTAATAACCCATTCTTACATAAAAGAAAATTATAATCGCATAACTCTAACACAAATTATTTGAACAGAAACAACATTGATTGAAAGAAAATAACATTAATTTAATTATTGATGGTAAGCATCAATCACTCCCATCCCATGATTCTTGGTCCCTGGCAACTCTCCCCTCCTTAAAAATTTCCTTTTCCTCAAAGAAAAAGCGTGTCTTCAATTCTGCTAGATTCTTTCATGTGGCCTGAGTAGGGAAGAGATTTTGCCAATGAACAAGAACTTTAATTTTTCCTCCTGTTTTGCGAGTTTCCAGAATGGCTTGAGAAAGTGGGTGGAGTGTCGATTTTACAGGTAATTTGGGTAGAGTGGGAAAGATTTATTCTTGATCTCCAACCCTCTTTTTATGAAGAGATACATGAAAAACTGGATGTAATTTAGATTCAGGGGGCAACTCCAATTTATATGCAACAGTGCCAATCTTGGATAAGATTTTAAATGGACCAAAAAATTTGGGACTAAGCTTAAGATTTTTCTGTTGAGCCAATGAAAGCTGACGATATGGGCGCAATTTTAGCTAGACAAATTCGCCCACTTGAAAACTCCTATCTGTGCACTTCTCATCATAATATTTCCTCATTCGCTTCTGTGCAATTTTCATATTGGTTTTGACATCCTTAATCACCCCATTCCTTTTAAGTAAAAATTTTCCAACAGAATCCACACACGAAGTGCCATGAACATAGGCAAGTAAAGTGGGAGGTTCGCGCCCATAGACAATTTCAAATGGTGTATTTTTGGTGGAAGAGTGGATGCTTGTATTGTAACAATATTCTGCCCACGGAAGCCAAATTGCCCACTCTTTGGCTTCGAACTCGTGAAACATTGCAAGTACATCTCCAATGTCTTGTTGACCATTTCGATTTGACCGTCGGTTTATGGGTGATAAGCCAAGCTAAAATTGAATTTAACTCCTTTTAATAAGAATAAATTCTTCCAAAAAGAACTTGTAAATATCGGGTCACGATCACACATAATAGACTCGAGCATGCCATGGAGCTTGAATATGTGGTCAAAAAATGTTTGGGCAATTGTGGTGGCCGTGTAAGGGTGTTTAATGGGAATAAAATGACTATATTTGGATAATTGGTCAATGACCACAAAAATGGTAGAGTTACCTCTAGATGTTGGCAAGCCATCCACAAAATCTATGGAAATATATGTCCACACACGGTGAGGAATTGGAAGAAGGCTGAGTAAACCCGCTGGCTTGACTTGGTCCACCTCATTTTTTTGACATACATCACATTCTTGGATAAATTTTTCATACATGCCTCTTCATGCCTTTCCAATAAAAAACTGATTTGATTCTGTGGAGAGATTTGTGGAGCCCTTCATGCGTGTTGGAATGGAATTCCTTGATTATAGGAATAATCAATTCAGATGTGAGCAAGAGATAAATCCGATCCTTAAAGGAAATCAATCATTCCTTGATTTTCTCCACCAAATCCTCCAAATGGGGATTAGTTGAAATTTTTGATTTTATAGGATACACCCAATTAGGAATAGGAGAAGATATTGCATGAATTTCAAATTTTTGAGAAAGGTCATCTGCGGCTAAATTCTCCTTGCCTTTTTTGTAGTGAATTTGAAAATCAAATCCCAAGAGTTTCACCAACCATTTTTGTTGAGCAGCTGTAGTAATGGTTTGATCCAATAGAAATTGCAAGCTTTTTAGGTCTGTCCGAACAATAAATTTGACTCCTAAAAGATATGGACGCCATTTTTGGACCGCCTTAACCAAGGATAACATTTCCTTCTCATATATGGATAATGTAAGATTTTTGCCATGTAGAGCTTGGCTAAAAAAAGCAATTGGTCAGTCTCCTTGCATGAGCACTGCACCCAAACTCACGTCTGAGTCATCACACTCCACAATAAATGGTTGAGAAAAATCTTATAGAGCAAGTAAGCGTCCAGATGTCATTTCCATTTTTAATTCTTCAAATACTTGCTCAGTGGTAGAACTCCATTTAAAAGAATCCTTTTTTAGCATATTTGTCAGGGGTTGAGCGATCATCCTTTAGTGGTGAATGAATTTCCGGTAGTAACCAGTGGGGCCTAAAAAACCTCACAACCCCTTCAAGCTAGTTGGGTTGGGCCATGTCGTCATGGAGGAAATTTTCTCTGGATCCATGGCTATCCCACGATGAGAAATCACGTGATCTAAGTAGCCTACTTCTTCTTGTCCAAATTGACATTTTTTGCGCTTGACAAAAAACTTGTTAGCTTGCAAAACATGTAGCACACGCCCAACATGTAATAAATGATCCTCTAAAGATTTGCTAAAAATAAGAATATTGTCAAAAAATACCAAGACGAATTTACGAAGAAATTCCTTGGATACCTCATTGATGAAGCTTTGGAAGGTTGCCGGTGCATTAGTGAGATCAAAGTGCATCACTAAAAATTCGTAGTGGCCTTGGTGTGTGCGAAAAGTTGTTTTCTCAACATCTCCCGGGTACATACAGATTTGATGGTACCCTGACCTCAAATCAAGTTTTGAAAAAAAATTATGTACCATGCAACTCATCCAATAATTCATCAATAACGGGTATTGGATATTTATCCTTGATGGTAATGTTGTTGAGTGCCCTATAATCCACACAAAGCCTCCAAGAGCCATCCTGTTTTTTAACCAATAGCATGGGAGAGGAGTATGGACTCGTGCTAGGCCTTACCACACCGGATGATAATAGCCCCTTGATCATTTTTTCAATTTCAATTTTTTGGTAATGGGGATACCGATAAGGCTTGATTGAGATTCGATTAGCTCGCTTTTCTAATGGAATTTTGTGGTCATGAGATTGCTGAGATGGCAAGCCTTGAATCTCTTGAAAAATGGCCGAATGTTGATTTAGAATAGCCATTAAATCCGGATTTAAATTTGTTGCCGCAACTCCTTGCTTCTCTCCCAAATTTAAGGAATTGAATTGTAATAAAAAAAAGCTTTTTTTCCTTTCCGCAACTGCTCATCTAAATCACGATCAACCATGATTTTATTGCTAGGCCCTCTTGTCCCACGTAACTCTACTGTTTTTCCCTCTGACCAAAATCGCATCCATAGCTCATTGAATTCTCAAATAATTGGACCCAGTTTTTTAAGCCATTGAGTTCCAAAAACGGCATCACATCCTTTCACCGGTAAAAGGTAAAAATTAACGTGGAGTTGAACCTTTTGCACTAAAATCCAAAGTTTGCGACCTCATAGTGGGTTTATGAATGGGTAGAGAACAAGGATCGTTCTTGCATGCTCTACCTATGATGGAATTTTGCAAGACACTTTGATGGATTCTAGGCCTCCTTAGTTGGTTTAATTCGGAAAAAAAAAAACACAACTCTAAATCAACACAACGTTGAAGATAATACTGATGAGATAATCTTCATTATTGGCCTTAAGCTATTAAATAGCCTTTTTGATGGAATAGGCAATCACCCATTCTTACATAGAGGAAAATTACAATGGCATAACTTTAGCACAAATTTATTGAAAGGAAATAACATTGATTGAAAGAAAATAACATTAATTTAATTATTGATGGTAAGCATCAATCACTCCCATCCCATGATTCTTGGTCCCTAACAAAGTATATAGTGCAATACTCATGTACATATCTGCGCAAAAAATAATCCTGTCGAACCACAACCCTATATCAAAGATACCTCCAAAACCATATATTACCCAGTACTACAATTAACTCAATGTCTAATCAAACTTTGTTATAGTACTAGTAATTGCCACTCATTCAATTAATGTGACATTAATTAGAATATTAATGGGGCATCCTATTTATGATAAAAATAACATAATTATTATATATACTTGGAAAACTAGTATCCATAAAAGCCAGAACCATGGAATAATAAAGAAAATGAATATATTCATGTAATTGAAAGTTTTTAAGGCTGATCGATGGCGGCCTATATATAATCAGCAAGCAGCATGCATGTGCTGATCATGACTATTATATATAGCTTCGTTTTGTACTTTCTTTATGTTTTTTAAGTAACCTCGAACGAATTAATTATTTTATCACACTTCAAAAGGCTAAACTTTCCGTGGCGAAGGGACGTTTTCCATTTTCAAACTTCTATTATAATTAAAATATATTTGTATTCCCTCCAGCATTTTTCACGTGATCAATCTGGGCGGTCAATGAAACTTTCCGTATATATATTATATCATGTGTGCGTGTGAAGTGGGTAAAATATATATAGCAAGCACGTACGCACCTTGTTTAATTTGTCACAAATATTTGTTCGGTCCGTGGAAGATAATTGGCAGCTTCCATACGTGTCGACGAAGTAAATATAAAAATAAAAATGGCCGCTAGCTAGCTAGCTAGCTAGCTAGTTTCAGTAGTACGGACTGAAATAATGGCCGTTGGCCTGATCTCTAATAATATTTTTTAGCCCTTAGTGATCGTAGCAGCAGCAGTAGTAGTACTTAATTCAATGCCAAAAGTAAATTTTCACAAACATCACGAAGCAATATATAATGGCAACTTTAATTGGAAAGTATTGTAGAATGGATGATCCACATTCACAACACTACTGCATGCCCTGATCTCAAGCAAGTCATATCAGTCCCACTACTTGATTTACAAGAATATTAATATTCTCCCTCATTATATATTTATATATATATATAAATTATTCCTAGCTAGCAGCTTGTCGGTGAAACTTAACACTAATAAGCTAGCTAGGTCTGCTGAGATCACCAACTTAAAAAGAGTACTCCAAATTTATGATGCATATACGCATGCAGCTCATGCGCTCCTGCCAGTGTTGATTTTAAAAAGTTTTATTATTATTAGGGCCAGCTCCATGTAAGACCACTCAGGTTGTTGTCTAAAACTTTACCTTATGTAAGTTCTTTAAAAATAAAAATAAAGTATTTTTTTTTTTAAAATAAAAATAAAAATCATTTCATTAAATAAAATTTTAAATATTTTATATAATTTTTAATGTGTGTAAGGTTCCATAATATCAAATTTAATACTTAATATAATGATTTTTTTCATAAGTAATACAATGAATTATTTATATTTTAAATAATTTTTTAAAAATCTTGCTAAATAGAAGTATAAAGACTGCATTGAGGCCTCATTTTAAGTTGTTATAAATATAAATTTACAAAAGCTGTATTTAAAGATTTTAAATAAAATCTTGTTTTATTGAAAATTTTGAAAATATTCCATATAATAATTTCTATTTTATTATATTATAATTACAAATGACTGAATTAAATTTTATCTAAGGCCTCAATTTGTATTGAGCCACCCCTGATTATTATTATTATTATTATTATTATTATTATTATTATTATTATTATTATTATTATTATTATTATTATTAATTTTGTCCATATGCGATATGCGTGCACTGCATACGTATGCTATGTGGTTTCTTATTCGATATCAATATATTTGTCAAAATATGATCTCTGTTTTATTTTTTTAATGAAAAATAAACTTTCATTCATGAAAATGAAATTACAGCTATGACCTAATATATATAGAGAAATCTCAGATTAGAATTCAACTACTCACCGTTGGAGACTCCACCAAGATACAAATTTATTTGTAATTGGTATGGTCACAACTTTTATAATTTTCTAGAGACAAACCGTCTGAGAATCTATACTTTACCTAAAATAGAGACTTCAAACCCCACCTCCAGAGGAGGAGAGGACTTTCACTCAATGGACAAATGTTCAAGAGACTATTTCTTTTTTATTTTTACCTAAACAAAAAGAAATAACAATAAACATAAAGATAGATGTAAAAATGACAGATTATAACTGTAAATCTAAATTTTCAGTTTGAAGAAAAGTAAAATAAAAGAAATAAAGAGACTGTGGTGGGCCCTGAGGGACACGCGCCACACTAGGAGTGTGGCGGCCAGTCGAGTATGAAGAAACTGAGGTCCCTGGTCTCAAAAACGTTGTGCATGGCGGCAGTAGAAGCTTTCTGGTGCGGTGGTGCGTGGATTTCACGCGTTGCTATGACCCTTCATGTGTGGCTCATGCGTCGCTCAGTTCGACGAAAGCCTTTGGCCTTCCAAAAGATTGGCTGCCTGGGAATCCTGCGGAGGGGCGCGTGGTGGATGTTGGGATTCGAAAAATAATAAAAAATAAAAAAATAAAGGACTACATAATCTCTGGTTTAATCAGATGAGAGGAGGGAGGGAGGAGCCGAAGCACCTCCCAACACGATTGGGTTTTTGCTCGAGTGAGTCTTTGGAGAGAAAAGGGAGAGAAAGAACTTTTGACTAAGATTTTTTCGTGAAAATATGATCTCTAGTCAAACCTTATACCATACCATATATCTAATTTTAAGATCATATAGATAATTCATATTTAACTAATAAAATGTAATAAAACATAAATAATTCGATCAATTTTTATTATTATTCATTATATATTCTACATATTACTAATTATAAGGGCGATTTAATGATTTAAATGCAAACGCGCAGTTCATGGGAACTTTATATACGAACTTTTTTGGGTAGAGACGTGGGTCAATGTTTTATTTTATTTTTTATAAGAGATGTTTCCAGAAGTAGAAGTGCCGGATCTACAAGCACCAAAGCCGATTCAACAAGGAACAAAATCCGACTCTACCCATGCATGTGCCTACTATATATATCCATCCCCACGCGCAGGCTGCTTCCCTCAAGTGAAGCGCAAGCGCGCGCGCGCTTGTTATTCTTTCGGCCGGGGCAGAATGCATGGGGACCACTGATTCGTGAAGCATGCGTCACATTGCCAACGCTGTTAAACTCCCTAAATAATTTGAAGAATTAAATGATAGAGGAGGTGCGTCTCAAAATGCACTTTGCGCTGTACACTAACTTGATATAGACCCACATTTAATTGCATTAATGTCTTCGTCTTCTTCTTCTTCTTCTTCTTTTTCGTTTTCTTATGGTATTTTCCTCAAGCTCCCTGTCTTTATTAAAATTACAAACTGGGAGATGTCAATAACATCTATGAAACATAGTTTCCGACCCATCTCCCTCTATCTTCCCTAATTATTTATGTATCTTGTGAAATTCGCAGCAGCCCCTCCTATCCTACTGACACCCAATATGTGTGGGACGCGCGTGCGGGTGTCGTAATCCGCTTTCTCTGAAAATTATAAAATGATAAATGATCTACTCGATTATCTAATTATTTTATTCTAAAACAATAGGCAACGTGACATTCTTCCTCTACATATGGCAAAGATTATGAATCTATGTAATGAAATATTATTCAAAACAATTTATAGAAGCGCATCCTTTTCTAGAGCAGTTCGCTCCGCACGGCTTTAAGTTGTTCAATCAACCACTACAAATTAGGCACTCATTTCCTTATTTGTGTTTTCATAATTATTGTAAGAGGGTCACTATTAGAAATCCTACCTACCACATCTTCTATCATTATTAATATATGAATTGCTCAGGAAAAAAACCCAAAATTCAATTTTTATCTCCTTTTTTTTTTCTTGTGAATTTGTGATCTTAAAAGTCGGATAAGGTTCAAGTTTGAAGTGTTTTAATTTATTTGTCAGTCCACATTTCTAACATAGCAGAATTTGATTTTTTTTCAATTTTTCTTTATTTATTTTTTTATATTTTTAAATATTTTAAAAAAATTCATAATATCATAAAAAAAATTTTCTATAAAAAAAAAATTATCGAAAGAATTCATCGGGAACCAACTCTGTTGACTTTAGCTCTTTCCATAATTTTTCTATATTCTGCAACTTTAAATAAGGCTAGCTTCGTTAAAATGAATTATAAACCAACATGGATGGAGCTAATCGGCAGCCAATTAAATGCAATTGTACAATGCTAAATGACATGCAGGTTATGTCCCTATCTAAATTGCCCTCTTATTTCACTCAAAGGCAAAAACGTCACACCACATTTCCACAATTTTTTTTTTCTTTTTAATTGAGGACGGAAGTTTCAAAATTTATTAAAATCCTCACGTATGGTCCAGGTAAACTGTGGTTATAAAAAATATTATACTAAATGCTATTTCAAAAAGACTCTATACATGTTTAGCGTCTTAATAAAGAAAGGCCTAACTTATCCACTTTCAAAATTTTTTTCTACTTTTGCAGTAAATCCGCGTACCACTTTATCAATAAAAGAAAAAAAAATTACTCACCATTTACACATTACACACTATATATATGTATTTTTTTTCTAATCAAATTTGTGGTATATAAATACTAAATAGATCAAATAAATTAGGTTAAGAAGAATAACACAAAAACATTAAAAAATAAGTAAAAATAATGTAGTGCGTAGATATAATGAGTAGAAAAGTTAAAAAAAAAAAATACAACAAACACGAGCATACGCATGACCCGGTCGTTTTCTTTTTCTTGATCCTCCTTTTGGGATAGAGAAATGCTGCTCTTTCAGATGGGGATCTCGACAGTATTTTTTATTTATTTAATAATTAAGAAAATATTTTTTAATAATATTATGAATTTTTTAAAAAAAATATTTAAAAAATGCATGAAAAAAAAGTTTATAAATAAAAAAAAAAAAAGGGAACAAAATAGCACTGTCGGGATCCCATGCTTGGCTGTAGAGCGACTCTCTGGAAAATGTATCAACTATAAAGAGATAAAAAAAAGTAACTGAAAGGCTAAATTCACCGAATTTGGATTCTGAAAGTGCGTCCCAAAATTTTTTTATTTTATTTTTTACTTAATAATTAAGAAAGTATTTTTTAATGATATTGTGAGTTTTTTTATTTTTTTAAAAAAATATTTATAATGATTAAAAAAATACATAAAAAAAAATAAAAAAATAAAATGCACTTTTCGAAACACACATTAAAAGACAAATTTTGGGTGGGTGTAGTATTACTCAAAAAGTAATAATACGTTCCCTCTAAAAAAACAAAAAAAAAGTAATAATACGTGAGAATTGAATGATCAGTGCCATTGAATTGAGCTTGAGTACGACCTGATCCTGATCATCATAATTAGTCAGTCTTGTTAAAATTAAAACTGATATCAATATAACATATACACACTACAATAAAAATGACTTTTTTCGATTAATTTATCGTGATTAAAAGATTATTCGCAACTAATTTTGATTGTGAATAGTCTTTTAATCGCGATAAATTCATCGAAAAATACCATTTTTATTGTAGTGACATATATAGGCCATGCCGAGCTCCATCTTGTGTAATCTAGTTTGCAATTCACCAAGCTCGACCTCCAGATGCTCAATACATTTTTTATTAGTTCCCATATTAACCTGGCTGTGAGGCCAATGATAGGTGCCAATCTAAGAAGTAGAATGAATGGTACGGAATAATTCTCTTAAGGCAAGAATGAACCACAATTTGAATGAATTTTTTCTATCACATTCATAACCTCACTTGTTGCTTAAATAAACAAAACCCACTTAAACAAAGCCGAAATACAAGAGTAGCAACAGAAAGCATAAACACACGTACTAAGGAAAAGGAAATCATGCAACTGAAAGTAAACATGCAGCAACACTACAGAAAAGGAAATCATGCAATAGAAAAGTAAACGTGCAGCTTGAAACTTTCTAACTAATCACAATGGTTTCTGACCCAATCCTACATAGCATCCATGCCACGCACGTTCAAGCCTCACTCTTTGATACTTGGGTTTGGCTTTGGTTTTTCTTAGATTTATGTGGCCTATCATCCTCCCGACGCCATGATCAAGGTAGAATGAGATGTTTACCTACAACTTTCTCTCTACGTTAGCGGTCTCTTCGCTGTTTGGCTGTTGAGAAAGTTGAGATGCTTTCACCAACTTTATTTTTTTTTTTAGTTTGCCACTCTCGTTTACAATTTTGATTTTGAACTTTGTTTGAGGAAACTTTCTCATTTTCCTTGTGTGCCGAGCTTTGTCTGTATACTTTTGGCTGTGTTGACTGTTTGGCTGTCGAGAAAGTGATGATGCTTTTACATGGATTTTTTTTTTTAAAAAAGTTTGTTTCTCTTATTGTTGTCCAACCGTTTTTCTTGATTGATCCATTTATTGAGGCTTGCGATTGTAGCTTTTTGAGGATTTAGTGCGTTGGGTTTTTGGCTATTTATGTTTTTGGCTGTGTTAACTGTCTAGCTACCGAGAAAGTGATGATTTGTGGTTATCCATTCATTAAGTTTGTCTGTATGTTTTTGGCTGTGTTGGGCGAATTTATTGCATATCCGAATTGCTTTTTCGATATCCATAAGTATGTGAGCAATTTGTTAAGAGAGAGTATGAGCCATTTGATGAAAGGAGTGGGAGATCAGGGGAGATTGTTGAATTTTGGTTCTTTAGATTAAATGAAACTTGAGTTTATGAGAATGTGAATGTAAGCAGAATGCGTATTTATAGAAGAAAAAGTTACCATTATATGTAGACAAAAAATTTTATCATTTGAGAGAAGACAAAAAAAAAGTTACCGTTGGAGGTAAAAGTTCAAAATGTTACTGTTGGAGAAAGTCTTCAAAATCTTATTGTCAGAGAAAGGACAAAAAATGTAACCGTTACAGAAATGACAAAAAATTTTATCATCAATACGTGGCTAGGTATTACTATTAAAGAAACTGATAAAGAGTAGATATTAAAAAATACCATCACGTTAAAAAATGCACATATTAAAAAAAATTACTATTTTTATAATATGGATTTCGGTTTAAAAAATAATACTGTATCTGGTAGTCAAAATCGTGTTTCATATTTAGTAGAATGTAATAATTGAAAAGAATATAATAAGATAAAAGAATTAGTAGTTATGATTGTAAATGGAAATGAGAGAAAAAAGTAATAAAAAAATAATAGCGAAATATTATTTAATAGAATAGAAATAGAGATGGAGAATGAGGTGTAGGAGGTTTTTAAAAGATGAATAAAATTTAAGAAAAAATTTTAAGAAATGTGATTTTTAGTTAAATTATATAAAATTTTATAGAAAATCAATGAAAAGGCTACTCGGAAGTATATATATAATTCTGTTTCTTCGGTGCACCTTCCGGCCTAGTCCCATACCGGTTTTAATCTAATACGAGACAAATGTCAAAAATATAAATCTAATGGCCTGTATGTTGCCACGTCAAACAACTTTTCCTCAATCCAGATCAAGTTATTGTTAATAGCAAAAACCTAATGTAGTACATGATCACTGTATTCCTAGTTAGTCGTTGAGACTGAAAATAATTAGTCATATTTATATTCTCCTCCAGTCCTCCTTAACTCCCCTCCGATCGTTTACAAGAATGGCGGGGAAGTGAACAGTACCCGACGTCGACATTCAGCGACTCTTCCCTGCTTCCTTTGTAACTTTGACAGATTCAAATTATATATTCAATTTATAATGCATATTATATGTTTTATTTTGTGAACGGGCTAGGCGGCTAGCTAGCTAGGGTTCCCTTGAATACTATAGTTGAAAGCAGATATAATTTGGATTAATTTTGGCAGTTAGTTTCAATAGATGATCAGCACATAAAATATAAGAGATTCATCTAAAATATAGAGAAATTCTAAATAATATTGATTAATGGTAAAATTTAAAGTTATTTTATGAAACTCACAAGCCGGACTTAAATAACTGCAAAATTAGAAATTATGAAGATTTTTCAAAAAATAAAAAAATCTAAATTATTGTACGAAAAATAAATATATAAATAACGAAGAATACTACCAAAAATTTAGACAAAATCAAAATCAAAATCACTTCTAAAATTTAAAACCAAATATTTACTAACAAGACAAAAATTATCATAAATATATGATTTGATGAAAAATAACTAATATTGCCATAATCCAAGGAAGATATTAAGCTTTTCCTTTCCTATTTGTACATATTCATCTTCTTAAAATAATACTTCAACGCAATTAACGTAGAATCTGGACCTAAACACCCCATATCAATTTGGGTTTGCGCCATTCTCACTGGATTGGAGAGAATTTATCCTCGAATTCTAAACTTTCTTTCCTCGATATTTTAGATGTCCAATTAGACTAATATTTCTTTCCTTTTGTTGTATCATCCCAATGATCATGAAAAAATTAAAAATGGTTTGATCGGCTCGAAATAAAATAATATTGAGCATATTATATTACTGCAAATTAAGTTTTTTTCCCACATCTCAATCCAAAAAAAATATTTTGCATATGAGAATATGGAAAAAAAAAAAATCTTCAACTCCAAGAAAATCAATAAAATTAATTGTCTCAAAAGTTGTTTCATGATCTTCAAACTTCAAAACCTCACCACCATTTTCTTTTTCCAAATTTTCTATATTTTCAATAAAAATAGTTACCTCACTCACTAGATTATCTTCATCAGGATAGGTATTGTAAATTTGTATAGAGTTCCACCCTATGGAAGAAGGTTTATTCTCAAACTCTTCTTCATCATAGTAGTAAACTCATTCAACCTCATACAATAAATCAATGAAACATTTAACTTAAAGAGTACCAAGAAATTCTGGTAAATTAACTCTGAAATCGAGGTTCCCATAACACTCATCTCTACCATGGTACTCCCAAAATATAGCACAATTGTAAAACAGGTTCTCAAACTAGAATTGAAATCGTGATATTCTATCTCACGATCACCGATATTCTGCGCCGTTAGACGCCAGGTAAACTTTGCAACATGTTTCTACAAATCCTCAATCATCATATCCTGAACGCTATGATCACAGTGCAAGACTTTCTCGTTTGAAACCTGCCCACGACAGCGACGACCATCAGTCGTGGAAACTGATGAGATATAATCCCTAGAAAGATGCTTAAGCTCAAATGTCAACCAATGCCGAACAAAATTTAGATTAGTTTTGATGACTAGTTTTAATAGATAATAATCAACGTAGAGAAAATAAGAGACTCGCCCTAAACATAGAGAAAACCTTTAATAATATTGATTAATAATAAAATTCGAAATTATTTTATGAATCCCACAAATCAGACTTAAATAGCTGAAAAATTTTAAATTATATACGTTTTTTCTAAAAATGAAAAAATTCAAATTATTGTATGAGAAATAAATAAATAAATAAATAAATAAGAACCTTACCAAAATTTTGGCCAAAATCAAAATCAAAATTGTAAAGGGATTCCCCCCATATTGGTTTGTATAGTGAGCCTATAAAGGATCTCTTGTGGAGGGGGAGAGAGCGCTCGATCAAGCCTAACAACCCTTATCTAAAATGAGTCAATGAGCCTCTACAGAGTACTCGACTCATGAGCAAAACTAACCCATAAAGCTACCTCCATGTGGGAAAGACAAATGGTAAAAGTAGATGGGACTCACCGCCCTGATAACCAACCCTCGGGAACCTGTGCAGGTAGGTGGGCGAGAAATGCGAGGAACCCTCGATCTCCTTACAATAGGCATGGAGGAGCTAAACAATGAAAATCCACAAGATAAAGTGAATCAGAGTGCCACGCCACATTAATGGCGCTACTCTTTGGACTCTACGCTGCATTAACAGCCTCGCCACAGGAGTTACACTGAATTAAAGGATTCTAACTAAGTGAACAATTGAAATAATATGAACTCCCTGAGGCAATGTATGAGCTGTCCCTACTAAGAAATCTAGTATAAAAGCCGACCCCTAGGTATGAATAACTCTCTCTCATTCCTCTAAGTACTCATACAAACTATTAAGGAGATATATTGACTTAAGCATCGGAGACTTCTTGGCTTCCACAAAGGCTCTCCACTTTTTGTGTTTTCTTAAGTGTGCAGGTGCGAGGACCAAGACTCGAGTTACTGAAATCCAGCTCAAAGGTGTGTGAAATACGACGTTAACAATACGGCTGTAATCAAACCGAGCTGAGCCGATCTTTGGCTTGTCAAGCTCAGCTTGATTCAAAATACTTGAGCTCGAGCTCAAATCCAGGCTCGAAATTTTTATTTATTATTTGTTCAAGCTCAACTCGGTAAACTAAACTCCCAAATCGAGCTAGAGCTCGAGCTTTTCCTACAATCAAGCTCGACTCGAATTGTTTAATAATTAATAAATTAGATAAAAAAAAATAAACAAATAATCTAATACTAAATTTGTACAACAAACAAGTATAACCTCTATTAAATTATAATATTTTAAAAATTTATAAATAATTAATCTCTAACTAGTTAATATTTATCCATAATAATAATAATATATTATATGCATACATATATTATTAATACATACATATAATATGATAGCATATATTTCATATATGATTCCCGCATACTAGTATATGAAATTATTAAATCTTATATACTAATTATAGTACAAATTATAAAATATAGCTATGAAATATAGTCAATATATAGACTTAAGTAATTAGGTTATATATTATATATTTAATTATAAAAATGTTATGCTTATATTATTACCTAATCCATATTGATATGTATATATACATAGGTGTATGTATATATTTGTCAATATATGAATGAGCTTTAATTTAATCGAGCTAACGAGTCGACTCAAGCATAAACGAGTGGGCCTTAACAAGCCTTAGCCAAATCGAGTTAAGTTTTGTCTGATATGTGTCATTTACTAATTGAGAGGGTATCTGTTTTCACGGGTAAACACTTCTTTTCATGAGTCAAGTTCTATTTAAGTTTAACTGGGCAAGTATTGAGCAGGCTATCGAATAGACTGGCTCATTTACAGCTCCAGTTAACAAGAATCACTTTTAAAATCTTAAACCAAATATTTACTAACAAGACAAAAATGATCATAAATATATGATTTGATGGAAACTAACTAATCTTACCCTAGTCCAAGGAAGATATTAACTTTTCCATTCTATATTTGTACAAAATCATCTTCTTAAAGTAATATTTCAATGCAATCAATGTAGAATCTGGACTTAAATATCCCATATTAAGGGTTAATTACACTTTACTCTCTCGAATTTTAATTCAATTCACAATGTGCTTCTGAAACTACTAATTATATCAAAATAGACATCGAACTATCAATGCGGATTTGCACCAATAGTACCTGGTAAATCCAGCATGCCACGAAGACTGTTTTCAAGATTCAATTGCTGTTAGCTAGGTACATGTGTTTTGTACGATGAGTAGCATGAAGCTGTGTTGATGGGTTTTGGTGGCTTTTTTTAGGGCTTGGGTGGCCATGATGTGGATTGGGGGTGGTGTATGTTGTTGGGGTTTGGGTAGCCAAAATAATGTCATCGTGGCTTGTGGTGTTGAGTTGGTGGATGTGGATTTGGCGGTCCGTCATGTTTGGTAGTTTCCCTAGATAATAAGGGATAATCTTGTCATTTCAAGATTATACTAGATGTTTTTGTTAGGAGTAATTCTAGATTCCTATAAATTTAATATATTATATGACATAGTGTTAATTAGGATAGAAGCATATACGTACCATATCTTCTAGATATATTCTTGAGATACTTAATAATTTCCCCTTAATTAATAAGAATTTTGTAGTATATTTAATATTTTATTTTGTTTGAGACTTGAGAGAAGGTTCCAATTGGATTAAACTGTTTCGAGTTTATACAAATAACATTAAAAATTAGAAGACTTATAAGGAAGAAGACGAATTAGCAAATTAAAGGATATATTTTGCCAACAAATATGAACTCATAGTATGGTTCTTTAATGCCTTATAAAATTTTCCTAACTATATATAATAATGAATTACGTACAAAAAGGATTTAAATCTGGCTTAGAGTTAGAATCTAATAATATTTAATTTTTTTTTCTAATTAAAATTGCATTAATTAAATACAAGAATATATATAAGAAAACGGTTTTCATATATATATATATAGTCCAATTTGGATGTAGTTTGAGGGCTGGCTTGTATAAGGGTACGAACCCCATATTACTATTACAATGCATGTGGTTTATAGTGATATAAAAATTCATTACTTCCTTAGATTCGAATCGGATGGTATATTATGGTTACTGACAATAATACAGACGCGTACTGGTGCTCACACGTCGTCGTAGGAATGGAATGAAGCAAGGCAAATTTGACAACTTTGAATTCTGGCTAGCTGGAGTACTCCAATTGCGCAAAGCGTGTGAAACTCATGTATCAACCCTTGTAGCTGAGTTAATTTGAAGCTCAGTGGCCGATCGAAGATCAGGGCATTATAAATTCTATATAACAATCTACATAGAACCAAGAGGGGGTGGCCGTCAGCCGGGGAGAGAGAAGGGAGGCCGCCGATCGTTCGGAAAAGGAGCTTAATTACATGGACTTCGAAGATATGTATATATAGATGTATATAGGAGAAGAGAAATTAGAGGGAGATCAAGAGGATGTTTTTATTTAGAGCAGTGTTAGGGATACCGCTAANCAAAAAAGGATTGGATTAATGGGCTGCAGTGACTAAAGCCTCTGCATGTGGTGGTGAAGAAGGATAAAGATCCGAAGCTGCGCTTGGTTACAAAATCCATAGTTGTGGGTGTGGCTCTTCAGGTGCGCTTTCTACTTTTGGCCTGCATTTCTGGGTCTTTTCCGGTCTTTTGCGTTGTAAAGGTTAGTGGGTATTTCTCCGGTTTCTAAAATATTTTCTTGCTTGTGGGTTTTGTTTTTATTTCTTTCCGGGAAGGTCTTTGGCTTGGCTTCTTCTTTTGGTATATTATTTCGGTTGAGGAAAATGTCGTCATCTTCATCACTGTGGTAGTCAGGAATTTACTATAGTATCAAAAAGTTGTATTTAACTGATTAAGGACATATTTTGGAGAAAGAGAGTTAAGGTAAATTGTTCGGCTTTAACAAATAAATAGCTTTTATAATTTTTTTAGGCTAGTTGGTGTGTCAGATCTTGAAGCATTGCAGTTAAATTCTTCAGATTTTTAGTAAATATCCTATTGTGTTGAACATGTTCTTTGACAGGAAATGAGTAGTGACGATTGGAATCTTGAGGTTATAGTTGAAGACATTTTTGTTCCAGAAAATTAGTCTGTACTGGGGGGTTTGGAAGATTCAAACTTTATTGTTAAATGGACTGAAGAAGCAGTCTTTGGATGCAATGTTAAAGGCATTGGCATCTGGGCTGTTGATTTTACTGCTTCTTTTATCGGTATCTGCGGCTGATAATGGATTTCCCCGATGTAATTGCGAAGATGAGGGTAGCTTGTGGAGTTTTGAAAGCATTCTACAGTGCCAGAAAGTGAGTGATTTCTTAATTGCTGTGGCCTACTTCTCGATCCCCATCGAGCTACTTTACTTTGTCAGCTGCTCGAACATCCCTTTCAAATGGGTTCTCTTTCAATTCATTGCCTTCATCGTTCTGTGTGGGTTGACCCATTTGCTCAATGGCTGGACTTATAGCCAACACCCATTTCAGCTAATGCTGGCTCTTACTGTCTTCAAGATTCTCACTGCTTTGGTCTCATGTGCCACTGCTATAACACTCATCACTCTCATCCCTTTACTTCTCAAAGTGAAGGTGAGGGAATTCATGTTGAAAAAGAAGACTTGGGATCTAGGACGAGAGGTTGGAATAATAATGAAACAGAAAGAAGCTGGATTGCACGTTCGGATGCTTACTCATGAGATTCGGAAATCGCTTGATAGGCATATGATCCTGTACACAACTCTTGTGGAGCTGTCTGAAACTTTGGGTTTGCAGAATTGTGCAGTTTGGATGCCTAATGAGGGTAAAACACAGATGAACTTGACCCATAAAGCTTATGGGAGGAAATATTCAGATACCTATAATTTTTCTATACCAACTACTGATCCAGATGTTGCAAGGATCAAGGAGAGTGATGAAGTGAATATCCTTAGCCCTGAGTCAGCACTTGCTGCTGCAAGCAGTGGAGAGTCAGGTGAACCAGGACCCGTGGCTGCAATTCGAATGCCATTGCTTCGGGTTTCCAATTTTAAAGGGGGAACTCCTGAGATGAGACATTATGCAATATTGGTTTTGGTTCTTCCGAGTGGACAACCTAGATCTTGGAACAGCCAGGAAATTGAGATTATTAAGGTTGTTGCTGATCAGGTTGCCGTGGCTCTTTCCCATGCTGCACTCCTTGAAGAGTCCCAGCTCATGAGAGAGAAATTGGAAGATCGAAATCGAGCGTTGCAACAGGAAAAGACGAACGCTATGAGGGCAAGCCAGGCAAGAAATTCCTTTCAAAAGGTAATGAGTGACGGGATGAGGAGGCCAATGCACTCAATTTTGGGTTTGCTTTCAATGTTGCAGGATGAGAATATGAGCAACGAGCAGCGAACTATTGTAGACACAATGGTGAGGACCAGCAGTGTTCTATCAACCTTGATAAATGATGCAATGGACAATTCTAGGAAAGATAGTGGAAGATTTCCAATAGAGATGAGATCATTTCACTTACACTCCATGATAAGAGAAGCAGCTTGCCTAGCAAAGTGCTTGTGTGTCTATAAGGGCTTTGGCTTTGCAGTTGAGGTTGAGAGGTCACTGCCTGATCATGTAATGGGTGATGAAAGAAGGGTTTTCCAGGTGATTTTGCATATGGTTGGGAACCTGTTGGATGGCAACAATGGAGGAGGATTTGTGATACTCCGGGTTTTCTTTGAGAGTAGAAGCCAGGGAAGGAATGATCAGAGATGGTCAACCTGGAGGCATAGCTCCTCTGATGCGGATGTATATATTAGACTTGAGATTGCAATAGAAAATAGCGGTTCTCAGTCGGATGGTTCAGTTTCAATTGCACAGCCTGGCGGTAGGAGGTACACCAGTGATGGACTCAAGGAGAGTTTGAGCTTCGGCATTTGCAAAAAGCTAGTGCAGGTGAGAAAGTTAGGTTGTGTCCACGCTTGCATGTGAAGTTATTGAGTAATATAAGACTCAGAAACACTTTTCATTTTCTTAGTAATGAAATTCTTAAAAAAAAAGATAAGTTTGAAGAAGTTTTCCGCATGAAAAGTCTTGATTGGTTATAAAATTGAAGACAAGTCATTCTTAAAACAAATATATTAGCTGCTCTTACGCTGTAAAAGTTTTCATGTTTTGAGATTGCTTGGAAAGAATAAGGTTTGATGCTCTTTTGGTTACTGTGGTACTTCCAATTCACATGATTTGTTGGCGTACAAAATTTCTTAAAATTTGGGGGACTCTGATAATCATTGTTGCGATTGTTCTGCTTGTAAAGGGTCACTACGGTATTTGCATTATCAAGACGGAATCGTAACTTATAGCCTGATTTTAAACAGTTAATATTTTTATTGTTGACCACTCTTTTATTGTTGCAGTTGATGCAAGGCAACATATGGATTGTCCCAAATCATCAAGGTTTTGCTCAAAGCATGGCACTTGTTCTTCGGTTTCAACTGCGACCATCCATTGCAGTAGCCATCTCAGAACCTGGAGAATCTTCAGAACACGCACACTCTAACTCTCTCTTCAGAGGCTTACAAGTTTTACTGGCTGATGATGACAATGTGAACAGGGGTGTGACTCGAAAACTTCTTGAAAAGCTAGGTTGCGTTGTCACTGCTGTTTCTTCTGGATTTGAATGCCTTAGTGCTATTGGCCGTGCAGGCTCTTCTATCCAAATCGTTTTATTGGATCTTCACATGGCGGAGTTGGATGGGTTTGAAGTTGCAAAGAGAATTCGGAAATTTCGTAGCCGAAGTTGGCCACTGATCATTGGCTTGACAGCAGGTGCTGATGACGACGTGTGGGAAAGATGTATGCATATTGGAATGAATGGAATCATTCGGAAACCAGTGCTGCTGCGGGGTATTGCCAACGAGCTTAGAAGAGTCCTGATGCAGGCAAACCAAGTTCTATGATGAGTCTGATGAGACAGGCAGCTGTAAGTTATGAGATTTGCAGCTGTCAGAATTCTTTCGCATCTCTTCGGGTTCGTGATAAAACTAAGCAAACGACTTTATTTGGCTCCCCCAGTACCCGTACAAGCTTCCAGCACAGAGATGTTATTATACACAACATTCATAGTCAAAATGCTATACAAAATTAGGTCACTTCATTGACGTACCTCTACGTGTTTGAGTTTTGTTGTATTGCATAGATAGTTCCGTATCTAATCTCAGGTAATTAAAACTATCTTCAATACACCCTTCTAATTTTTTCTAAAGCATCGTGGAAAGTGTATGAAGTTGATTTGCAGGTTTTTCATACAAGCGGTAGAGCAGCTAGGAGACATTATCGTACAATGTCTTGAGCAAAAGATGCTACTTTAGGATGTTTGTTGACGGGAAATGAACCATAATGTATAGTTATCTTTGTAGAAATTTTTTTCTTCAGTTGGTAATCAATTTATTGACAATGATAGGACGGCTAAAACAAATTTTAGGGACTATCGTTCGTAAAGAAGTTCGATTTAATATTGTACCATAACTTGTGTTTTGTGGCTAGGAGAACCTTTTGTTTTCTCCAACAATAATTCATTAGCATCTTGGCAATGTAAAAGATCCAAGGAATATAAATTGTTACTAATTGTTGTATTATATTTGTCATCTTAGTAATACAAAAAGCTTTGGTATTTAATTTCAAGGCCATTGTTGCTTCTTCTTGGTTTTATGCATGCAAAAAGATAAATCATCCAATGACTTTTTTTATTTTTTTCCCTTCAAGCCGATGGAGTAAAACCGACAAGGAATTAATTAGTTAGTCCATTCGGTGAGGAATATCTGAGGTTTTAATATTATTCGCTGTTATCCATATCACACAGAGAGAGTACTAAAAGCATGATGACAGTATTCCAGGTACACATAAAGATGCGTAATAAAAACATCTTTGCTCAGGATAATTGAAAAAAAAGGAGATTGTATAGATATGTGTGTGTGTATAGATATATATAGAGAGAGAGAGAGAGAGAGAGAGAGAGCATAACACTTTCTTTTTCAGTGGTAATGAAGCTGTAAAACAAGGTTTTGCATAAAGTAGGTTGATTCGAGGACACATTAGCTTTGATAACACATTGGCCGTTAATGGCGATGAAGCCTAGGTAGAATATACACGTACGTACAGGCGCTCCCATCTAAGACTTTCTGCAGGCTTCGTTTAATAAATTGGTTTGTATAAGCTTCTCTTTATAGCTGCAAGATGCGATTATTTCCAGAGATAATAGATTCGAAAGATATGGCCGGAGACTATGGGCGGGTCGATTAATTATCTTCGTTGTGGTTACTTGTTCTATGAAACCATGCAAAGCATATCAGCACGTACATGGCCTCTTTCCTTTTTGTTTCACTTTCATATCTCGTGGACCCTTCACTTATCCCACACATGTCGACAGACACAACCCCCCCTATCAACCCAAGTTGGCTTTTAATATTTCAGCTATTAATAATAAGAATATTATTATTATTATATAACACAACTCACCGCAACCAGTTAACCCCAAAAAGAACACTTCCATCGATCACCATTATTATATCTTGGGGACCTGACGTTTACATCCTTTAGGATTATTGACTAATTCTCCCACACATACTACATTTGTCATTTGCCATCTATCGCTTTTGCCTATCTATCAATTGCTAGCTACAACGTTTCTTGGAAAAGTGGTATTAGGTGGTGGCTCATTTTGAATCATTAGGTTGGTGAAATCCTTGTCAACATTATGCCATAGATCTTAGGCATATATATCACTCTCCATGAATCCTGCCCACCACCCACTTGTAATTATTCCCCAAATCCAGTGGGCGGTTAAAAAAAATAAAAAAATAAAAAAATAAAAAAGAAAAAGGAACTTTTATCTCTCTTTTTAACTTTCTTCAACGCAAATAACGATGTTTTTCTTTTCTTTTAATCCAAATTCAAAAAATCTAAGGTACATATTCAGGTCAAATAATAATAATAAAACATATGAAAGCAACTCGAGAAACTCTCATGGCAATCAATAATCTGAAGCACATTAAGCAAGCATGTCTAGTAGTGGTTGCATGCATGGAGATCCAATGCAAACTAGCTAGAAAATAGCATAACATGATGTGTATTGTGCGCGCTGTTGTCTATTGGGAAGCAACGACTTGTCAAACTTGTTGGCTCGAAGATAAAAACCAAATAATTTTATGTGTGTTGCTTTGGGGATGATGGATGAGCATCAATCCTATCATGGAACTCGTCCAAAAATTGTATTGCCTAGTAAACATCCACCCTTTTTTTTCTTTTGGATAAACTAATAAACAGCTCCTGGGATTTGTTTTATCTGGAAACAGAGTGTTATGCCAGGGGCCATGTATCCCAACAAAAAATAGGATAAAGTTGGACTTCTCATGCATTGGGTTGCATGAAGTGTATCTAGAGTCGTCTATATCTTTACTTGTTTATTTGTTATGCGAAAAAGTGCGTCCTTTATTAAATCTATTATTTATTTTTGCAGCTTAATCTACGACAACTTGGGTGGAAACTGAAAGAGATGGGCAGCTTACATACCTGATACCTTAAGCCCCTCATGGCATTACTTTAGTCTTTATTCTTGGGAGGACTAAATTAAAGTCTGTGTCAAAGGGCTCTGTATTTTGAAAAAGTATGATACAGAAACGCATAGGATTGTGTGTGGAAGATTGATTGCTCATAATTTCAAGATTAGCATAGAGTGCAAATTACGCAACTAATCCTGATAATCAATGTAATCCAGATTATTTACAGATTTATATGTAGTTAATTTGTCTTGTAGCAGATCCGAGCAGCGTCCTTCCTAAGGTGTCAACACTGAAATACTCGTACTAAAACCTGCTGCTCTTGCCACAATATATATAGAGATTCTTTAGCAATTTTTTTTTTTTGTTTGGGCAAGTAGAGATAGATTCTAAACTTGCTTAGCAATTATCTTAAAAAAAAAGTAAAGGTTTCTGCATTGAGTAATCTCGACTTTGCTGCTTAAATCAATGCATGCTTATAGTCTATAGATTAATGATACACCGTTTGATTATGACTGGGCCTAGCCTCGTAATGGTTTCAAGAAAGAGTTTGGTGGCTCGAAATTGCTCGCAGTCACAGCCTTCACTTTTTCATTGGTTAATTGGCCACCGGACGAAGTTGACATTTTTTGTCCTCTTTTGCCAGACGAGTTTCACGACTCCAGAAAGTCCGTCGTAATTAATTAAGATTATTGTAGAGTTTAAGGAAGTAGTACAAATAGTTCTCAAAACTCGAGGTATATTTTTTTTAAGGAAGTAAAAAACAAAATGATTAGCGATTTGAAGACTCATCGGACCTTAAAAACCAGTGGGACAATCAACGAGATCTAAAGAAGATGTGGGCTGATTCATCATGAAGTGCTGGTTTTCTAACTTCTAAGCAATTTATCTCCTAATTGCCTTGGGTTTAAAAGAACAAAAGCAAATGTAGTAGTATCTGGGTCTAGATTGAGCGAGTTTTGGCATCCAATCCAAGCCCATTGTAGACACAAATTCCTAGGTAAGCCCAGTGTTAAAAACTTAAATGTCGAATATGAGCCTCTAATTGGACCTCTTACGTAATGAATGAGCCCAAGTGTTAGGTGTTGAAAAACGACAGCATTCGTTTAGCTTTAGGATTTAAAAGACCAAAAAAAAAAAAAAAAAAAAAGTTTATGATTCCAGCTGCCCAGAATTAATTAAGCAAGTGCAAAGATAAATAAGGTCGCATGCTTGCAATATCTATGCAATCAATTTCTTACCCTCCAGTTGTTTTTATGCTCTTTTTTGGTAGAGAAACTTAGTGAATTATTTTTATAATAGTTTGTTCAGATTATGGTCCTGATGATCAATTAAGCCAGTGAACAGTAGTCATCAAAAGTATACATCATTAATGATGTTAAACATCTTCAGTACACATTATATGATTCTTAAGATGCTGGCCGGCAAGGGCGTCGATTGATGTGGCTGGCCGCCGGCATGACCAAAGGTCCAGAAAGACTAATTTGGTTCGACCAATTACATTTGAATTCAGAATTATTAATTAAATTAGACTAGCAGTAGTAGTGCATGCATGTATATCTGGTGATCATTCCCAACTTTACTCCGACCCTCAACGTACGCAACTAAGGAAACATCAAGGTTGACCGGACCGCCCGATCGAGTACTGCATAAGGAAATAATTCAAACACATGATGAGAAAATTGGGAATTTCTAATGTTTATTTCTTCAACAAATGGCCGGCCGTATTAAAGTCGATGATATAGTACTTAAGCACATTGTACATGAATCTAAGATAGACTATATAGCTAGGGATCGGAGCATGCATTTCGAAAGTGGAGTAGTAGCTATATAGCTAGGGACTTAATTAAATAGGATAGATTTATTGAATCAAGTGATCTTCTTATAATAACTTATTATAACAATGTTTCATTGATTAGAGATTCCCAAGGATTTTTTTTTCCCAATAGATCATATCTAAAAACTTAAGGAAGTCACACACCCATATATAATATACACACACAATTAGTTGATCCCGATCAAGTAGGATGCCCCTATGCATATACCCCCTTTATTAATTAATATTAAATCCATACATCCAATAACCTTCTTCCCTCATGGTGCATGTCACCCGGCCAGGGATGATACAAGTTGTATTAATTTATAAACAATTCGCTTAAACAAATTGGAAGGGTTTGAAAAAAAAACCACAACCACGAATTACGAAACGTTGTAATTTCTTCTTTAATATATATAAAACATGAAAATCAATCATTATATATAGGAAGAGCATGCCCTACAAGAAAAACGAGTATTTATAACGGATTATTTACGAAAAAAATGAATTCATTTTTATAAAAAATAGTCATTTTTGTAGAAAATAACTAATCACAAATAAACAATTTTCTTATAAGTAGCATCACAAGCAGCATCTAACCCAAACTTCCATGCCTCATAGTCTCATATAGACTACGTAGTAAGTACACACACGGTTGGTGATGACTATTCTCTTGAAGACTTGGACCTATCCCATTCCCATGCATGGTTTGCTACTTTGCTTCCTTCTCGGGCCAATCCAATTAAAAATTACCTACTTCTCATTAGGGGAAAGAATTGAAGTCATGACGGTGGTCCTGATCGATCTAGAAACCATTAATCTTTTTTTTTTTTTTTGGTTGAAATCATGGAAACAATTAATCTTAAGGGTTAATCCTAATTTTCATTACTTAGTCATTATTGGTTGGCACAATACCCTAATATCGAAAGAAGAACTCTTTTGATTAATTTTATTTTCTGTCATGCATACAGTATAAAAGTATAAAAAAAGGTTGTCGTTACAGAGGAACCCGCGGATTTGTAGGGACTGAAGAGTATTTGTCGCTGCCACGTGCCTGCATATCATAAATATACTGGTCAACATTTGGACCGGTGTCGCAGCCGGTCCCACCACCTCGAGAACCGATCTTGCCCCTGTTCACTTCGGCGTCTTCGTCATGTTTTCAACTTTTCACACACCTGGCCTATTTCTACCATTCGTTATTTTTTTTTAGGAATATGTTTACGAGGACAAATTCAGAAATCACGGTAACTGTAATCTTGCATGAACGTCGGCACTGTTAATCACAACTTGCAGTTACAGATAAGTACAGTTGATATATTAAATAGTGGGAGTAAATTGAAGATGACATGAGCTCCTTTGTTAGTTTGTTGTAACTCGACAAGTTGTCATGCACACAATTGTCAAACAATTGAGAGATCTATAAGATATTTTAATGAAACATCATAATTCAGGAATCGAGGGTTTTGTTTATATTTAGGTCCAATCCTCATTCAAACCACATATAACTTGCGTAGAACCCGACCTCAAGCAGAAGTATATCCGCTATCTGCTGAATTTGATCCGGAGCTAATGCAAAGAAAATTGAGATCGAGCCAAGTCCTGGAAATTGACTTGCGAATCTGATGCTAGTAAACAATAATACTTCATATATATTTGGAGATTTTATTACAAGAAAAATGGAAGTACTTGAGAAGTATATATGCATGCGAGAGCATATATACGTATGATCTAAGTTAATTAGTTGTATCTTTACATGAGATTCAGCTATCTAGCTATATAGGTACGTACGTATCAATTACCGGACCAGTGCTTGGAATAATATTGCAAGCTTTGATCATTAGAAAGGGGAACATATATATATGCTTATTATATATACAGTGCAGGCATCATTTTCCTAGTTATCACAAAGTAACAGAACTGATCTCTGATTTGCGCGACTACATCGATCGTGCTAATCAAATGATTAAGTGGAATGCATATAATTTGGGCGGACCTATCTTCTTGTGGCGATCACTAAAATATGATGTTTGGATCAGGAAACCTTAGGGAATATTTAAGATTATTCCTTAACCCCAGAATTTACAAGACTACTACTCATTAATTGTAGCTAGCTAGGTCCATCTGTGCCCATATCTGTCACTGAAAGATAGAATTGTAGAAGAGTAATAGCTAGGCTTGTCATGGTCATTGGATCAGTAGTAATTCAAGTGTTAATTCATATACGTACGTACGCACGTGGTTGGTTCTTATAGCGTCGTGAATACTATATTATACAGTATTGATCTTCTACAGAAATACAGCCAAAACCTCTGAGAAAAAAAAGGGAAAATACGTACAGCCAAAACCATGAATTAGTGTATATATATATATGGAAAACCCCTATTAACATGGGTTATATATATATGTCTTTAATAATCTTTAATTTATTTATTTAATGCATTTTGCGCCCTTGTGGTTCAACGACATTGTAAGGATCGAGTAGTCACTATATATTAATATTAATAACGCAGATTCTGGAGGTAATAATTTAGATATATACTAGTACTATATATAATTGGTTTAAAATATATGTATCGATCGATATATCGAGTACTATATAATATAATATATGTGTGTATTAGTTCACTTATAGATATACAGTAATGATATAACATTTTATTAATGCAAGTGATATAAGATTAGAAAAAAAGGACATTTATGATCATGGGCTGCTTGGTTTATAAATAGCTAGCATCCACTGATCACGTCTAGCGTTATAATATATTTAGTATTTTTAGAAAAGTCATTTTAGACAATTTACTCAAATATGAATGATTTGATCACTATATGCAGGCCAGGTGCATATATATTGAAAGAATCACTACAAGAAATAAGATTTTTTCCAACGATTATAATATGGTGTTTTGGGATGTAAATTATTCTTAACTTTGATAGTTTGGGATGCAACTTAAGCTTCTCCATGTGCGCGCGCACACTCATTCTTTATAATAAAATATCAATGAAACTCAATTAATAAAAGGTCATGAACTTGAATTTTTTATATTTGTGTGCACTAAAAAGGGCATCTAAAACATTATACTCTTGTTCATGTACTATCAAAGGTTTTTTTTTTTCCCAGCTGACTCACGATCTAAAATATATGAATTAATCCTAGTAATATTTCTAATGTTGTAGGTTTAAAAACATCTAGGATACATGCAGTATGATCTTCAACTTGTTGGAATTAACTAAAAGCTTGTCAACCTCAAGAACAAGATATTTTTCTTTTTAAATAAGTAACTAATTGTTTAAGTAAAAAGAAAATCAATATATACAATGTAACGACTCAAGCTGATAGCTAGGGTCAAACCACATCTAAGGTCATACTTTAGAAGGACTGGTGAATAATCTAATTGCAGTCTCTTGAAATTCATTATAGATATCAATAAATTCTCTTTCCTAAATAATGTGGAATCTCATTCACCACTTATACTCGCTCAGTATGAGGTATTACATACAATAAATTGCACACTTAGTAAATTGATCCATGAGCCTTTAAGTATGATACCACCTCTTCCTCTTAAGTAGTACTCAGGATACACATAAGAGGAGGAATTAACCACCTGAAAAAGATAAAACCCTATAAGGGTGTTTACATGAGCATGTTTGGGATATGATATAGTTCATTTTACTGCATAACCAGAATATTTGCAAGAAGATTCCTCTAATTCTTTTATTTTCTCAAAATACCCTTAAGGCTTCCATAATTAGGAAGTAAATATATCATGCTTATACTTGCCCTTCTCTTATAAATACCCTTAATCCTCTACTTGCCCCTAACAATATATGAGAACTTTAGACTTATTTATTAAGTCTCAAAGTTGAATGATATTAGAAACCCCCTTTGAGCCTCCAATAGAGATGTCTTCCTTTCTCAGTTTATAAAAGAGAGCTCCCATTTTAGGCTACTGGTTGATCCTTTAGTGTCTTTTCCTTTTAACTTTCCCAGTTACCACATCCTTGTTGCTATTATATATCCTTGATCTTCAACACACTCGAGGTGAATTGGTATGAGGAAACTTTGTACTAGTATGCCCATAATTTTCAAGCCATGCACAATATTCTAGGGGTCTTTATCTTTTGACAATTATCACATAGTATATATAAAGACTCTTGTTCATCTTCTTCAAACACGCCATTATTGCGAAAGTTGCCTTTTCACTCTCATGAAAAGAGACATTGATCGATTTTCAAAAATTAGGTTAAACTACAACTCATTAGGTCGAAGATGATGTGTAATCCACGACAAGGGCAAAATGAGATTAAGGGTTGATTTGGTTACACAAAAACAATCTCATCTCATATAATCATTACAACTTTTTTAAATTTCCACATAAAATATAATAAACAATTCAACATTTTCAAATCTCCAAATAAAAATAATATTTTATTTAATTTTTAACAAAATATCTCATCTGAATTGCGTAATCAAATGAGGCCTGATTGTGATGTTTGTCGGCATCAATGTCGACTTGAAAGGATAGCGAACATGTTCCTGATTTCTCTTTGTGATGTTTGTCTTTGCCCCATCCATTGAAGCTTATTAAATTTCTCCCTCTAATACAAATGGTTAATCTAATGGGTGGCCTACCTTTTATTAATGTAGACTTAGTGGATTCCCCCTAAACTATTGAAATTAAATATGAATTCTCACTATCTCACCGATAGCGATGCACTTTGCAAGAGGTAGTACTGTGCTTACATGACTTAGAAAGGATATGGAGAATATATTTGTTTTTAATGGTATTGGATGATGATTTTATTAATGAAAGGGCTAATACATCATTGAAAGCAAAAGGGTCCCTTGTTATTGCGACTTTAGCGTTGGATTAATGTTGTATCCAAGTTGCTAAGAATTTTATATTAAGGTTTATTAGCTATGACACGTGAATCCATGTGAAGAGGGTCCTCCATGCTGCGATACCTCTAGGATCCTTTCAGTAGAACACATCTTTTCGTGGGAGTTAAATTACGTACTACTATGATATCAAATTTTTTCTGCAACTTTATAAACTTTGGACATCTTTTGCTGGCTCGAGGAAGTTTGACCGACAACACAGTACTACTTATATTTAAATCGATATATGGGAATTGGTACCATTAATTTACCTGAATTTTGTAACTTATTTTGTTTGCGAGTTCATGATCAGTCGTATATATGTATATATAATATACATACATGCATACATACATATATATATGTATATATATCACGTGATCGATGAGTCGTAAAAAAATTTGTTATCCCTAATTAATAATAAACATATGAAAAACAACTCATGATTTTCTACTAATGAGATGATCATCGGCCCCTGATCTTATTTCTATCTTAAATTAAAATAAAAATATATATCAAATGAAATAAAAATCACATGCATGATCGATCAATCTACATCTCGTAGTGAGGTTTTTAATTAAGAACAAATACATGATGATCCGCTTCATAGTTTTAAAAACCTTTTTTTTACCACTGGCCAAGACTGCCATACAGCGATAGAGTGATTACCTTCTAATTAAGATTGTTTAGCATAATGGTGGTAATCAGCCTGTTCATAAAGGAAAAAATTAATAGCATGATACAAATATTACAAGCGATATGAAATATTGAGGACAATTGAGAAAACACACTAGCTAGGATCGAGTCATGATGTGTATGTGTGTTTACATGATATATACGTACGTAAAACATGACCTGAAAAAAAAAAAAAAAAAACCTACGTATTGGAATATTGATCCTTCTAATTAATTCAATTATAAGCTGTCGCGTGAATTAATTGTAGGCTGTCAGGACTACTCCTTATCGAAGCAAAAGGTAATTGCTTAATGCATATTTAGGATTAATGCAGTAGGTAATATAGAAATTTTTAGCTTAAGACTTATACTTGTAGAGCTTAAAATAATAATTAAGCACTATTATTAAAAAGTTATTTACTGTTTGGAAACTATACATCTAGAACACTTTCATGTTAAATTTATTTGAAAACAAGTTAAAAAAATGTTTTTTAAAGTAGAAATGACATAAAAGGTCAATTAATTTTTCAAAGATGGAACATGCTATCTATATTTACATAATCATACGCGCTAATATGTTAGCTACTGAAAATTAAAAAAAAAAAAGTTTTTAAAACTCAAAATTCAAAATTTAAATTAAAATAGAAAATATTGATAAAATAGACTGTCACTCAAGTTATGTTAATATTTTATTAGTATTAAAATAGAAAATACTGATAAAATGGGAATGACAATGGCAAAGCTATAATTATTTAAAAGTTATGTAAGTATTTTTATCCATTTACAGTTTTTTTAAAAATGTAACTTGTACCTTATGCAAAATCCGGAAAGGTACCTTAATGGATGATGCTTTTCTTGAAACATACTTTTTAACTTTTTAAAAAGTACTTTAATATATATGAATTAACCAAACAACCTAATTTTATCATTAAAGTATTTTTACAGATATCTAAACATTTTTTAAGTCTCCTAACGCAACCTCAATCAGTCCCTAAATTAAGCTAATGACCCATCATGTGATTCCCAATATTGTCGATGATCCGTTGCATCCAGCTTGTGGAGAAAATGCGCGCAGCAGCAAATTAATAGTAGTACTACAGCTAGTTAAACAATTAGATCGATCAACTAAATGCCTTACTGTATTCTTTCCAAAAATGCTAAATTTACACTAAGTTTTTAATGCAAAAATATTACAAACTTCGTGTGATTAGTGACACGATAATGTAATCATTAGATATTAATTTAACATTATTTTATTTTCACTTTTGATATATATTGGATTCCTCGATCGCTACCCGCTAAGTACTATATAGCCATGGATATCATAATATTATAAATTAAGCAAGTAATTTTTATTAGAATATGTTACTAATTAAAATACTGTGCTTAACTATATATATATATATATATATAGTCTCATGTGATGATCATATGCCTCATTAATAAAACGTGAAAGATACATGATCATGAAACGCAACCAAAATTAGAAATTGTTATTATAAAATGGATCCTGACGACTTCATCAGTACGCGCCTGTGGGTAGGCTATATTCGTGGTTTAAAAAATGATGATGTCAAAATTAGGTCGGAAATGACTGCATGATTAAAAAATCGTACCGTGTATTAGGTGAAACGATTTTCAGCTTCCGAGAAAGCCTGTTTGAGGATCCTCTCTCAAGACTAAAAATGCACATATTAACATAACATGATGACCATATATATATATATATATATATATATAAAGAGAGGTTGGATCGAAGAAGTAAATCATACCCGAAATATCAAATATTCCCACTGCGTTTTCAAACCTAGCTAGCTGGTATATATACCCCCTGTACGTAGACAAAACAATGAATTCTGAAGCGAAAATTAAATAAAATCCCCGAATAAAGAAAGCTTGTTTATATATGGTTATTTGTGGTGCTCACATGTCATAAACTACTTGTTAAAATATGCATATTTGATATTGATTGTTAATTATAAAATAAGAACACGAAAGTACATCATGAGTTACTAGCTAGTGCTTGTTAAGGCAGCATAAATATTATTCCACTCAAAAGAATCTTCTGGAATATTATCTTCTTGTAACAGAAAGGATAAATAGTCTAACTAGGTGTCCTGAGTTGATTGGTTTTGTTTTAGAATTCTGTTATGAAATACTTCTATATATTCTCTACTGTACTGCGGTTTTTATGTATGGAAAATACTGAAGATTAATGCAGAGCATCTAATTTACGGTTTTATCTCAAACAATGCATATGCATTTTATTCTTTCGTGTTTTAACATGGTATCCAGAGCCTAACGGACCCACGCCCTTTCCATCTTCTTCCTTCTTCCTCTTCAATGGCTTCTTCTGATAAATCCACTAACACCAACACAAATCCCTCTCTTATTAACTCACCCACACACTTCATTACAATAAAGCTTACCATCGAAAATTTTCTTCTATGGAAGGCACAGATAGTGCCGTTTATGAAAGGGCATCAGTTGTTTGGGTATGTTGATGGTACACTTCCTCCACCCTCAGCCACACTTGATGATAAGCCAAATCCTACCCGTACACAATGGCTTTAATTTACAAGATCAATTAATAGTTTCTGCTATTAATTCGTCCCGGTTCTGGCACAAGTTCTGACTGTGCCACCTCCTACAAGATATGGACCATGCTTAATAATCTCTTTGTAGCCAAATCCTCTGTTCACTTAATCCATACCAAATATCAACATGCTACCTTGAAGAAAGGCCTTAAGTCTATCTTCGACTATTAAGGTTAAATCGCTTGCAGAAACCTTAGGGGCTGCTAGACACCCTTTGTCTGATTCTAAGATGTCCATTTATCTTTTAGCAGGGCTTGGAACTGAGTATGAGTCTCTAGTGACCTCTCTCACTACTTGACCAAATTCCCTCTCCCCCTACCAGATTTTCAGCTTCATTCTCAACCATGAATCTCGCCTTGCCCACCAAACCCAATCTCTAATGTCTGGTACTAATTTAGTTGCTCATAATACAACAAAAACCATGGGTTCAAGGAGCCCGAGTCGAGGGCGTGCAAATTTTTTTCAAAGCAGGGGTCGTGGTCGACTGCATGGTAGAGGTCTTCTTCCTGGGCCATGACCTCCTCTTTTTTCTTCTAATCCTTCTACTCCACGCATGGACAATAGACCCGTGTGTCAAGTTTGTCATAAGTCAGGCCACATACCTCTTAATTGTTACCACTGTTTCAATGGGACTTATCAATCACCACCTCTTACTTCTCCCATTGCAAATTTCACCACACTTGCTTCCTCTCCCTATCCTACCAATGCATGGTTTCTCGATACTGCAGCATCTCACCATTTTACAGCTGATACAAAACCTCGACTTGGATTCTTCTACTTATCAAGGCCCTGAGCAAGTGAGCATTGGTGATGGTTCAAGTCTTCCTATTTCTTGTAACCTACTTTCTATTAGACAATTTTGTAGTGATAATAGTGTTTTCTTTGAGTTTCATTCCTCTTTATTTTTTGTGAAGGATTCGTGCAACCGAGAAGTACTTCTTCAGGGCCACTTTGAGGATGGACTCTATGTGCTTCGGTCGGTTGAAGGGCCCTTTTCTATTTCTCCTCACGCTTTTCTGGGCACTCGCACAACGGCTCAACTATGGCATTCAAGGTTGGGTCATCCCTCTCCTCGCATGACCTCTCGCATTCTACGTTGATTTCGTCTTCCACTCAGTACCTCTACAGCATTACAACACTGTCATGTGTGTTCTTCGGACAAAGCATTCTTCGGACAAAGCACATACCCTGCCTCACCCCCTTCTCCCACCCGATCCTCATTTCCCTTTCAATTATTGTTTTTAGATGCATGAGGTCCTGCTTCTATCTTGTCTACTAAGGGCTCACGTTATTTCCTTTCAATAGTTGATGACTACTCCAAGTTTATTTGGTTTTTTCCCATGCAATTAAAATCAAATGTTACTACTCTTGTTATTGCTTTTCTCAAGTTTGTTCATAATACATTTTCTTCCAATATTATTTCGGTTCAAACGGATGGAGGAGGTGAATTTCAACCCCTTCATTCAATTTTTCAATGCTTTGGAATATCCCATCGCATTACGTGTCCATATTCCCATCCACAAAATGGGAGTGTGGAACGTCGTCACCATCACATTGTGGAAACGAGCTTGTCCTTACTTTCTTGTGCTTCAATCCCACACACATATTGGGCTGAGGCTTTTCAAACCGCCACTTATTTAATCAATTGTATGACTACACCCATACTTCAAAACAAATCACCCTTTGAGATTCTCATGGGCAAAATCCATGATTACTCATTTTTTCGTGTATTTGGATCTGTGTGCTGGCCCAATTTACGGCCATTCAATAATCATAAATTAGACTATCGATCTAAGGAGGTTGTCTTTATGGGCTACAACCCTAATCATAAAGGTTATGTGTGTTTACACATTCCATTGGGCTGAACTTTCATTTCAAGAGATGTAATATTGAATGGTCTAAATTTCCTTTTGCTCAGCCCATACCCTTGCCCTCCTCTTTAAGAAAGCCTACATTTGATGTGTCCTCTCTTCATAGTTCTATGTAGCCCATTACTTCCCAGCCCATTGTTCTCAGCTCGGCTAATGAGCCATCTCATTCCATGACTAATTCTCCTTCACATTCCTCATGCCCAAATGAGCAACATTCTTCTTCTCCGCACAGTGTCCATGTTTGACCCAATTCACCTACATCCTCTCTTCCATCTTCTAATCCTACAGGTCCTGAAAACCCTAATTTTGTCACACCCCTCACAGATTCTTCTTCCTCCCTTGATGAATCCTCCACTTCGCTTATTGCTTCTCCTCTTAAACATCCTATGATCACACGGTCTTAGTCCAATAGCTCATGCCCTATTCGTCGCACTGACGGGACTATCCCGTGGCCTTCACCCAAACCCATGACCTCTCTCACTCTATCTTCTTCGCGTGAATCTTCCTAAACCTCTATTCTTGAAAAACCAGTCTCTTTCACTGAAGCTTCTAAACATCATGAATGGTGGCTTGCCATGGCAATCGAGATTGATGCACTTCTTCTCAATCAAACTTGGGACTTGGTTCCAACTTCCCCATCCTATAATCTCCTAGGTTCTAAATGGATCTTAAAGACTAAATGAAGAGCTGATGCTACCCTTGAGCGACACAAGGCCAGACTGGTTGCTTAAGGGTATCACTAGCAACTGGGTCTTGAGTACAATGAAATGTTTAGTCCTATTGTCAAACCCACCACCATACGTCTTTTACTCTCTCTTGCAGTGTCTTTGAACTGAGCTCTTCATCAACTGGACATACAGAATGCATTCATGCACGAGAAACTTGAGGAAGACGTTTACATGAAATAGCCTCCCGGGTTTGTGAATCTAGATTTTCCTCAACATGTCTGTAAGTTAAAAAGGTTTGTTTATGGTTTGAAGCAGGCTCTTAGAGCTTGGTTTGCTAAACTAAGTAATAGACTGATTTCTCTAGTTTTTAAGTGTTCTCGTGTTGATTCATCCTTATTCAATATGAAAATCGAAATTGGTTGCATCTACATTTTGATATATGTCGATGATATCACAGTTACTGGGTCTAACTCTGTTCTTATCTCTAAGTTTATAAATTCCTTGAGTGCATATTTTCTTGTTAAGGATCTAGGACTATTCAACTATTTTCTTGGCATTGAAGTTCATAGAACATCCTTGGGTCTTTTTTATCTCAGTCAAAATATATTACTGATTTGTTGATACAGACCAATATGCATGACTCGAAACCTGTAAATACACCAATGTCCTGCTCAGAAACACTCACTGTCTTAGATGGTTCTACTTTTGAGGATCCTCAATGGTATCATAGTGTTGTCAAAATTTTACAATACTTATCATTCACAAGTCCTGATATATCCTTTGCCGTGAATCGAGTATGTCAATACATGCATTGTCCTCGCTTACCTCATTGGACTGCTGTTAAGTGCATCTTGCGTTATCTTAATCATACTCGTCATCTAGGATTGTGTTTTGCATCTGTTTCCTCTAATAAATTGACTACCTTTTCTGATGCTGACTGGGCCGAATGTCCTGATTATAAACAACCCACGGATGGTTTTTGTATATACTTTGGGAATCATTTAATTTCATGGAGGTCCAAGAAATAGCCTATCCTCTACGGAGGCTAAGTATAAGTTAGTAGCTAACACCACTTGTGAGATTCTTTGGTTGCAGTCTCTATTGGGTGAACTTGGGATATCTCTCTCGGATCCACCAATACTTTGGTGCGACAACATTGTTGCCACATACCTATCTATGAATCCAGCGATGCATTCCAAAACAAAGCATGTCAAATTGGATTACCATTTTGTTCAGGAAAGAGGTGCAGCAAAATCTCTGCGTGCAATATTTGTGTCCAGCAAGACTAGTTAGCTGATATACTCACAAAACCACTTTCCACTGCTTGGTTTACACAACTTCGATCAAGCCTCACTATGACTTTAGTGCCGCTTGAATCGCAAGGGTATGTTAAGGCAGCAAACTTATTCCACTCAAAAGAAACTTCTGGAATATCTTCTTGTAACAGAAAGGATAAATAGTCTAGCTAGGTGTCATGGTTGATTGGTTTTGTTTTAGAATTCTATTATGAAATGCTTCTATATATTCTCTACTATACTAAGGTTTTTATGTATGGAAAATAATGAAGATTAATGCAGAGCATCCTTACGGTTTTATCTCAAACGATGCATATGCATTTTATTCCTTCATGTTTTAGCAGTGCTCATCGAATTAATATATGTTTGTTAAAATATAAAGACAATATTAATTGAGAAGTATTAAAGGATGGTCAAATATCAGTCGAATAGATTAAAAAGATATACCAATATTATATCTAACAAATATCGAACCAGAAATATAAGGATTGCCTTATTTGTTGACTCAATAAAAACAGCCCCTTATATATGATGCTCTTATTAATTTTTGACTATTTTTATATACAAAAGTAAAGAGAAAAGAATTATAAATAAAAAGTAGTAATATCAATATATAATAGAGAAATACTTTAGCCACAAAAAGATTCTATAAAAGAAAATTCACAAATTCATGACATGCATGGTTTCATACAAGACGTTAGATCTACTTTACAATATGGTTCATCCTTTTTCGTCAGCAATTTAGTGTAAACTGCTTTTGACTCACGAAAGCAATTAAGTGCATGCATGACTGCCTTATGTAGTATGCTTAATTAGCAGAGTTAGATACATTACGCAGCTCTATTGGCCGCCGGACAAATTAGAGATCAAGTTTCAGAGGAACATTCGTAGTTCATGTAACATCTGATCTTCTCCTCGATACCATTCAATTTGCATAACTGAGCAGTCTGAGCCCATTTCTCCTACAGTTTGTGTCTGGCCAGCTAGCATCCCCAGCCTCCGCCGGCGCCACTCCCCCCCCCCCCCCCCCCCCCCCCNTAGAAAGTATAATCAAATATAATATTGTATATCTACTACTAAAAAATGCAAAACAATATAAAAAGTTTATAAGCTACTGAATTCCGCTTATTAAAATAACAAATAGAGTGGATATATATCTCCTCATGAGAATCGTTTTTGACAAAAGAATAAAAAAATTAATGATATATTAATGGATAAAGAAATCATTCATATATTTTATACACAATTTCTTTGTTGAAATGTGACACACTTCAGCAGAAGGCTTCCGATCCCCAACTGAAAGTATATTTCCTTTCATCCCTTTAGTTTGTGAGTGCATCACAAACAACTTGCAAGTATATATATATAGCAATCATTCAAAAACCCTAGTTTTCATACATGTTCCTCCAAACGACAACTAAAAATAAATACAAAATCGTATATTGTAATTATGTAATATTAATGCTCTTGTGAGAAAAATTGTATAGAGATCAGATGCAAAGTTAAAACAGACATGAAAGTTTGCTGATTTGTACAAACAGTGGAAAACATTCTAAGATAATGCCTCTCAAATGACCTGAATTCCTTTATGATCTGCAAGTGTAATCCATAATGTCAGATTAAAATCACACATTATATCAATAACAATACTACTAGAAAAATATTATATGCATATCGAATACGAAATCCAACCTTGCTAAAAAATGGATATCACGAACACTAGACAAAGAATTAATAAATCAGTTTGTGCGGTTAAAAAACTAAAAAGACATGAGTACCGGTCATATTTTTTTTATTGCAAACAGAGATCAGGATAACCAAGCTAGACAGATTAGAAAGCCTAATATACAATAAGAACACCCAGTGGTTTCTCTTCTTCCCATCTTTTCTATCTCCATTTCATTCCCTAACAATCAAATAAAACAGAAGAGAAGATTGATATATAGTATCTCTTATAGATCTAGTAAGGGGGCCGTGCATGAGTCCAAGCATAAGCATCGTGCCCCATCTGTGAACCGTTGGGGAGTAGATTTGGTGTCAAATTATAAACAGGCAGCGATGAGGGATCGGGCAGCCCAGAAGGGTGCAGCTGTCCCCCGCTGCCGCTGCTTCCAATTGCGGGTGGGGAACTGCCTGCTGCGGCACCCTGACGCCCTGCGCTCCCCGCCTCCTCATCATCTTCGAGAGGCAATCTCTCGTATGTTGCAGTAGCAAACGTTGCGGCCATGACCATGACTGGTCCAGCCGCAACCAAGGAACCTACCACGCTTCCTCCCACGATCTGTCCCTGACCTCCTGCTAGGTACACCGTGAGCCCAGTTGAACCAGGTCCAGGAAGGAAGGCCCCGGTCAGAGACAGAATCTCAAACCTTCCGTGAAGTGCTACGACAGTGCCAGGTGCTGCAGGTTGTCTGAGGGTCACGTTGGCCACGAAGCCAGTCCCACTAAGCACACAAACCCCTCGTTGACGCCTTCTAGCGAATTGGGCAATGCTTTCCGCTATGTCAGCATTCCCAGCCACCTCCATAACATGGCTCTTGAGCACGTTTGGGCTGTCTCGGGTCACAAAGATTGGTGGTTTCGGTTTGTTTTTAGATCCGGGAGGCCGGCCTCTTGGTCTACGATTGCCAACCTCAACCGCTCCCTCTCTAGGCTCGTCTCCGTTGTCTCCATCATCATCTTCGTGGTCTCCTCTTCCACCGCTACTTCTACCGCTGCTTTCGTTCATGGAAATATCGCTATGGCGTTTGTTTAGCACAGAAGAATTTGCTGTCGGGTCCATGCCCGGCAGCCCTAATTGCCCTGTCCACCACGGATTCGCCAGAGTTGCAAATTCAGGCAACAAAAACTGGAAAATAAGGGGACCAAACAATTTACTAGTCGTCTTGTAACGGGCGAAGATGGATTGCTCTTTGTCCGATTCGCTTCTTCGAGAATTTTGAGCTCAAAACGTCATAAACAATAGTTGAACAAGAAACTAAGAGTATGGGTCGACTTCTATGACCTAAAATAGTCGCTACGAGGGAAAAGATCAGAGAGAGAGAGAGGAAAGAGGATGAGAAGAGAGAATTAGATTCAATTTGCGCAAAGAATCAAGTAAAGAGATGGAAAGAGAAAAAACCCTTTAGCAAGTGAAGCTAAATTAATAAGATCAAGAACCCAGAAGAGATCGATCTTGGCTGAGAGGGCCATGGTACAGATGCAAAACCCTTGGTAGAATCCAGCACAAAGAGAGAGAGAATAAACAAAAGCACCGAGACATTCGTATTATATGTATAAACACTGTTTTCTTTTTTGGAAAAAAAAAAGTAACTATAAACAAAACAATCAAGAAAAATAGTTTTTTTTTTTTTTCTTTTCTTTTACTTTTCTATGTTGTCAGCTCTTCTCTGTTATGATTTGGGGAGCTATTTATATAAATTTTTTTCTCCTCTCTTTTTTCCCACTTTCCTAGTAAGCTCTGCTTTTAGGGCTCTTGGAAATTAGGGTTTCGTGGGGTCGCGTGCGCGAGGGCAGGTGGGGAGTACGTCGTTTTCTTGGGGCCTGACATAAACAAACGTATATATGAGATATATATAATATATATATTTAGAGAGAGAGAGAGAGAGAAGTGTTACTGCTACTGTTTGCTGATTGGAAAGAAAATTTTTCATGCCTCCCTTTGAACATGATCTTTGAATCCATGCGCCACATTTTTGGTGTGGCCTCAAGTTCATCCCCTTCCATCCATGTATGTTAAAAAATGTTCTCCTCGGGTCTTTGGACGACTTTGCCTGTGCAAGTTGCTACAGATTGAAGTTTATATCATAAATACGTACATATATAAATATATATAAGTTGGTTCTTGGCCATATTATCTTCTTAATATGCTACTAATTATTAGCTACTATACTTGCACGTGATGATGGAAGTGGTTTAGATAACTTTATTAATATAGCCGCTAGTGGCGGACTCCCCATGGTATATATGTATAGTTCACAGAAATATTCAATTTTTCGTTCGGAATTTTTTTATCCGTTTGTGTGATAATTGCAATTTGCAGGAAGTTGAGGAAAAATAGAAACGTGGGAGAAGTTAAGAATTAAATTAAGAGATGTTTTCAAGTAGCGGTAGTGCTGTTGGGACTTGGGAGAGTCTACTTCTAATTAAGGTTCTTGTATGAATTGACCTAAAGCCTTTGATAAGTTTTATATAGGAGTAATTTTACATACAATCATAAAGTGCGTAAACGCCACGTAATCGCTTTGAAAAAGAGTGTGGTCTATTATTAAAAAATTAATTTTTTTTATGTAGGTCTCATGTTTTATTTACTTTTTTCAAAATAATTATGCTACGGTTGCACAATTCATGGTTACAAATATCTTCTCTTTATATAATAGATAAAAATAAAATGGGTTTTACAATGTTTAGTAAGCACTTAATATATATTACACAAAGTAGCAATAAATTCTACAGGACTCAACAACGGTATAAGAAAAATGAGATTTATGATAAGTTATTTGTAACAAGAACGACTATTTATGATGATAATGGACTCATTTTGATAAGAAATTATCATTTTCGTAGCAAATAACTAACCACAAATAACCATAATCCTCTAATTTATAATAGCATCCCTAATGATATTTTAAACATTACCTTTAACTATTAATGTTTTAAAATAATAATTGATATTGCACTTACTGACTCCATTTTTAAAAGCCAATATAAAAATTTAAGATAAATTTTAATTCATTAGTAAGACGCTATAAGAATCAAGAACTTACATAAGCAATTATGATGAGTTTTCTTAAGCTAGATCTAGCTAGATGATAAAATCTTACATAAAAGTTCAATATAGCAGCAGAAATATAAGCATGAAATACGTGTACGTGTTCTTCAGTGATCCATTGATAGAATTTCTTGTTTAAAAAAAAAAAGAAAGAAAGAAAGAAAAAGAAGAAAGAAACAATATATGATCTAGTACCTCGAATTTTTTCAAAGTACTGAAATGCTATCAAACAAGCAGCTGGATGGCATATATAATATATATCCACAGTGGACTCAAAATTAAAACACTCATGTGTTAACGGCCTCGGTCTTCATATGATTTCTTCTATTAAAAAAAAATGACAGTATTCCAAATTTATTGATAGCTCTCATTTGTGGTGGAGGAAAATTGTGGTTACAGGCAGACACCTGGGAGTTACAGATAATCATAAAGGACCAAAACCCAGGCTTTCAAAAAATCTAAAATAGCACATGGCGTATCCAAGGACGTTGTAGGGAGGATAATTGGTTTATTAATCGCCTGGTATAGTACTGTAATATAATATATGTGTGTGTGTGTGTGTGTGATTAACTTCTAAAATTCTTTGATTACGTTTAGAGAAAAACTATTCAAACTTCTTAATTTACCTGAAAATGCGATACATCATGATGGAGTTATTATAATTATTTGATCGTTCCCAGCCAAGTATAAAGCTTTATGTGTATTATATAACAATATTGAATTAGGTTAGATTAGATGGTAGTAGTTGCATGTTCTAGTGTTCATTCCATATTGTTGTATATTGCTACCATACTAGTACATGTAATATATATATATATTAATGCTAGATACAGTCGGCTTAGGATGTGCAAGCCTCGCATACTCCCTTTTAAAAAAAGTAGAATCCATTATTAAAAAATTATTTTTTAATATGAGTCTCAGATTTATCCACTTTTTATAAAAGGAATACGCAAAACTTGTACTCCTTAAAATTGTATCAACTAGCATTACTCACATATATATATATGTGTATATATATAATATGTGGTGGTTTCAGCTTGCATATGTAGGCCTGCACATTGGCCTGCCCAACAACTTTTTTGGCCTGAACCGACTTGGCTCGCAACCATGACCAGGGAAAAATGGTCCAACCCGACCCGAATCGAACCATTCGGGTCAAGTAAAAATTATCGATTTTTTGTTTCCCTCCTTTACTTGCCTACTACATGCCACAGTGGGGGAGACTCACAACATCATAGCCTTTTGTTTGCAAATTACTTTCATCATGATTCAAGCTTCTAATGTAGTAGACTCTGTCATCATAACCAATATAGAAGGACACAATAGAGTCATCATTGGTCATAAGCATTTCTTGCGTATTTATTGAGAATTTTACAAATAAATAATAGATAAACAGTTTCTTCTCAAAGTCACTCGTGTTTCTTCTCATGAGTCCATCAAAGCCTGAGCCTTACAGAAATCAAAAAGTTTATGCAACACATCCATAACCTAGATACAAAAATCTCCTTATTACTCTTGCCACACAAAAAAGATATAAACAAAAAAAAAAAAAAAACCATAACTTAAGTGATATATGGCAGACACAAACCAATTTATTGAGAATTTAAGAAAAAAGTTATCAACTCCCTATAACTAACTTTATAATCAACAAGAACGCCCAGGACCAAGTTGTCAGACCTCTACAAGAAATTTAAAAAAAAACAAACAAACAAAGAGTCCTAGAGCAATCCCACGATTTGTATCTCTAAATAATTGGTTTAAAGGTCAACAAAGAGTCAAACAATGCAGAGATATCCAACAACAATGTGGAAATAATTACAATAACTTGCACTACAACTCAAAACTAAGAGAGAAAGAAAAAATATTAGAACCATGGAACAATTTCTCAAACAACAGGGTTCTTAGTATGATTGGGAGTGAGTAGGACTTTGAAAGTAGTTGCCATTTATAGCTGATGTTGCTTTTGATTATTCTACCCTCTCAATTCTTCTTTTGTCTCCAACATGACACCAAAGGATTAAGGATGCACTAAGAAACAGGGCCTTTTGCGGCGCTCAAAATCACCGCAAATAACCCTTTAAATCGCTACAAATAACCTTTTGCAGCAATTTATGCTACGCCACACATTCGTCGCAATTGTTGAGTCACTTAAAAGTTAAACCAGCAAAACGCAAAAATCGTTGTAAAATTTTTTTATTTGCAACGCTTTTTTTTTCCTAATATTATAATTTGCGTTGCAAATAACGTTCCTATTTCAGCTCTCCAACGCTGTGAAAAAGTATTTGCAGCGTTTTGGATCGTCGCGAATACACAAAATATCGCCGCAAATATCTAAGTATTATTTGCAGCGTGTTTAAAAATCGCCGTAAATAAAACTTTTTGTAGCGGTTAGATTCGCCGAAATTAATATAATTGCAACGATATAATCTTTTGCAGCGAGTAATTGTACTCTCAACGTAAACTCACTAGCACACGGCTCCGAATGTGCTCCTTAATCTCGAGCGAAACATCTCGTCATGATCGCACATAAAATGGAACATAAGCTCGGACAACTGTACCAATATAGGAGGAAAGTGTTGCTACATTATCATCCACGCCTCTAGTGGAATTATCAGGAATGTTGACCTTGAGTTTTCCATGCCTTCGACATTTCTCAAGAGAAATGTTACGTGTATAACCACGACTGCGACGAGCGGATGCATCAACTATTAGATATAATATAATTATAGTTATATAGTTATTGAGATAAAAGTATTTATATATAATTAACTATGTTGTTATTTTCTTACTGGTAGGTGTCGACTGATTGTCGTTCTCTTGCGTCTGCACTTGCTTGGAGAATACCAACCCAGCCTTTAGAGCTGGCCAAAGATCAGATGAGCGCCCTTGACATGACCACTAAACGACGTAGCATTGGACGAGCAAGGAGACGTCGGCCACTCCTGTAGCGGATCTAGTTCCTCCAACGCAGCCCCAACCCAGTGTAGGGAGTAGTGGTCAGCAGCCGACGAGTACATCTGTAGGAGATGTGTGGCCTGCTTGGGTTGATGCAGTGATCTCGCAGCTGACTGTGCATATCGATCGTAAGATCGATGAACGACTCGGGCCTTTAAAGGCATCTGTCTTCGAGATATCACACCGTGTATATATCCTTAACGACAAGGTTGATACCTTGACTAAGGAGGTACGGGCCGCTACAACTTTCTCGAACGATGATATTATCTGAGTGTTGTTTACTTACTTTTATCATATTTTATATTTTATTTTTAATATTTGTCAAGAACAATATTATTTAATATATCCATGGTTTTTTAATTACAATTTTTAATCTTTTTTAATGTTATATTTTTCAACTTCAATACTAAATCACTGCACTTCAAATATACATAAATATAAATATATATTTAAGTATGTATATATAAATATATACATATTTATATATATAAACATAAATATTTAAAATATATAATTATATTTTACAAATTGTATATATATAAATGTATACAAGTCAATTTTTTAGACTTGTATCCAAATTATGCAATATAAAAATCACATAAATTTAAAATTAAAACATATTTAATTTAAATTTATAAGTAACGTTCGGACGTTAATTATTAAGGTTCAAATGTTTGTGCCAAAAGATTTCACGTTTGCACGTACATAGCCACATGTCCGAACGTATGTGTGACGTTCGAACATAATTTTCACATTCGTTGGAACGTAAAAAAAAATCTTATCCGTCTTTAGCGACGGTTTTCAAAAACCGTCATAGAAAACACTTTTTAGTGACAGTTTGGGGACTGTCACAAATTCCCAACTATCATTAAAAACCAAATACGTTGTAGTGGCTTATAAGCTTGACTCAAATAGGAATATATCATATTCGTTGGTACTAAAGGTAACGCTAATAATATCAATATGGCATTTTTTTTTTAAATTTTTCTAGCTACATAAACGAATAAAGCAAAATGGTTTTACAATAGAAAAAGATTAGAAGTTTAATATAAATGACATGACGATATTATTATATGGTAGAGAAGAAAAATAATGCAAATCTTAACATGCGGGGACGAACCAGGGAGTGCCCGTGGGGGCAACATGGCTCCTCGCACCCTGGTTTTGAATTTAATTTGAATATAAAATTTATAGAACATATTTATATGAGAATATTTCACACATATTCTCACATAAATTTCATAATTCATATATATGTGTATGTGTGTGCACGCACGCTCGGAGGTGCGTGCCTAAAACTTAAGCTTGGTCGATCTTTATCAAAATTGGGTTTGGCTCGAAAAAACTAACCTTCCGATTTTTCTATACCCATATCATAATCTTACTTCTTCTTCTTTTTTTATATATAATTAACATATTTCATTCAAAAGGAATAAACCATGTACAAATATGTACAACTACATGACAACATCTAGCAATACTCTAAACAGAATAATATCTAGATATTAATGCCACTGCTGGACTATATCTTCCACTAACTTGACATGTTGTGCAAGCAAGTGAGCTACCACATTACCCTATCTATCAACATGGAGAACCTTATAATCTTGAAACCATTGAAGAAGAAAAGAATTTCTACAACCAAAGGATCCTGCTTAGATAAATTTGGTTCCCTAAATATTATAGCTTAATAATAGCTAAGGAATCTCCTTCTAATATCAAACCAAAGACACCTAAATGGAAAATCATATGTAAACCCCATAGAGCAGCCAAAACTTCTATATCATACACATCAAACACACCCACTTCCTTTCAACTAAAATCTAACAAAACTTATCCTTTATTATCCCATAAAATAACTCCAACTCCTACATTTTCAAATTGTCTCAATAAAGTCCTATCAAAATTCAGTTTGGCTTTACCCAATGGTGGAGGCTTCCAAGATGGCAACCTCTCATTCCTTATAATCAACTGATTAGATTTAGTAGTATTCAAACTCTCAACATACCCAAAACAATTATCAACCACCTCCTAAAGCACACAATCAGAATTTTCAAGTAATCAAATATTCCTATATTTCTAAATACCCCACGCAATAGTGAGGAAATAGGAACTATAGACGGATCAGCCCCCATTAAATCCCACAACAAAACATCAAACTCAATATCAACATCCAATAGCTTTAAAACCATATTACATCTATCAACCCATACCTCTCTAACAGTCGAGCACCTCCATAAAGCATGGGTGCTATCCTGAAATTCAAGCTTGCATTGATCACAGGTGCCATTGGATAAGAATACTCATTCTCTTCAAATTCAGCTTTGCGGGTAGACTATTAGTACAAAGTCGCCAAGCAAAATTCTTCACTTTATTAGGTAGCTTCATATTCCACAATTTCCTCCAAAACTCATAATTGCCTTGTGAATGTGAACTTTCCACTCTCCCCTCAGCATTTAACAAATCCAAAGCAAAGTGGTACCTAGCCTTAACTGAATACACTCCACTTTTGTTATCATTCAAAACAAGTTGATCATCATACCGAGAAAGCAAAGTTTGAATTATTTGCTTGGTAACAAAACGAGGAAAAAGGGCTCTTATCAACACATCATTTCAAGTTCTTGAATCCTACTAAACAACTCACTAACTGTTGAGTCCGGGCGTAGAAGTTGAATCCCATCTATCATACCAAACATTAATTGAATCCCCTCTCCCAACTCGCTAATTACATCCCTGAAGTAGAATTTTCTTTGTTGCACAAATGCTTCGCCAATCACAGGAAGGCTTACTCCTTAAATTTCACTTCAAAAAAGTTGTGTGAGAAAAATACTTTGCCTTAAAAACTCTTAACAGTAGAGACTAAGGTTATGTAACAACTGCCACCCCTGTTTAGCAAACAAAGACATATTAAATACCCCTAAGTTCTTAAAACCCATCCATTCATGAAGTTTAGTAGTACAAATTTTATTCCAACAAGTCCAATGCACCTTACATTCTCATCCACGTTGACCCCACCAAAACGTAGCAAACATCCTTTCTAAATCCTTACAAAAGGATTTTGGCAACTAAAAACAGCTCATTGTATCAGTTGACAATGCTTGAACAGCTACTTTTATTAAGATTTTCCTACCAGCTTGTGGAATTAGCTTTTCTTTCCAGCCTTACAATTTTTTCCAAACTCATGCCGTCAACTCTTAAAAGTATCATTTCTGGAATGACCAATGAATGAAGAGGACCCAAATAATCAAAAGTGTTAACATTATAACTAGGACTTAGCAAAAATCTAAAAATCCGACTCCGTTTTGGCTCCACTCCGACTCCGGAGTCAGATTCGGAGTTTTTTTAAGTCTGAAAGTCGGAGTCAGACAATGTAATACTAAGTCAGACTCTGACTCTAATATTGTACAAGAGAAAAATATACATATTTTTGTATATATTAATTACATATTTTATATAAATATAATTTATAAGGTTAGTTAGATTTAGTAATATACTAGTAAGTAGTATGAGCTAATTATTATAAAATAATATACTTATACGATAATATAAATAGATTGAATTGAATAATAATAGTTTAGTATGTGTAAACAATGAACATCATAGTATTACTACCATATAATACTAATTTATAATAACACTAATATAATAACACTGGTATATAATAACACTATTAAATTAGAAATAAGTTAGACACTATTATAATAGAGAAATACTTTAGACAAAAAAATTACACAATACTAAATTCACAAACTGATGTGGTTTGATGTGGTACGTCATATTGTAAAGTTACTTTTATTGTAAAGTAGATCTAACGGAACCCATGAAACTACATCAGTTTGTGAGTTTATTTTGTGTAATATCTCTGTAAATGTTGCAGTTCTCATTATAATAGCATGTAATACTATAGTATAATAAGTTAATGACATGTAATTAAATACTATAGTACAAGTCTATAATAGGAATAAGTTAGACACTAGTATTGTATAAGTATAATACGAATGTATAATAACACTAGTATAATAACATGTAATTAAACACTATAGTACAAGTTTATAAAATGAATAAGTTAAACACTAGTATAGTACAAGTATAATGAGTCAATAAAATGTTATATTAATGTATAATAACACTAGTATAATAAATTCTATTTAAAAATTATAGTACAAGTCTATTTAAATAGTAATTGTTAATAATCAATAATGGCAATTGAATTGAGTAGTAAAAAAAAATTATAAGCACTATAAATAGAATAATCAATACTAACAAACTATAGTATGATAACATATAATTAAACACTGGTAAATTAAGATTTACTAATAATCAATACTAACAATTCTAAAAACCATAAATAGAAAATTTAGGGCTAAAACAAAAATTAAGATTAAAATTAAATTTAGGATTTTAAAAAAATAGGGTTTCGTTTATGGTATAGAGAAAAAAAAAATGGAGAGAGAGAGCCCAAAACATGATAAAAAACGGTGGGTTTACAAGTCCAAATTCAGAGCAGTCCAGCCTAAAAGGTGCTATAAGCCCAAATTCAGTCAAAACGGCACAGTTTTTCCTCCAAGCAAAATGGAGTAGTTTTTATAGTAAAAGCAACGCCATTTTGACTATGTATTCTAAATACGTATAATTCTACCCAATCCACCCACCCCTTGCGTGACATCGCCCTCATTTTCATCTTACTCAGATTCTCTTAGAAACCCTAGGTCCTAACTCAGCTCGTTGCCTCTTCTCCTGTCATTTGATCGTCGATCGACTCTCCCACGTCGTCCGACTCACTCACTCTCAAAGATCTGCGGTTTTGTTTAGGATATTACGACATCAAGAACTATCAAAGCAACCAACACTATCGAGTGTAGCCGATCAAACGACGAAGCACGCGAATATGGAACCGGAGCAACCAACACCCTCTACCTCTCGATTATGTATCTCGATCTTTGTCAATTTTTTTTGGGTTTAATTTGTTGGTTTTAATATGAGTTTACATATGCATTTTGATTTTATCTTTTGGGTGATTTTAGTGATTGGGTGGTTGTGATATGTGATTGGGTGGATACTGGTTGTGATCTGTGATTAGGTGGTTGTGGATCCGACTCAACTCCGATTTCGACTTCGACTTGTTGAAGCAGAGTCTACTATGGTCAGAGTTAGAGTCGAAGTTTGGATTCGAACTCTAACAAAATCAGGATCGAGGTTGGAATTAAGGTATACCGATTCCGATTAAATTGATCCTTAGCTCTAATTATAACAACAATGAAAAATGAGTTTATGTTTATTTATATATTTATGCGTAATTGAATTGGAATAGTTGTACTTGTTTCTCTTCTTGTTTATTTTATGTTTCACTCATTATTGATCAATGTATTCAAAAAATTTATTTCACAATAGAATAATTTTTTTTTTTTTTTTTTCTGTTCTTGGGGCTCTATGAATATTTGAGTGTGAAGCCCAAAATGTATTTGATCTATTAACTTCAAAATTCATTATTTTTCCTTAAACTTCTAGGAGTTCTCACTAATAGTCCATTTGAAATTGATGAGTTTTTTTAACGACTCATTCATATAATATATCAAAATAGACGAAAGACTTAAATAATTCCACGATATAAAATAATCATGTCAAGTCTTATTTATTATTTTTATTTAGATCGAGTCCTTCTTCTTATAAGTCGGTGAAAGATGCATACACACCGCGATGTCAACCTTGTGTCATTCACACTAGAAAAAAATTTATTTACACTAGATTTGATTTTTAATGATCTGTTACATTTGAATTATGTCATATCAACTGTATATATATATATAAAGAGTGTTTTTCATACTGATTTGTAAGTAATTAATATTTTACTTTTATTTTAATAGTTGATTGGGTTGATAACTTAAATATATTAAAAAATAACTATTTTATGTTTTTTTTAATATAATAAATTAGAGAGAAAACTTAAGTAGGCCGTACACCCTCATAAAATCCTCACCTCAACTCTGTGGTCGAGTGTCCACATTCGCAGAATGAGGGGACCAAGTGGTCCGCATGCCTTTAATAGGGCTCCGCAGAAAACTTGGTGGTGGAAGTACTAATATAAAATTCCAAGGGGTAAGATGCGTGAGGGAATTATCGTGTNACTTGGTGGTGGAAGTACTAATATAAAATTCCAAGGGGTAAGATGCGTGAGGGAATTATCGTGTCCGTTAATTATTTTCAAACGCGGCTGTGAGCGGCTGATATTAAAAAACTATTACCTTTTTCGTGTTATTTCCCTATCTAGCTCACAAGAGTGGTGGACATGAAGTGTTTGGACTTTGAAATGGTGGCCACATGACTAGGTACTCATTGCAATTTAATATTCACTATGTATATAATTAATTAGGAGGCTGCAGCCATGATTTTCTCAATTGAAGATTATTCTTATATATATATATACTTTTTTATATAATAGATCTTAGGTAATTTGGGATCTATATATATAGGAGTGATGCATGTGGTTCATGTGCTTTCGAAACGTTTACCTAACCACTAATTTTTAATAGAGTATACTACTCATCATCTATTATATCATCATTTTCTCATCATTTCATGATGTGGTATTAAATGATTAGAGATTATTTATGATATTTCACTTACGAGACTATCATTTAATACCACATACATCAATAGATGATAATAAAGAGGGTTATAAATAGATTTTTCCTTTAACGAAGCGATCGAATATCATGCATCTATATTTTAAAATCTTCTAATAATTATTTATCATATATAAATTATTAAAACCAAATGGATGTGCATGTTCGGAGTCACAAGTCTGGTTGTCAACTATAAAACTCATTAATTATGTGATATAACAAAATTATATAACTCATTAAGTAAATAATGGTTAGAGTTTCACATAAGTTTTTAGTGAGAAAATCAATAATATTAGTAACACATCATGAGTTGTGAAATTTATATTAATGACTATATATATATATTTTTATATATACATGGCATATACTAGTGGAATTTGAACCAAAATTTGAGAAACAATGATCACGGCCTACGATGTATATTAGATGGAATTGATAGGTCATTATAAGGGTCAAGTATTGTAATCTTATCACAGAGCACCCCCCCATATGCGAATTATGAGTGAAATGACATCATTATCAAAAGTTATCCATTTCTCTTGATGACACAACTGTAGGTTTGTAGGCAAAAAGCGAGGGAGGTTCAAACGTGGGAGAGTCATGAGCTAGCATGGTACGTACGTATAAAGAGTACTGGAGATTCCTAGCTTTGATTCCCGTTCTAGTACTTGCTAATTTACGGCAACTTGGTTCGAGTTGCCCTACAGTCGACGCAGCTTTGCAAGTAAATTTAGAAGCTGAAGTTACCTGGGCCCTGATATCCAATTGTTGCTTTGACATTAATGATGTTGAATGCTTGTAATTATAATATTCGAGTATAGTAGCTTTTCTTTTCCTCTCTCTCTCTCTCACTAAATAATTACAACAGAAATATAGAACACAAAATCGTTGTAATATCCACAACATGTAGTTGAAGGTATTCTATTGTGTCCAAGTTCCCGCAATGTAAGAACGTATAATATGCACGCTGCCATATCCACAGTAGAATTTAGAGGCAATTAGGAACTGGTAATAGTACTCAGATATTCTGTCTTCTAAAGACTAAAGGGGTTCCAAATTAATCCCGTGTAATCTTCGTGCTCCTCCCCTAAAATCATGTCTATATATATTACGTTTTGGTAGCCTCTCATTCATTTTATACCCAAGTCACCATATATATATACACACACACATATATATATATATATATATAAGAGGTAGGTAGGCTCCCGGTTAATGAGTAGTTCACTGTATCTCAAAGATGTCATGTGGTGGTCACCTCTCTTCATTAATTACTCTGCATGAGTTATGGACACCATTTAATCCAAATAAGGTAACCCCTATATGACGCCTTTATATAGGGTAAAAATTTGGGGTACTTTAGATTCCTACAAATTAGTACCTGCATGCTAGGGGTTGCAATTTCATTAAATTCGTTACCCTCTTCGCTAGCCTTCGCAACTTTTGTTATACCTACCGATTGAGTTTGAAACAGATCTATAACCCAATTCTGCAGGCACCAAAATAAATAAATAAATAGAAATAGTGGATTTTGGGCCTAGAGTTGGTTGAGCCCGAAATCAATCTAGCGGTTATGCGTTTGAGATCCAACAAGAATCAAATTCAGGCTCCGTCACTAGGGAACACGTTGCCCATTAGTTAGTCCTATCTATCATTGTTTTAAATACCGTACCATACCGCCTGGTACGGCTAGTATTTATCATACCAGCCACTAGTCCAGTACAGGTATTACATATATTTCATAACGGCCCAAATACTGACCGATATTTCAGCCTTTATTATTTTTTTTTTCATTTTTTTTTAAATTACAAACTTATTTTTTGACCCTCAATTCAGACTAAGTTATTTATAATTCTTATATATATAATTTATTTATATATAGACTATTATTTTGAAATATAATTTTTATATATTTATATATATAATTTATTCATATATCAATTATTCCGAAACGGTACCAATATCAAAATATTTTGTTCCAATACCTTGACCAGTACGACATCCAATACAGTATTCAAAACATTACTACCTATTACTTTTTTTCCAATTTCGATGTCTCGGGTATACATTAGGTATATAGGCCATACGGAAGGAGATAATTCCGGTGAAGCAAAAACGTGATCCCGAAGCCCAATCTAGTTG
>QEOT01002491.1:42971-72756 GCA_003123785.1 Pterocarya stenoptera | reverse complement strand
ATTATTTTGATGAATTCAATGGCTAATCTAATGTGGAGTTATGGATAAGGATGTTTTAGATATATGGAAAACATATACTTTTCATCAAAATTTGAAGATGAATTTAATAAATCCAATACTAGTGCTCTTATCATGTTTTTCTTTAGTTATTCTTGTCATCATCTCTACACCATACACTTATTAAAAATAAAAAACATGTGTAAGATTTAACAATGATGAGTAAAATTATTTATTTATTTTTTCTATTTGCATCATCGCATACTACTTGAAATCTTTTTTTTTGTTTTTAGGGAAACAGACTCGTTAATGATTCGAATATTACTTGAAATCTAGACATTATAGTAATGGGCTATTTGTGGGGGAGCAAAGTAGCGAACAAGCCCAATCTTGTACGACACCGTGAGAGATTCAAGAGATTCCATTAATCAAAAAATTGTGTTTTGTTATGTAAAAAGAAAATGCCACTGAAGGGCCCAACCGGGTTCGAACCGGTGACCTCTTGATCTGCAGTCAAATGCTCTACCACTGAGCTATGGACCCAACTTGCTTATAATTTCGCATTACTACTATAATAAAGTAGGTTTATCGGAATGGGGTCTTGAATTTAAGATGGAGAAGCAAGGCAAGCCAAAAAAATAAAAATAAAAAAAGGAAAAATGAGAGAGAAGGTTATTTTGGATAGTGGGATAAAATAAGATGACAAAATTTTAAATGAGTTGAATAAAATTTTATTAGAATATTACTTTTTAATATTATTATTGTTTTGAGATTTGAAAAAAGTAAATTATTTATTATATTTGTATGAAAATTTAAAAAAATTAATTAATTATTATATTTATATGAAAAATTAAAAAAATTATAATTATGAGATGAGATAGATTGAAAGTGTTCCTGTCTAAATATAAAATTAGTCCAAGTAAAAAAATTATAATTTTTTTTAAGAAATAATAAAATAAACAAAAATTAAAAATAAAGTGTATGGTTGGCAACTCACCACGCCCCAATGTGAAAGTCCCTCACCATACGAAGAAGGAACGGAACGTATTGGATCTTAATGGTCCAATTGAATTGAATTGCATTGTATAACATACAGCGTACAGGTGCTCTTAAACCAAAGCCCCTATACGTGCCATCCCCATTCATCTTTCCCACGTGGCATTTAACCACCCCTTTGTTGACAGTTTGACACGAGTGCATTCAGTTCAAACTGTAAAAGAGTTTTTTAAACCAATAAGCCTTATCCAGTTCCCACTTTTAAATCCAATCCCTTACACCTCACGTCACTCCTCCCTGTCTCCCTCTCTCTCTCTCTCTCTCTCTCTCTCATTTTGGATCTCTCTCAGTCTCTTTCAAGTCTGTTCCAATGGCTCTCCGGATCGTGTACGGGGTGGTGTTCTTGTCCTTCTCTTGCACCTGCATCAAGATCCTCCACCTCATACTCCACCCAGTCTTCTACTTCACCTCCTGAACCCACCCCCCCCTCGGGCGGCGGTGCGGCTCCAAACACGTTGGAAGCTGAATTTTCCTGGAAAATTGTTCGGAAAGTCGGAATGGGTTAGTCTTCCTGTTTTTCTCTTCTTTTTATAAACGTATACGCGTGATGGGTTTGTATCTGTTCAATGGTTTTTTCCGGTGTAGTCTTGGTGTGTTCCTTTTTCNTTTTTTTTTTTTTTTTTTGGACGATTTTATGGGAATTGATGTACTTTGTGGCCAACAATGTTGGCTCGTGAATTTGTATTTGATATAATGCTATAATTTACTTTGTTTTCGAGGCCTGTTTATTTACAATGCTGAATTTGCTCTATTTTTTTCCCCTTCTCCTTCTTCTTTGCAATTTGGACTAATTATATATAGTCATTATAATTTGAACCAACTGTACTTTTAGCGGAAATTAATTCTAATACGAATATGTTTATTTAAATACCATTTACAATGTAAACAAAAGGGATTTTTTTTTTAGAAAGTAAAACAAAAGGGATTTTGTTGGTGCTTAAGAAGTGCCTCATGTTTATTATTATAAACATCGTAAGATATTTGAATTAGATAAATCATCTCTACAAATTTTAAATAGATAAGTTTTACATAAGTCTTTATAAAAAAGTAGACCTCACTTTAAATAAATATATAAAAAAATATTATTTATTAATAAAATTTATTTTTTTACAAAAGAGTTGTAGGAGATTTGTGTTAAAAATTTGTATCTAGCCTTTTTCGATTTTCTTAGAATTTTCTCTGAATTCCAAAAGTTAAATAGGCTGAAACTCGCTGATTAAAAAAAAAAAAAAAGAAAAAGGCAAAAAAGTAAAAGTAAAAACCTATGGTTGGCCAACCAACCATGACAACTTTGGGACTTTTCAGCTTTAATCGGATCCGACGGTGGTAGCTTTGATCGAAGGGTATGGGCGAGGGCCGTTAGATGCGTCCGAGCATGCATCTTTACGTGCACGATAAGGCAGAGTTCACTATCTACCGCCGAATTTTCAAGAAAAATGGGACAGTAACAAAGGTTTTACCAATCGAAAAGAGAGAGAGAGAGAGAGAGAGAGAGAGAGAGAGAGAGAGAGAGAGAGAGGGAAAGGGAAAAGCTGAGAGTTATTAATTATTCAATTTGAAGATATCTAATTCAAATAGATATCTTTACTCTGTTGAGATAGTCTTGAGCCGTTGGGAGTAACTTTCTATCCAAATAGTATTTTAAAGTATTTTCAAATATCTGTACATTCCTCTCTTTGCACTCTTAATATTGTGTTTCACTATGAGGCGAGATTAAGTGAGCGTACAAATGCCAATGTGCGAGGAAGAGAGAGGGAGAGGTTCGTGGTGGCTGAGTCTACGAGAAATGATCATCGGTGTGAGGTGGTAAATGTGTGGTGGCCTGGGTGGCCGTGTACAGCAGCGCAAATGGAGATAAATAAGTGAAATTCATTTCAATTAGATTACCGCAGGGGAGAGAAAGCTGCGCATGGGAGAGATTGATATTGGTTGGTTTTGTCTCCGGCATGAGGAGGAGTCGTCGGTGGTGGTAGTGAGGCTGAGTGGCTGCGTATGATGGGCCAAATGAGACCCAAATGGGTGAAACCCATTTTGGTTTGGTTATCGCAGAGGAGAGAGAGAGAGAGAGAGAGAGAGAGAGAGAGCTGCGCGTGGAGGAGATCGATGATGGCTAATTTGTTTGTTGACATGAGGGGGAGTCGCTAGTGGTGGCGGTGAGGCTGGGCGGCGCATAGCGACATTGGGCTGGACTAAAGGAGAGTCAGGCATGGAGGAGAATCAGGTCAAAAGAGAGAGATAGAAAGTAAGGAAAAAAAAATAAAATCACTATAATATTTATCATTATTATAAATAAATAAAACCATCATTTATTCATCATTAAAAAAAAAAAAATCAATCATTGATTGAACCTATATATTTTTCAACTACCTATTAAAAAGTCAACAACTCAACATATTTTATACATTTAAACAATTCAAAATACTCTCCATAGGATCTACAAATTTACTTCAATCTCTATTCATAACTATTTACAACACTTTTCAACATTTCTCATTGTCCAAACTTGGCATCTAATGATCATTTTTCAGTCAACTATAGTTTGTCCGCAAATATGTAATAGCTTTTGCTTTCATTTAAAGATTGACGCACGTCCTTAATTGAAATGAAAAAGTAGCAGCAAAATAAGGATTGAGAGACGTTGAGGTTATATATGCTAGTGCAAGTTTTTCTTTAAAAAAAATTAAAAAAGACAGGCTAAGGTCGGCAGGGAAAAAATCAGAAAATAATATATAGCATTTGCTCTCATTTAATTTCTTAAATATTGGCTTCCTTTTTCTTTCTTTTTTTCCCCTACTCTCTACCGGTTAAAATATAAAAGGAGCAGGACAAATTAGGTTTTAGAGTGGAGTAACTTGAGTTATAGGGTAAGTTAAATAAAATAAAATAAAAAACAAAAAATTTGGCCAAGGTCGGCAGATGAGTTGTTTAGATGATTTTTTCATTTGTTGATATTGGCCGAGCTGTTATCTTTTCATTTCGTATATAAACTATAAAAGCTTCTCTTGACTTTCCAATGTGGGACAAAAGGTGTCTATCATTCTATTCAAGGCACAAGGCGCATAACAACAGTGGGTTGTCGTTTTCCCCCAAACGACATGAAATATTCTATGTTATTTAGAAGTCCGAGCTAAACATATGCTTGCTTACTCCTACTTAAGCCTTGACTCGACAATATATGATGTTTTTGGTTAGGAAAATGCTAATATATTGCATGAGTTTGCCTCTTCATTTTGACTGTTTTTGTATTTTAATTTTTTTTTTTACTTAATAATTGAAAAATTAATTTTTAGTATATTAGTATGTTTTTTTATTTTTTAAAAATATTAAAATTGAAAAAAAGAAGAAAATAAAAATAAAAATAAAAATAAAAATGATTTTGTGCTAGCGCGCACGCTAGCAGGACTCTTTTGGTTATGCTAAAAATCAGATAGGGGGACTAAGAAAATTAAAACCAATACGTACGTGTATTGTTAATCGTATTGACCTCATGAAAATCATCAAACCGCCAAGTCTTTTTCTATATTTTTATTATTTATTTTTTAGATAAATTTTGTTTTTTAAACGGTACCAGAGTTCCATGTTTTTTTTTATTATTATTATTGGAAACATCAATATCATTAACAAAACATTACAAAATGTTCTTGGGAAACAAAAAATGGTACATAATCCCACCATATTTCAGTATCTAACACCTTCCAAGCATGCCTAGCCAAGCTCTTTCATTCCCCAATATGTTAGCATGGGAGACTTTAAACTCTCGAAAACCATTCAACAATCTCCCAATGTCTTACATTAGAAATCTTGAAGTAGAGAAATTAACCAACACTAAGCAATCACTTTCCAAAATCAGCTTGGGCACACCAAGAATGCAACCCTCTTAACATTGCTATAGTTTCAATAAATTCTGGAGATGTCATCCCACTTTCCACTTTACTTCAAGCATCTCACCTTTATCATCTCTAAAGATCATCCCCACACCAGTTTTTTGTTGATAAAAAACATTGCCTCATCCACATTCAGCTTAAAAAAACCAGATAGAGGAGGGGTTCCAGCAGCATACCTGTTTTGCCTCCTTACTCTCAGCATCAAAAACCTGCACCACCAGAGTTTCATTCTACCATTGAAGAATCGACATTAATTGATTTAACAAATTCCTTTTACACATATATGAATTATGATATGTTAATTTTGCAATTTGCCCAAAATTTTTTCTCTCCTTTTTATGGGCCAAAGATGAAAGAAGTATGATTTTTAACCGCAAACTATTATCTCTTTTAAAATTTGAGTCTTAAACTATATACTAAAAAGTGTGATTTATTCTTTAAACTACTACATATTTTTTGAATTTACATACTTGATTAATTAAGATCATAAAGTTAAAGTTATCAATACAACAAATGCTGTTTTTACCTTGGAGGAACTGTGGTCGGAAAAATTATAAATTTAGTGAAAAAATAATTTTTTCTACCAATTTGTGTCGTTGGAGACTCGCGACATATAACTGGTGGGAAAAAATTCTTTATCTACCAAATCACAAGTTCATGGAAAAAAAACTTTTTTTTTCTCACGAATAGTTGTGGCGGATAAAATATTTTTTCTTAGTGGCAAATAACTTAGGCAGCCTCTCCATATCATGACTTAACTATTTAAGAACCAAAATCATAATTGATAAATGTAAACAAAATTAAAAAATATATATATATATATATATATATATATAAACAGCCACCCAACTCCGTCCGTGTGCAGTAATACAAAAGAAAAAAAAAAAACTCCTTGTGGTAGTTATTTCCTTTAGGCACACTTTTAAAACATACCAAACATGATCAATTATATATGAATCACACACTGTCGTTTAAAGAAAGCACAATCTCTTTGTGAGAGGTTGTTGGAACTTTCTTAAAATGTATAAAATTATATAAAATTATTTTTAAAAAATAAAATCCATCATTATTTTTTTTTTTACTCTCACTTATTTTTAAAATTTGCACAAAACTTAGGCAGTCTCTCTGAACTCTTTAAATTACTTTGACGGGAGACAGATATCGTCAAGTAGACAACATTGGCCATGTTCACTCCATGATCCGTCACAGGTTTCTGACCCAGCAGCAGCAGATGGTTAGAACGGGGACCTTCCAGAAGGGGTGGCCGTCAAATATTAGTCGCGGCTGTGAAATATAATCAATTCCTTTGAACTTTTCAACGGTCATGCCAAATCCCGTTTGATTATTTCACAATGCCCAAATTACCCTCGCATAATTCAACCTAGATGAATAATGTCAATCCAATTGAAATCAATTATACTATAAAACTAGCTAGTAAAAAAAAAAAAAAAAATTTTGTTTACCATATATAGTAATATTACGGATATAACCCAATTACCATATTGCCACTCAAATAATTAGTGTATATACCGAATCAGATCATGATCATGATCAATTAGACATAAATTATTTTTTGCTTTTTATACCATCAAATTGTATGATCCTGAGACATGTTTCATTTCATCTACCCATCTTGCTTGAATTGGTGTTGTCCATGTCCATTTGATGTCTTTTTTTTTTTGGTTGCTAGGAAGTAGCATTAATGACTATATTCATACTACTACGTAAAGCAGCCTCTCCATATCATGAATATGTTTACCTTAAAATCTCATAATTTTCATTAAAAAACAATGTACGTAGTCCTCTGGTTTTTTTAGCAAACCTTATTGAAACCGGCCAATAGTTCCCCTCGGATGATCACTTTTTCTCCAAATTAGGGAAGCAGCCTCCGACCCACCCCTATTTTGAATCCTTTTAATTCTCGTCCTTTAGTTTTTCTCTTTTCTTCGGGAAAAATTGTTTTTCGTGTTTTTTTCTCAACATGATAATGCCTTGTGGGGTTGATGGCTTTTTAAGAGAAAAAACAAGTCCTTCTCTGAGCCGTCCGTTCCACTTCCACGCCCATCTTTCCTCCTTTTTCAACTTAATATTATACCAACCGCGCGACAACAGCTTCTCCTCCTCCTTCTTCTTCTTCTTCTTCCTCGCATGCTAGGCTGTTTTGCTATTCTTTTCTTTTCTTTTCCTTTCCTTCCGGTGCTCTTCTTATTCTTTTAATTCTTTGTCTTCCTCGCAGCTTTATTACTTTTCTATCTTCCGGTGCTCTTGTCCATGGATGACCCAATTGCTCATGATATTTAATCCCCCCCGAAAAAAAGAAAGTTTTATATTTTACGAGACCGATCACAGGCCTAGAGAAAAATGGGCATCTCAGTGAGAGTTGGATTCATGGCAGTCTTTGCGGTCTCGGGAAGCGTAGTTCTCCTTGCTCATCAAGCACATAAGCGCCTCCTCTCGGATTTCATGAAAAGAGTTGAATCTGAATTGGGTACTACTCATGTCCTGCACTCCCATGCCAAAATGCTGAAAAAAATGGAATCCGAATTGGGTACTATTTCTTGCACTTCCATGTCATAAAGGAATTGAATATTGCTACGTACACTCATTTTCCGCCAAATATATAGAGTTTCGATTTTCCCGCAAATCGAATTCTATATACTTTATTGTTTTTATTGGTATATACTTGTCTTTTATGTTTCTTTCTGTTCTATAGGGTCCGAGAAATATCAAGCCTGCAAGAAGAAGGTCAGATTTGCAGACGATGTTAAAGAACCGTCGTCGAATAACAAAGAATACCGTAAGCGACAGTACTTGTCGAAGCAAAAGCAAAGTCAATGAAGTACGTAGCATATGGGCGGGACAGGGTCGTTGATGGTCGCAAATTGGAGCTCGCCACGGCAGCCAGCCAACAGAAAACTGATCTGTAGTTTCTGCATGTTTTTTTGTTGTTGTTCTTGTGCTGGTGGGATGGCGTTTAATCTCCATGTAGTGGTGTTCATGTTTTCGATCTTTTTTGTAACAAAATAGGGATACAACAGGGGGATGTTGTAAATATCACAAGTACTCCCATAAACGCCTTTTTTTCCCCTTTTTGTATTTATAAAATAGTGGTGTTTGACCAGACTTAATATTAGTTTTGATAATTTATGATAAAAATTAAACAACGTTAAATATGATTATTCTATTTTCTAATTTTTTTTGTTGGGTTTCCAAGTCGGGGAGTACTTTAGTTTGGCTTCTATCTTTGTCATATAACTTATCCCACACGAATATTTAACGTCGATCACTGCTTGATTTCTCATTGCACGTGTTCGTTAAAGAATGATTACAGAAAGGCCAACCCAAAAGCCTCAAGGAACAAAACCGACAAGAGGGGATCATCTTTTCAAAACAAATAATAATAATAATAATAATAATAAAATAAGATGAAATTATAGGAAAAGGCAAAATAGAAAAAACCGTCAAGATTTAAACTATAATTCAAATTGACATAATTTCATATAATATATTAGATTTATTTTATAATAAAATAACTTTACAATAAAAATAATTGTACAATCAAGCTTACTATACAAAAATACGTCAGTTTATAAGATTATTTTTATTAAAAAAAAATTGTAATTTGAAATGTTTTTCCTTTGTTACATGATGTAACTAACGGATGTTGTGTTCTAATTTATATACACGTGCTAGTTACATCATGTATCAAAGGAAAACTTTATGGTGCATGCACAACTTGCCCTGTTTGAATTAGAGAAGAATTAATATAATTTTAGATGAGTTGAATAAAATATTATTTTTAATATTATTATTATTTTGAAATTTGAAAAAGTTGAATTGTTTATTATATTTTGTATAGAAATTTAGAAAAATTATAATAATGAGATAAAATGAGTTGAGGTGAGTTTCAAATCCAAACAAAATATGGGAAGAAATTAAAATGGACAGAAACAAAATAAAAAAAGAATAAGGACATAAACCAAACTATTTGTCAAGAGTCATAGCTTCGAATGCAAATATATATACAGGAGCTACAACAAACCCTATGCCTTGCACTTTCCATTCATTCATCTCTAAATGGGTTAATGGGCCGCCAAGAAACTGTTAATTTTACGACAAAATATCAGTTTACGAACGGACTGCAGGTATCATTTCATAGATGCGAATTATATATATGCGTATACAATAGATAAGCCCATTTATTAATAGCCAAGCCCACTTCCTATTTAATTGCAAAAACATGTAGGGGTAACATACCGTATTTTAGGGCCGTGTTTGTATCATGTCAAGTTATGAACGTTTAACTATACCGTATTTTAGGGTCGTGTTTGTGTCATGTCAAGTTATGAACGTTTAACTATATAGATTAATTCAAACTCAATCCGTTAAGTTAAACGTATCAAACTTTTAAGCTTTAATTCAACTCATTTAGATAATAGGTAGTGTCATATCACTCATTTTAACTCGTTTAATAATTAATTAGAAATATATTAACACGACATGATTCATTTAAATCCATCTATTTCATATAAACAAGTTGAACTAAAATGCATAACTCATTTGACTAGACTAACATAATCTTACATAAAAGTTAAAATCTATATTTATTAATAACCACAGTATCTTAAAAAATATATATCAATATTTTTTAAATTTTAATATATAATAAAACCAATATTACAAACCATAAGATAAAAAAATATAAGCATAGGTATAAAATTACAATCTCAATAATAAAAACATAAGCAGACTGATAAATACCAATATTATAACTTAACAATAAAACTTTAATTTTGAAATAAATTTTAAACAGGTCAAAATGAGTTGATTTCATATTAAACATGTTCTCATTTATAAATCGTGTCTTAACTGGTCAACCTATTTTTATTTAAATCCGTTAACCTTGAATTCAAACCCACTAATTCCATATCATGTTCATGTTAAATTTACAGGTCATGTCACATATTGTCACCACTAAAAACATTTTGGTTTATCAATTTAAAAACTAATAGAAAACTTATACATATAAGCCCTTCCGCAATAACTTATACAACTATGGCATTCATCACTTCCTAAAGTTTCTATCGTCTACGGAGCAATCCCAACCCACCTTGTACTTTACTTGTATAAGTTCGTTCGTACAAACAATCGTCCCTATATATAAAATTAATGAATAATCGAATTTTATTTCTCTAATCACATGAGGGATTCTAATTTTCTTTTATACAGTTTTAGGAAATACAAATTCTGTATTTAAAAATAAAAAGAATTTATTATTAAAAAATTGTTTTTTTAACTCATATTTCATATTTATTTATTTATTTATTACATGTAATTCAAAAGCAGAACTCATGTATTGCCGTCTGTTCAAAAACCCATGTGTGTCAATTTGATTATTTGCTATCCATAATGCAAGAAGATGAATACCCAGTGGACAATGGGCAGGTAAAATTGAAGGGTCAAAACGATATAATCATTTGCAGTACGTCTCATGCATTTAATTATCATATCGAGCACAAGATAAAATAGCTTCTATGTTCTATATATTTATATTCATGAATGATCATGATCTGAAAAGGATTGTGAAAGCTCAAAAAAAAAAAATATATATATATATATAGAGAGAGAGAGAGAGAGAGAGAGAGAGAGAGTTGGTCGGTGAGCTCTAGACTTCTCTCGATTGGTGATAGTAGTTTAAATAATTAAAAGGAGAAGTATATCGGTCGTAGCGGTAGCGCAATTGAACTAGTACATGACGTGGTATCCATATGCTTCCTTTAATTTGGAGGCATGCGAAGAGATATTGGATGGTGGTCACGTAAGCGTTGATGTTATCATTTCATTCGCCTGAAGGTCGGCACACGTACATGTTTCACGATGTGACAATCTAAGAAAGAAAATAGAATTTTATTCATCCCTAAACATGTTTAATAAAACATTATTACATCTGATTATTTTATTTATTATCTTGTTTATAATAGCAGTAAATATTATTATTTTTTATCTTCAATTTGTCCTATATTTTATGTAATCTATTATTATTTTAATGATCTAATCACTTATATTAAAATATATATTCAAGATAATAACCTTCATTTTAGACTATGTTTAGATAATATTAAATAATTTATAAATAGTAGTAAAAATTTAATAAATTATTTGTAAATAATAATGATCACTTCCCAAATACAACCTTACAAATATTTTAAAACACAAGTATCATGATTACTATTTAAATAATGCTACAATATCATCTTATTTTATTTTATTATTTTGATCATTTATGTATTTATTTATTTTTTATATTTATTTTATTTATTAATTAAAGAAGTGATTGTAGTGTATTGATATATTTTTATATTTTTAAAAAATATTAAAAAAATATAAATAAAAAAATTGCTCAGGGACCGCGGCGGCACGGGCACCTAGCAGCACTCTTACCATTTTGCATTTGTTTTTAGAGTACTGATAGACTCACAATACTTTGTACAACATATTGTACAATAGTATTATAAAATAGGGGTATTTTTGTAAAATGTTGTTATTTTTATAAGATGATTTATAAAAATATCTCTATTTTATAATACTGTTGTATAAAGTGTTGTGGGTAAATCATTTTTCATGTTTTTATTGGTTTATATCGAGAATTAGTCACTGATTTAATTTTGGTACGCAATAATTTTGCAGAAATTGACAAAACATCCCACGAGGAGGGCACCTGACATTAAACCCATCGCACAGTCATCAGGAGCCCACACAAAAACACTCGGCCCCAAAAAAAACGTTCACATGCGGAGGTTAGCGGCTCCGTATTCCTATCCCGATCTCAATCCTCCGTAAACTTCCAGTCTGTGTCCATCAGAACTGCGAACCAAAAAACATTATAGTGTTGCCCGCACGTGGTGTCACAGTAAATGAGTGTGACTATGTAATTCTCAAATTAAGCGCGTGCGTGTTCCTTTCTCATCCTCTCAGGACTCGTTTGGTGAGTAAGATTAGATAGATAATTTGTAAATAATAATTAAATAATTTGTATTGAATATTTTTTAATTTTTAAAAAATAAGAGAGAATAAATTAAATAAAAAATATTATAAAATTAAAATATTAATAGAATTTAATTTTTATTTAAAATTTTAAAAAATTTGAATTATTTTTTATTTTAAAAATTAGAAAAACTGTAATGATTAATTTAAAAATATTTATATTTAAATTATATTTGAGAAGAAAATAAAATAAAAAAAAATTTTGAAATGTGATATATTTTCAATAACCGGGTTAAGATTTACACGTCAGATGTGACCACATGATACGCGTTTAGATTTTTGGCTCTGAATCTGTGTGGAGTGCGAGTTTGTTTTTATGGGTTGTTCGCATGGATCTCTCCTGTTGAATTATGTTGGTTTTTGCCGAGAAAAAAATTCTGGTTTAAATTCATTTAAAAATATTATTTATATTTATAATATTATTTATATAATTATACGTATTCATGTCCTAACTATATTGAAAATGATAAAAATGTTTAAATTAAAAATATAAAACTTTTAAATTTAAAAAATATTGATAAAATAGAATTATCATTTTATAATATTGTGTGTACAATTGTATAATACTACTCTTTTTAAAAAAAAAAAAACATAACGACTTTCCTGTAATTTGTGATCACATGCATTTTATATCTAATATCCCGATTTGTGTGACTGTGCATTAAAGGTTAATAAAGGTCGATAACTACTTTTTTTCATATCAATAAAACTCCACTCCTAAATAATTATATGAATGAAGAATAAAAATAAGTATCGTTTATAATTCTTATCATGCATTATGGAAGATGGTAGTTGTCAGTTGAGTGACGTCTAATCGTTTACGCCTGATTTGACGATCACGAAATATCGAGTTTGATTGATATTTCTCTAATAAAATCTTGTGCTCATCCGAATGTACTCTTTTTTCAGTAGGTAAAAAAATAATAATAATTTAATCCTTCATGGCCACGTGTGATTGTCATTTGACTGCCTCTCCTCAGCTAGCTGAAAGTGAAACCTTTTCAGATAGCTGCCCTCACGTATACTCGTCTTCTAGCGTTTCACAAAGTAAATTAAATACACCCCCCCTTGCCATTTACATTCTCCTCCTCACTCTCCTCGTCCTACCCCTCCTTCCTTTTAGGACCCAAATCAAGCAACAATTTATAACCCCTCATAACCTCCGATATCAAATCAGATTCCCTACAGCGTATCCCTCGCCTCTGCATCCGACCCTCTCCATCGGCCTTTGTTGTGTATCACCTGAAAGGACCTCCACAGAGTCCGGTTTCCCGTACCACTCCAGCACCGCCATCTGATATTTTCTCTGTTGGAGGTCTCCTTCTTTCTTGAGATCATTTGCCTAAGGAATATCTAGTTTCTCTCCAGCTTCATTCTCTCCCTCGTTCAGGATCCAGATAAAGAATTTTTTTGTTTTCGAGTTTCTCACTCTGTGTTTCCCAAGCATCACTCCCTTGAGATTCTGAAAAAGAAACCGGGAATTTCGAGGATCGTTAAGGTTTTTTAAACCTAGTACTTTTAAAAAAAAATATTGTTCTGGTTTCAAGACTCAGGCCCATTTCCTATCTTAGAAACCTCGTCCATTTGTCCATTCAACCATACATCAAAATACCACCCATTTCCTGAAATCCCATTCTTTTCTATCGATTCCTTGAACCCATTTTTTCTTGAATCATTTATGATGATTTCTTCTTAAACCAGTCAAACAATCATGTCTAGGCAAAACATGCTACGCCCGCAATCCTCACACCGCCGCAAACCGCTCCTACCGACCCAAGCGTCATCAGGGAAGTCCCGGCTAGCTGAGATAGCGGGAGGCACTACCGCCGAGTGTGCAGCCGTGTGCTGCTGCTGCCCCTGCGGGCTTGTGAACCTGCTGTACCTGGCCATCTACAAGGTCCCGGCGGGGCTTTGCCGCCGCGCTCTGAAGAGGAAGCGGACTCGGAAGCTGGTCAAGAAGGGCCTGCTTCCGCCTCGGCGCCACCGGTACTCGTGCGGGTACGATGAGACCGGGATACAGATTCACCAGGTGGTGGCGGTTGACGGCTTGTCGCCGGAGATAAAGTCGAAGCAGATGGAGGAGTCGGAGAAGGAGGTGATAAAGCTGGAGAAGGAAATGTGGGAGAGCTACTTTTACGGGACTGGGTTTTGGAGAAGTCCTTCCCAGAGGGAGTCACCCCAACGGTAAAACAGCTGTAGCAAAAAATTCAAAGATAAAACAACGTTCATTGCCCGTTTCTGTGTTGTTCCTCTTCACCTGGAAAATCTGGACTTCTCTAAGCGAATTTTGTCACTATTCTGTTTTTTTTTTTTACGAGTTTGCCGAGGGAAGAGGGCAATTTGATATCTTTATTGCCGTGTGTTGATCTTAGGGTGTTAGGAGAGGTGTGAAATTGATTGTCGAGTGGGTATGGAAATGTGTTACATAATTCTGCTGCCTTCTGTTTGACTTGTGGATGTTTTGTACAAGAAAAAAAAAGAAGATTATGGGTGATTTGGATTTCAAAGAAAATGAGGGTTGTGGTTATTAAATGCAAATGGACTGGCCGCGTTTTGGGATGAGATTGCTTGGAAGTTGCCTCATTGACTGTTTGCGTCTGTTGACTGTGGGAGTTTGGAGTGAGTTAAATAGTTTGTAAATAATAGAATGAAATATTATTAGAATTTTATTTTTTTATATTATTATTATTTTAAAATTTTAAAAAATTTAATTGTATATTATATTTTATGTGAGAATTTAAAATAATTGTAATGATGAGATGAGATGAATTAAGATGAATTTTGAATTCGAACGAGAACTTAACTCTTCAAATTAGTGGCTTGAAAATGGCTGGTGCTTAGATTTGTGTTAAATTTGATGAGATCTATTACCACCAAAGATTAGATTATTGAAAGACGGGGGACTTTGGGGGCCACTTCAGATTTGTTATTGACTTCGTGGTAACACTTGATTTATTATTGTCTTGTTGGCAAAATCATAGCGCAATTTTACTAACCTTTGAGCGGGATATAAACTGTGATAATGGTTAAAATTAATTATGTATTTCCGGGGAGAACATTCACTTTTGATTAAGAAGTGATGCTGTGACTTGTGTGCGTATTAGCAATGCATGTCTGATGTCTCCCCCCGCCCCCAAAAAAAAAGACTGGACTTTTAGTGGTGTAGCCTTTAATTTGGTTTGTCCTTGGACAATTTTGATCTTATGGTATGGCAGAAATATTTGTACCTTTCTCTACGGTACTGTATTCATGAAGGTCTAGTCCTTCTCATTCACTACCTTTATCATTAATGGGGTCACTATCCATTTCACATGATCTAACTCTCATGTGGCTTGGAACTGAACTGCAAGTGGTGTTTGTGGCTGGACATGTCAACTGTCCCTTTGAGTTGCCCCTGGGGGGGGGGGCTGATAGGACCCCTTAACCTGTCCTTGGAAAAGGGTAACTTGCGTTTTGGCATTCTTGCCTATTTTTCACTCCCCTCAATAATGAATTCAGAGGGGCATGACCCAACTCAGTCTAGGGCTGTTCTATCATAGTGCTGTCTTTTGTTTTCACGTTGACATTGTTATCTAAAAAATAAAAAAAAAAGCCCAAATACATGGCAAAAGAAATGCACTACCACAGAATAATTCAATCTATGGTCTTAATTATAAGGAAAAATCTCATAAGGCGTGAAAGTTGCTGCTTTAGAACAGATTCCAGAATCGTTTTCTCGAGATAATGGACCGACCACACAAACATATGTTATATATTATTAAGGCACTTACAGCTGTTACCTCAGGAGAAGGACGTGCACCTGCACCTGCAGCCTCAGAAGGCAACTCACCTATTATTAACGCCGTTACATCTGCTGCCTCACAAGGACAAGGACACGCACCTACAGATGCAGTAAACCGTTTATCCTCTGGCCTACGTGTATATGCAGAGCACGCAGAGAAGAAGCATTCCAGCAAAATCCTGAAGGCTCTAGAATGAGAATATTCTAGGAATAGGGTCTGATGTCTACCAATCATTTGCACTTGGTTGTTATGGAAAAGTCTATAAATAACTCTGATTTGTATCAAGGATATATGAAAAAGAGAATGAATTCTAAACGAGAGAAACCTTCTTTGTGTCATTCTATCAAGTCTCTCCTGTGCCTAGTTCTAAATAGATATAAGCAGTGCTCATCAATCATCATTTAATTTGGGTGAATTAAGATGTCGCAGTCCCAACTTTTACTATGAATACTTAGATCTTCCCTACTTATTACTTCAAGCTCCTTTTACTTTGGTCTGTTGGACAGATCTACCCGTTTGGAAAAGAAAGGATCTACTTGTGTATCTTTCGGCTCTGATATGTTTGCTAATTCAAAGGTCACACCTCCTTTTCCATTACCCAGAAAACAAAACCCTTTTGTTGGATTATTTTTTAAGCAAACGGATGGACATCATTGCTTTGTTTTTACTTTTTCATATAAAAATCCAGTATTGAAACCGTGATTAGGTCATCATGTTTGCCAGTACTTAGTTTAGAACTTTAGAGCTCATACTCTCTCTCTCTCTCTCTCTCTCTCTCTCTCCCTCAAGCATAAGTTCCCACCAACTTTGAGTAAAAACTGCAAACTTATGTGGAGGGTTTCACATGATATCCACCACACAACCTTCTGCAATGTATACTTATGACGCAGAGAAGGATGAAGAAGATAATTAAAAAAGGATAAAAACATAGGAGAAACATGTGAAAAAAATAGGTTATATATTAGTTAATATAGTTAGCAGTACATAGATCTAACAGTCTTATTTTATAGTATCACGTGGTTTTAGGCGTATGAATGCTTTCTCGGGTGGAAAGACAATGTCCATTGTCCTGGCTCGTAGGGGGCCATGCACGCTACGAGTACGAAGGTTGGTCTTTTCTCTTGGGTCGAGCGAGAGTTCGGTCTATAAAACTCAAATTTAGGAGGCCCAACCCAACAAACGAAAAAACCCAAACGTCCAAATCTGACCTATCTAGGCTCTAGCTGTTTGTCAGCGATTGAGAACCTTGTTTGGATTGCCAATGAAAATACACTCCCAACATTCCCATGCTTAATTAGATTTAACGCCCGATCTTAATGATAATAATAGACAATCATACTTGCATATTGCTTCAATCACCCCAAATCATTTACCTAACTACAATTTTTTTTTTTTCTTGCTTCAGATTCTCATCGAGAAAATTGTTTTATTGAGAATTGTTATATTAATAAGGTAGTGTTAGTTAGGTACTAACCGATCATCCAACTCCAAATTAGCCGTTGTACCATTCATATTTTTGGATGTCTGTTGTCATTTTACAAGCTAAAACCTCTGTCTCTATAACGCCACCTGTCAATGTTTTTTATTCGATAGTGAAAATTTAAAATTTAAAATAAGATTAGGTCCCGTTTGGATTTAGAGATGAGTTGAGTTGATTTTAAATAAATTGAATAAAATATTATTATAATATTATTTTAAATATTATTACTATTTTGATATTTCAAAATGTTGAATTGTTTATTATATTTTATGTGTAAATTTAAAAAAATTGTAATGATAAGATGGGATTAATTGATGTGAGTTTCGAATCCAAACAAGATTACAAGTTAGTGTGGAGAATAAACATTCCACATCAATGATTCAATAATATAATAAAATTTGATTAGTAAGAATTTCAAATTTTAAATGATTTTTTTATAAATCAAATAATGTCATATCAAGAGTCCAAGACATAGAGTAAAAAAAAAAAATTTTAAATTTTGTAAGCAAATGTATATATAGGGCCCCTATAATTAGTGTGTGGTACATGGTACACAAAACAAGAAAAAGTATAATGTTCATGCAATTGTATAATCTAATTGGTCAGTCTAGATTTGGGGGTAGGATATTCTATCTCATTATACCGTCCTTATGGTCCAATTGAAATGACATGAAATTCTTTTTTTTTTTTTTTTTTGCAGGTGCTCTCGGTCTACTTAGTTTGTGTCAACGACTTGTCAGTTGTCTCCTTGTGTTGCCCCATAAGGGTCCAGTTTTTGTTGACTACTTACAACTTAGTGAGTAAATATAATATTTATTGTCTAAAAAAATTAAAATTTTAAAAACTAATAAATTCTTGAATTGGTATATATTTCTTATCCTAGTAATTTAGGAAATATTAGCATATTAAACCAATATTATAAAAATTGTTAGACAACTTATAGAATAATATGATGCCTATGATTACTAATGTGAATATTTATACAAAATAATAATAAAAGAAGTGAGAAATTTTTTTAGGTCCGAAAATGGGGAATAGGCTCTTTACCAAAATGAGAGAGATACTTGTATTATTATTATTATTATTATTATTATTATTATTATTATTGCGAAGGGTTGGGAACTGAGGGTGGGGGCTTTTTGAGATGCTGTGGGGATGGTGGGCTTGTTTTCCAACACACGAACCTATAAAAAGACAAAAACAGAAAGAAAAATAATAATAAAACAATTAAGGCAAATTAGCAAACCCATGATTAAAGGTGGAGACGGGAGGGTCTTTGCCTCTCTCTCCTACTCTCTTCCCTCCCTGTCTCTCTCCCTCTATCATAATCATCACTGAATTCTAGGGTTTTGATTTCCCTCTATGGATATCTAGCATTGCTGCCGGATTGGATTGGGGGAATTCACAGCTCGATCTTCGTTTCATGGGCGTTATCTAAATCATTGACCCATTTTCGTGGAACATTTCCTACTCGTTTATGGAGGTAAACCCAATATCCTTTTGACTAAAATTCGATAAAACTTTTTCTTTCTATTCAAAAAATCTCAAATGGTTTATTGGATATATATCTGTTATGCGGCAGATCCATTTCCCATCTTTATTTATTTATTTAATCTCTACTTTATAGAGGGTTTTTTTTTTTTTTTTCTTTCCCTTCGCTCAATAATTTTTTTTCTCTGATAGAGGGTTTTGATGTTAAAAACTATTTTCCGCGTGAAAAATGGGGATAATCCTCATTTATTCTGTTTTCTGCTTTTTGGCACAAAGAATATTACAACTAAAATTTTCCTGTATATCTAAATTTATTTATAAATTCATGAAGGAAAAATAAAAGTTTTGAAATGCCATGGGGAAATTTCTGATGCAGCTAGCATATTCCAAACATATAATAGTTTATTTATCTTCCACGACAAATGTCGAAGACAACCTGCGTTAGGTTTGATACAGAAATTAGAACATAAATAGAATTTAAGTGGTTTAATTCTTTTTTTTTTTTACCGAATCTAATGCGTGAAGCATCGTGGGATATTTTGATAAGATTGAAGAACTGAAAGAAGTATGTAATGGTGTCCCCCTATTAAGGAATTAAATGACTTAAATATAATATGCATTATTTCCAAGGCTTGTTAGCTTTCTCGGAGAAATTGACAATTTTCAGTCAACTTCAAAGATTTGTTAGTAATTCCAGAATATATATCCATAGTGGGGGGTGTTTTTCTAATCAACTTCTGGAACACAGGTTTTCATCCTTGAAAATCGATTGCCTTTTTCTCTCACGGGGTTTTTAATATGCTGCATTTCTTGAATGAATTTTGCAGAAAGATTGCTTATTTGGGGGGAGTATTAAATTCTAGCGTGTTGATTCTGTTCTGAAATTGAAGGTTTTTTTGTCTTTAAAGGTAGTGGAGATGGAGGAGACAAACCCTGAAAGCCATATGACATCAGCTGCAGCCTTTGTGGAAGGAGGAATACAACAAGCCTATGATGATGCTTGCAGCATATGCCTTGAGGAATTTTCTGACAGTGATCCATCAACGGTAGTACATTTAATACATCTATCATAGCAACCCTCCTCTTGCCCTGCATTGATTTTCACTTGCAAAAGCTTGTGCATTATTTTTCTCTTGTTAGTACTGTTGAAATCTGACTTTGATTTTATCCTATTTCTTGACTTGCAGGTGACTATTTGCAAGCATGAATTTCACCTTCAGTGCATCCTTGAATGGTATAATTATTTCCATTTCGTTATTGAATTGTTATGTGACTTTCTTTTCTGATATAAATCATTCTCTTCCACTTCTGTTAAACACCATTTTGTTTTTGAGAAGAAATTATGCTCAAAATACCTAAGATGTTTGCTTTATGTTCCATTTTTCCCCAGATGATAAAAATGGCTGGAATTGGATATTTTGATTCTGCATTTTTTTTGGGGGCCAGGGGGGCGGGGCAGTGGTCCTGAATTTGTTTTGATTGGTATGTTATGCTACATGAAGCGTAACATCTCAAATCTGCTCAAATCAGCCTTAAAACTGAATGGATCAAACAATCATTTATTTTTAGAAGACGTATGAATCACATGCTGCACCTTTATTGTGGCATGACTCCTTGTAGAATGTTCTAATTTTACAAGTTTAAGTTGGTTTTCATATGATAGCTTTAAGGCTGGTTCCCTCCCTCCAGCTTATACATACTGTAGTTGCCATGCAATCCACTGGTCACATAAATGCCATTATCATAATTTTGTGTATGTACTTTCTATAGATTTACCCCCGCATATAGCACTCTGTTACATTTTTTAGACCCATCTTTTGTTCATTAATATATTTAGTTGTTTTTTTGTTCCGATTGTCTGGTGCTGAACCTTATGAAACTGAATTAGTGTCTTTAAGGACTTGATATATTGTGGGAGTTTAAGAAATTTCGAAACCATAACCTTGATCAGCATAGAAACTAGCTTAAATGTACAGGGCCTAAAGCTCTTGTGAGACGATCTTCAGAAATGTGGGCCTTGCATGTTTCCTCACATGACTGCCCAAACAGAAAGTTCCACAGCAAACAGCAACTAAACACCATTTCTCTCTCTCTCTCTCTCTCTCTCTCTCTCTCTCTCTCACACATGCACACACAAACGCATTATTGTAGAGCATGGGGTTAGTTGGCAGTTAGAATGACTGCCGCATCCTTTTTTTAGAGGAGAAATTTTCTGACAAGTAACAGGTCGAACATCAAAAAGCTGACTACCCGTTTCCCTGCAAAAAACCTTTGAAATAATTGAACACGTCGTTTCTTTATTTGAGTTTAAGTTAGGGAGGTAAGTTTGGAGTGATGATTTTTTATTTTTATATTCAAAGATAATGCAATAAAGCAATGTCTGTTCAAGAAGTTGGATTTTGTAAGGTCTACAAACAATTTGGCAAAGAAAAAGTGATTTCTCAATTTTTCTTCTTCTCTGTTTTCTGATTAGAACTGATCGTTTAGTTCATTACGGACCTCTCTTTTTTTTAAAGAAGTGTACGATGAACGCTGATTTCATAGTGTACATAATTATGGATAAAGGAATATAGTGTTGGAGCCTAACACAGATTTTGAATTTAGGTGCCAGAGAAGCTCTCAGTGTCCCATGTGTTGGCAACCTATTAGCCTGAAGGATCCCACCAGGTGCATTTTGTTTATTTTACTTTTTGGCATTTACTACAAAATTTCATGTAATTATTTCCATGTTGACATCTTATGTTCATATTTTGGCAGCCAAGAATTGCTTGAGGCAGTAGTACGTGAGAGGAGCTTCAGGGTTGCTCCACCAAGAAATGCCACAATATTTCATCATCCCACCCTTGGTGATTTCGAATTGCAGCATGTCTGTTTTTTATCATTACTTTGCAATTTTTTTTTCCTTTCATTGGTTTTCAAAACCCATTACATTGTGTCCATCGAGTTATTCTTATGTTATTTTTTGAATGGTAATGCAGTTACCGGTGGGTGCTAATGATGCCGAACTTGAAGAGCGTATAATCCAGCACTTGGCAGCTGCTGCAGCAATGGGAAGGGCTCACCACATTGGTAGGAGGGAAGGTCAGAGGAGTCGACCAACTGCCCATGGTCGTCCACACTTTTTGGTATTCTCCACTCATCCTGGCGGACCGCCTGGTCCTGTTTCTGCCCCCATAGGAGACAATGAACCAGCTGCAATCAGTGGGGCTAGTCCATCTACCCCGCTTGCATCTGGTGGAGATGAACTATCACAGCCAGTTTCGCATTTTCCTTCTGTTCATACCGATCAAGTTTCTTCCCCATCATCTGGATCCACTTTCCTCCTGACAAATCATCAGGGAATTTCATTTAACAATCGGTAATAATGATTATCTTATATTCTTCAATAAGTGCCATGGCTTTCTTTTTATTACATATATATATTTTTATAATATATGAAATATGTGGTTCTCTTTCTACTGTGCACTTATATGCAGAGTTTTTATATTTGTTTGGAATTTTATTTATTGTCTCTTTGTAGGAACCCTGCTAGTCATTCCTCGCCGCCGAATCAAGATAGAGCAGGGCCATCAGATTTTCAGTCATTTTCTGAGTCTCTAAAATCTAAATTTAATGCCATGTCAATGAGGTACTATTCATGAAATGAATACTCATTTTCCTGGTATCCCATAATAGGAAAATTTAATATATTCTTTCATTTTTGCATTATCATCAACACTTGTTATACTTGTACCTTAGATACAAAGAATCGTTTTCAAAGAGTACAAGAGGGTGGAAGGAGAGGCTTTTCTCTCGTAATAATTCCATTTCGGATATTGGACCTGAAGGTCAGAGGGAAGTGAATGAAGGAATTGCTAGTGTATCTCGTATGATGGATCCCCTTGAAACCAGAGAAAGCAGTACTGCCAGCGAAGCTTCTGTAGCAAATCATTTGGATGATTCTTCTGTCACAGAGCAGGGCAACCAGAACATTGTGGAGACTCGTGGGGAAAACCCTTTAAATGACAGCAATCAACCAGCTTCTTGTGCTGCTGGGTCGACTTCGGGTTAAATTGTTGAACATTGTTTCAGCAATTGCATCTATCCTGAGCATTTCATATTTGAAGGTAACTAGTGATGGTGGTACTGAGCATTTGCAGCTTTAAATTCAGTATTCCATACTAATCCACTAGGCTACCTGCTTTACACTCTACCAATGCCAGCATTTTGTGACATGCTTCTTCCATTATCATTGTATAGTGCACACTGCAATTGAGACGCAAGATCTGAGTTTAATTCTGCTTGTTTGCACTGTGTGAATCCGTTTGTATATGTCAAACACCCCCCTGCAAAAAACAAAAAGATAAAATAAAACCAAAACAAAACAAAACAAAAGTCAAGAAAAAAGAATGTGCATGTAAGTTTTACTGATTCAAGCTTTGATCTGAGTTTAGTTTGGATTTCCAGGTTGGCTGTTTTCTCCAGAAATGACATGCTGAGGGCCAGATGGCTTTGCAATGTACTTTAGAGGTCAATGGTCATTGTGGTTTAAATTCAAATAAAGGGGGAGAGAGAGAGAGAGTCTGGGAAAGAGCTTCCATCTGGACGAGACTTATAAATGGGTATTTGTACCTGAACTTGTTTATATGTAAGTAAATGACCCAGATGTGATGCTGGATATGTATTTTACTGTCTGGATGGCTTAATAGATTTGGGTGCTGATATTAATATAAATACATATGTTTCTGACACGTGTCAAAACTAAATGTTCTCGTACAACTAGTGTATTTTTCTTACGGGTTCAGTGTTTTTACGGTGATGATGAGTTCTTAAAAGGTAAAGGTGCCGTTTTATAGCCTGTAATTCTGTGTGGAAGTTGTACTTTTTTTTTTTTTTTTAATATCAAATATGCATTAAAATTAAAACAGAGATACAAGAGGAATGGATTGATTGCCGTACAGAGGGAGAGGGAGTAAAATAAAGAGAAATGAACATTGGATGGATCTATGTGCATTGGATGTTGAGTTCTTTATGAATAGTAGTGAATAGAGTAGTGGAGGGAGTTATGTGAACCCATTTAAATTGAGTTTAAAGTATGTTTAGATGTTAAGATGAGTTTAGTATTTTTTGTAGGAAGTTAAAAAAAGTTATGGGTTTTACGTATGCATGTGTTAAGTTGAAAAAAGTTGTGGATATCACATGTAAGAAGGTTTTGATTTGATATGAGTTTAATAATTTGAGAGTTGGATGTTTAGATATTAGACTCAGTTTAAAATTAGATTAAATTTAACTGAAATTTGCAACTAAACGCAGCCTTAATCTTGATTGGAAGCCATGCTTTTGGGATTTTCGCTGGGGATAATGTAGCAGAAAGCGTTGATAGGAAGGCATAAATGTCGGTATGTGCCCCCACTCCAAAAATCTCGACATTGTAGGTCTGCTTGTTTCCCAGCTACACCCAAACAATCCGAGCATTTCTTCTCTCCTGCTGAGTCCATCCTTGGAATCCGAGGACATGGACCTTTGATTTATAACTATCTATTGTTTTTTCTAAATACTAATAAATATTCCCAGTACCCACCATTGTGTTGATGTGATATTGTGAGATGATTGTGTTTTCATATTTTTCTCAACAAATCAAACACACAACACGCACTTTCAGATAACCCAAAACTTTTAAGAGAGTTCATTATAATTTTAGTAAATTCGAGAGTGAGAGGTAAAGATAAGTAAGCTTTTAAACTTATACAGTGATTTCATATTTTATCCTCCAATACGACATCGAATTATAACATGAAAATATTTTGCCTATGAAATATGAATAGCTGATGGGGGTAAAAACCTAGGTGTAAACGGTTATTACCAAAATGCACCCAGTTATTTACGACCTGTTTGGAAACATAAATATTCTCAGATATTTCTAAACAATTTTATTGGGCTTATCGAGGCTACTCACAGATTTATTTATTTTTACTTAGTGATTAAGAAAGTATTTTTTAATGAATTTGTGATTTTTATTTTTATTTTTTAAATGTTTAAAGAATTTGAAAAAAAAAAAGAATTTAGCCTTCTCAGTAGACACTCTCAGTGGGTGTAGAGAACTCTATTACGAGAGATATTCTTAGCATCTAAACCAGCTTATAATCTCCACCTTATAGTCTAAAACATAAAAGAAGGTTTCGTTCCAGTTTGAACTTTGAAGGCAAGTAATGGAAGGCTATCTTCTTGCTCTTTCAACTGTTTTATAACGATAAAAAATCAAGGATAATGGTGGTTTTTATCCCGGATTTTGTTATCTTTAATCTTATTAAATTTACCGTTCTGTTTGAATGATTCCATCATGATTCATCATTACTCAATCAACATATTTAATTGATTATTTAAAATAAATTTGCTAGAAAATAAAAATTTATCCATTTCGATTGACGGCCAGAAGAGAGAGTTGGGGCAGTAGTGGTTGGCACTTGGCAGCATAGTATGAAATTAATAGTCAGTTGAGGGTGACAGAGTATCCACCGGCAGACAGAACGTCGCCGTTTCAAGCCACAGAATAGCCACTCGTTCCACGCATCCCACGCGCGCTTTAAGGGCACGGTTAGTGTTTTTCTATTCTTTTTCTTTTTTGTTCTTTTTATTAGTTCTCTTTCACAAGACACAAAAAAGCCACCGACAGCTTGCCCTTCAGCTCCACGTGCCCATATCAAACTCGGCTTCTACTTCGGCTTTGGAGCTCACCCACCTACCATTTTCTCCTCCCTTTATTTATATTTTCTTGTTAATCCTTTTCTTCTTCAGAAACTTAAATAAATTATTAAGCTATCTTAAAAAAATTAACCAATAAACATCTCAATAGTTAAAATGCCAATATAATGTAATGGAATAGCATAGTATAGAGCCATAAGAAAAGAAAATATTACTCACAAAAGGCTATAATTATACCTATCACCTACAAAAGGGCGTTGTGGCTAAAGGCTTGGCTTGGGAGTTGGAAGCTGCGCCGGTTCTGATCGCAGTCGCATGTGGTCCCTTCATCCAGCCTGTTGGAACCCAATACACAGACTTTACACAGCCCACCATTTGCTTTTCTGCTCTTTACTCAAACGTCTCCACTCCGTTTCTCATTCTCGTCTCCCTCCTTTCTCATTGCCTCTTTCTTCTCCATCCTAAGCAAACCCCCACCTCCACCTTTACTGATACCAAGCTACAATACGTGACACAGAGACAGAGATAGAGATAGAGATAGAGAGCAGGTTAAGCTCTTCTGCTCTTTGAGCGCCATGGATTCTCACGTCTATGGTGTCTCCAAGCTCGTTTTCTTCTTCGCCATCTTATTATCTGCAACCCATGCCACATTGCCACCAAACCATATTTCTAAATCTTCTTCTTCTGGGAGCTCAAGCCAGATAAACTCCAATTCGGTCCTCGTTGCCCTCCTCGACTCCCATTACACCGAGCTCGCGGAGCTCGTTGAGAAAGCCCTTCTTTTGCAGACTCTCGAAGAAGCCGTGGGGAAACACAACATCACAATCTTCGCGCCGAGAAATGAAGCTCTGGAGCGTGGGCTTGACCCCGAGTTCAAGCGCTTCCTGCTCGAACCCGGCAACCTCAAGTCCCTCCAAACCCTCTTGATGTTCCACATTCTTCCCACACGAATCGGCTCTGAGGCGTGGCCCCGTAACTCCTCCGGCTCGGTTCGGCATCCAACCCTCTGGAATGGCCACGTGCATTTGAGAAGCCACGGTTCCGGAAAGAGAATCATCGACTCTGCCGAGATTGTTCGCCCGGACGACATCGTTCGCCCCGACGGCCTGATTCACGGGATCGAACGGCTGCTGGTTCCACGATCCGTACAGGAGGATTTCAACCGGAGAAGGAATCTGAGGTCGATTTCTGCGGTCTTACCGGAGGGTGCACCCGAGGTGGATCCTAGGACCCACCGGTTGAAGAAACCGGCAGCACCAGCACCAGCAGGTTCCCCACCGGTTCTTCCAATCTACGACGCGCTGGCACCGGGCCCATCCCTGGCTCCGGCCCCGGCGCCAGGACCCGGAGGACCCCACGGTCACTTCAATGGAATGCGCCAGGTCAAGGATTTCATCCACACTCTTTTACATTACGGTGGATACAACGAGATGGCCGATATTTTGGTCAATCTAACCTCCCTTGCCACCGAAATGGGACGGTTGGTGTCCGAGGGATACGTTTTGACCGTCTTGGCCCCCAACGACGAGGCTATGGCTAAGCTGACGACGGACCAGTTGAGCGAGCCCGGTGCACCGGAGCAGATAATATACTACCATATCATACCAGAGTATCAGACCGAGGAGAGTATGTACAACGCAGTGAGGAGGTTCGGAAAGGTCCGGTACGATACTCTGAGGTTGCCGCACAAGGTTGTGGCTCAGGAGGCTGATGGGTCTGTGAAATTCGGGCAGGGAGATGGATCGGCATATCTGTTTGACCCCGATATTTACACGGATGGGAGAATTTCTGTGCAAGGGATTGATGGGGTCTTGTTTCCAGCGGAGGAGGAGGAGGAGCTAAAGACACAGAAGAAAGGCGCAGTTCCAGCTGTGAAGGTTGTCACCAAGCCCAGAAGAGGTATGTTATTGTAATTATTTTCCTTCATTCCTACATTTTTCTTGATTCCTTGTTTAGTTCGTGTTCGGTTCGTTCAGATATTGGTCGCTCGCAAGTAATTAGTTTGCTCTAGTTTTATCTGGTGCTGATATTGAATACCAGGCACATTCATACGATTTTTGGGCTTAAGTTGGTAGTGGAAAGACTTGGTTGACTAAAAAGTTTGAGTTTCGTTGGAGATTGGTTTATGTTGTGCCAGGTTCGGTTTAGGTTTGAGCTTGTTAGGGATAACAGGTGCCGGACCCAGCTGTCGAATTTTAGCAACTGTTTATGTTGATAATGGTTGGTGGTGGTGGGATTGTTGGAATCATAGAATACGCGTTCATCATTGCGAGACATTCGGCTTTTTGATGAGTTTTGGGTAAATTGCGTGTGGTAGCAGAAGATCCACTTTTATAGCTCACTGATACAAGATTGGCCATTTTTGTATTGCCGCAATAGGGAAACTATTACCTGGTGTTATAATCATTGATTGATCTGAGTGGAAGTAGTTTTCAATCATCTTTCTTCGTTCTGGTGCTTTTATTTTGGCTATCTGTTTATAAAATTTCGACCTTTTTATCGCTGGAAGCTCTCGGTTAAGAAATATATACACACATTGGCAGGATCTAAAGAGATAGGGAGACAGTTTGTATTGCCAAGGCGAGGAAAGGTCAAGTGAATCAAATGTTTGTATTTGGTTTTAGTGGTGATATGGAAGTGGTTTTTAGCCTGTAAATGGTAGCAAAAATTGTCGGTGGGAAGCAACCATGAAGATGATCTCTAAACTTTCGAAATAATTGAGAAAAAAATGGAAAAAGTTAATGAAGCTAAAGAAGGTTCTCTATCAATTGTTAGAGGGGTCCATGGCCTGCCCACCTACGAATCCTTGTGATCAAAACAGACCTGCAAAAAGAAAAAAGGAAAAAGCAGAAAATCCAGGGCTGCCAAGCTGGGAACCAGATTTTCCTTCCCCACCACATCTTGAATGCCAACAGTAGTCTGTCTATTTTTAATTTTGCAGACATTATAGTATGTTATTATTATATCATATACGTTAATAATCATAGACGGCATAATTTGCTCCTTTTTTTTTTTATATGGCTGACCTTGAGATCTTATATTTGTTTTGAAACTGAACAATTCAATTACTCTTTCGCATTTAATATATATATATATAATGTATGTGATGAAGATGGTTTATCTTGCGTTGACTTTAAAGTTAACCTTCATCTAATTGCATATGGCAAACAGGGAAATTGCTGGAAGTAGCTTGTAGGATGCTTGGAGCTTTCGGACAGGACTCTCATTTCTCTACTTGCTAGTGAATATTCGCTCTCTCAACAAATCCCAGAAGAAAAAATGATCTCCCCTAAACAATTCATAAATGGTAAATACCTTTTTTATTTTTAATTTTTTGTCTTCTCTTTGATCCGGTTCCAATGGGTTTCTTTGGCTAAGTAGTTCTCGTTATTCAGTTATAGGAGAATTCCATGTAATGCAATGGATGCGCTAATAATTGGAGGGAGCGTTCACATTGCAGAACTTCTTTGGAAACCCAATAGAAGAGAAAGTTCGGTGTTTTTTTTTTTTTTTGGTCTTTTGGGTTATAAATACTGTAATTACATCTCATTTTTCTTTAATTATTTGATCTTTTATTCACAATCTCTGTATGAATAAACAAGCTCCTAAGAGTTACAAATTCCATCACTCTCCTTGTTTATTGTGTTGTTTTGCCTGTTTGTGCATCTGTTGCTCGGGCATCATACTCAAGACATGACTTGTTTATTATCATATTAATATGTGGGCGTGTGTGAAATTGGACCTACATTTTGGTTTTGGGGGGGAATAAAAATTGTGGGGACAATTACGAAGGCGGTGGTTGTGATTTGTATTATTTTGGTGATTTAGACCACCAGATCGATACAGCTGGGTGCTTCATGGATTGTGTCATTGATTGATGGTGGCTAAAAAACAAAACAACAAGATAGAAAAATGGTGGTCAATTGTTGAGTACTTGGTTAAAGAAAAAGAAAAAGCATTTAATCATCTGCCATCATCATCTTCATCATGTTTAGCTTCGGCTAGACGCGGTGTGGTTAATATTTATTTATTTATAGAGCCCCTATCCTATCCAAGTTTTATTATCTCCTCCCTCACCCTCACCTTATTTTTTCCGTTTCAGCTTCTTATATTTTGATGTTGAGGGCCAAGCTGGTACCTTTATCTTTTACTATAATGTACTTCTTTAGATTGCAGTTCCTCAAATGATTGGCTCATCTGTATTAGACCAGGTCTCGCTGCTTTTCATTCCCTCTGCCACCATCTGCATCTACTTTTTCTGCTGACAAATCATCAACCATAATAGAATTCACCAATTATTTTTGGGTGGGGCTACTCTGCCGCCCCACCCTTACCGCTACCGCCCAGCGGTAATTTTTTTTTTTTTTTTT
>QEOT01002489.1:194821-309022 GCA_003123785.1 Pterocarya stenoptera | reverse complement strand
GGGGGGGGGGGGACAAAGCTGTTTAAAAATGTAATAAATTATTATCCGTAAACATATTCTTATTACAATAATGATACTTATATATAAACAACTCATTCACTATCAGTTTCGCTCGACCAATCGCCCTCATTCTTACTAGACACTTCAATTGACTCATGTTCTTCTGACAAGCCTCCCTCAGTTACTTCTGGTTCAATATCTTCTCTACGCTATGGAACTATTTCATATTGGCTATGATCAACAAATAAATTGATATCTAATTCGTTTCCTTGATATGATTCTTCATTTGTTGGACCAATTAAATTCTTCCTGTTATGCCCCCGCCTTTGGAATGTAATCATATATATTTTTTGGTGCAAATTTCTGTACTGTTCGCCATGGGTTTCCATACTCCAGGTTATCTAGGTAAAAATCTTGATTTGCATGGCAAGCGAGAACGAAAGGATTCTCCTTATACCATGTGCGAGATGTATTGACATTTACAAAATATTCATCGTTAGGCATTCCTAACCTACGAGTTGAGACATCCCACCAAGTACACTTAAAACAACCAAACTATATGTTCTCCTAAGTACTTTAACCCAATGATATCTTTGAAGACTCCGTAAAAGTCAATATTCTCCTCTACATGGCTTCCTTTGACAACAATCCCACAATTTTAAGTTTTTCTATACCATTCTCTGTTAAACGTGTGAAACATAATTTTCTTGTATTTATTAACCATTGAGACTGTGTATCATTATTAAAGACAGGACAAGCCCTCTTATCTTTTGTGCCCACCTAGACAAGTTTTTGTATGTCAAAAAACTTATTTATTGTCCACACCACTGCAACACGGATCTTAAACTCTCTTGACAATGCCGCATAACATGTACTAACACCAACATCACCCAACTCTTTCTACTCTGCAATAAGTGGTTAAAGATATACGTCTATTTCCTTCCTTGGTGGTCTTGGCTCTAGTATATATATCTATATATAATATATTTATATAGATATATATAAATATAAAAAAATATTTTTTTTATATATGAGGAGTGGAGCGGGAGGGTAGGGCAGAGCCCCTCTGGGGTCATCTGCCCTCCACCCTCATTGGTCCTTCTCCCTGCTGGGCGTGACGGAAGGGGGCAGGGTCGCTGGCCACCCCTATTCTATACAACATATATCGGTTCATCATGATTCAATTCATCGTACTAAAACTAGTGATCAGACATCATTCACACATTTTTTTCTCCAAGGCTAGCTGTTAGGTAGCCAATAGGATTAATGTTAGGCTAAACAACTAGCTAGTGTACTTTATTTTGATTAGACCTTAGTTAATCGGATTCAATTATTGACCAAACATCCTGGCTGAGTTTTTCTTCTCCGATGTGAAATGAATCAATTATTTATAAGGGCTGTTATAAGGTTAATTAATTTACTTCCACCCTTAACAAATTAATTAGGTTTATTTTATTAAGCATCTACATTATTAATAAGGAAAATGATACACTTATTTGTTTAATAATTTTTTATACAATCAGGTTTTAAACGAAGAATGTTTTTATAAAATAACTTATAAAAATTATATAATTTTATAAAAATTGAAGGATTTATATATATATATATTATATATAAAAATGTTTATGACTCAATAATCGCTGGCTCCACCACTTCTCTATCCCAATAATTGTGACATTAACCAGTTGCCGCAGAGGAATTTATTAGTACTGAACTTGAGTAGGATTTGAGAGATGGTGACCGCGGGTGGAAAGAAGGAAGCTAGCTGCGCTAGCTTGTCCAGACTTCTGGGGCTCCCACAGCTTTAACATCTGATCTATATAAAATGATTGGCTTTATCTTTTGAATTATCTGTTCAACAATAATGCTTTGCTTTGTACGTTCAATATCGGGGGATGGCGGCATGCATGGGGTGGGGGGGCCGGGTCCGGCGGGGCTTCAATATTCTATCCAGCAATTTCAACGTGATATTCTTCTTTCTAGATTACCAGCATCCACATTCTGCGCGTGCTCTTGATCTGAACACACACAGAAAGATGCTTAGACCAGGGACTTGATCAAGTATATATTCAATATTGCATAAAGTGATTGAAATGAATGGCCCAACGTTTGATATCTTTTGATTTCTGGTATAAAGGCTCTATAAATATATATATATATATATATGTATATACTTCCCAGCTGCTAGACCCACCGGAGATACGAAGTAGATTCATGCCTTAGATTAAAGCAATTAATATATATATATCTATATATATATATTGTGTGTTGCAGATTCAAAAAGCTCAAATATCTTTGACGCACCTAGGCTGATGATTTAATTACTATTTTTTCCAAGTGTTAAGTGAATCCGATGACAGATCATAACGATATATATACTGAGAGCGGAGAAATCGTATCCCCTAGAAGATTAATAGAAACTTGATCAGGAAGATTGTGAGAGGTTGGAACTTGGGAGATCTAGAGTTTGCAGAATATATAGCATATATATATATATATAGCTAGCTATATAATAATTAACCCTAGATTATCATGAACATGATTTTTTATTTTTATTTTTTGGATATATTTGGAGAGAGAGATTTTGATTCCAAGACTGTCATTTTGGTGGCTAAGATTTATGTCAATCAGGTCATGAGACTTTGGCAACATGAATTAATGACTCATGCAAACTTGATATCTTACTTTTCCATCTTCCTATTATAATATAAACCAGATTTATATTTAATTGCAGACAGGTTAATCTTAATATGTGATGACGTTGCTAGTTAGATCAAGCCATTATAGAGGATAAACATGCCTTCATATTCACACACACATATAAAAGCAGATGATGATTTGATGAAGTAGTCATGTAATTAGTCACCATCATATTTATTTATTATAAATGTTTAATCTATGGCCAGTACGACGTACATCATGATATGATCTAAGCAAACTAAATTTATATATATACAATAATTTTAAATTTCAGTCAACCCTATCTCCTAGCTACTAGTATATGACGGAAATTAGTAGATTAAATGTGTATATGATCTATATTCACTACAATAAAAATGATTTTTTCCGATCAATTTATCGCAACCAAAAAATTATTCGCAACTAATTTTGGTTTCAAGTAGTCTTTTAGTCGCAATAAATTAATCGCAAAAGATCATTTTTGTTGTAGTGATTATATACACACACGCAGATCAATATAAGTTGATCTAAAAAAAAATCATTTGTGACGAGCTATTTATAATGATAATGACCATTTGTTACGAAAATAGATTTATTCTTGTAACAAATAGTCATTCTCAATCGCAAATATATAACTGACCACAAATAATTAACATTTTTCTTGTAGTACTGTATTCAGTCATATATGGACATAGATTAATCGTGTTTATAACGATGATATTTGACTTCTACCCAATTGTTTTACAGAAGTTCTAGTACTTCATGATCTACATGCTTTTTGAAGTGGCGTTGCTCTATATATCGATCATACATACACAATAACACATGCAAAAACATAAATTTTCTCGAGTTGGAATAATTATCATGATCTCATGCATGCATGAATTTGATCTAATTGCTAAAATGGTAAACATATTTAAAATTTATTTCAAAGTCCATGCATTGATGATCGTGTGAATGGGACTAATTTACAATCAAAATTATAAGTAACCTATTTTCATTCCAAATACGTAGAACGGCGCAGGAGTACTACGGATCTCAAGCGCCATTATCGGCCTCCCCACTTTCTTTGACGCTTAAGTTTCAAGGGTGAGATTAACGTGGAAGTTTGAAAATTTCGTGCTACTCGTGGGCTAGCTAATTTCGAGAAGAAAAAATCTGTTAAAATTTGCTAAATTTATAGGAAGACCAGAAAATAATTTCACACTTAATTGTCAAGAAGTATACATATACTTCAATATATGCAAAAAGCTATGGGCGGAAGACCATAAAATAGTTTCACATGCACATGAACGAAAGCTTTATGTCAATTTCTACACTGATTTGCTTAAGAAATGTGGGTCGACTGAAAAAAGATTGAATGCTACAGCTGATTTATAACTATGATCAGTGCTCATCATGGTCCAACACTCCCGTCAAAAAGCAAGCAGTAGTATGTAGATAAGGACTTCTCAGGGATTGAATTTCGACGATTTGATAGAAGAAAGGTGGATAATGAAATAATGCCCTTTTAGTCATACTTAACCATTGACATTAACATCCATATATATACCAAAAGCCTTAATATTCTTTTTGCACATGTGATACGTCAATTTGGATCGATCCTATATATATATATATCTAATTACTTCACTGAATTGGACGGTGTAATGTGAGAAGAATAGACGCATAACTAATATTATGTGGGATCCAAACTATCTCAATATCATAGACACGGACAAACCATTGGAGAGAACCGTCCACGCCACTACAAGAAAATTGTTTATTTATGATCAGCTATGTCATTCGAAAATGACTATTTCCTACCAAAATGAGTACATTTTCATCTCAAATAATTATTCTCATCGCAAATAATTTGTCGTGATGCATTATATATGTCTTCAAAATTGAACCATCTAATTCATATGTCGTACATCTTATAAGCTAATGTAAGTCGTAAATAATAATAATAATAATAGCTATATATAATAAAAGTGAATGCTAAAGATTAACAGCCATGATCATCAATGTTCATAGTTCAACTCTTTGACATTACATCCATGCATGCACCGAAAAAGCCTTTTCAATTTACCAGTCTTTTGTATAGCAGTGGTACGTTAGAGGTGGGATCATCAGTTGCTTTGGCTTTACGTTGGCATATTTCAAACTTTGAAGCAATTAAAGTCAAATGCTCAAAGTGTCAAAAGGAATATTAGTGAAGAACCGTCGGCCTGATTTATAACACGGTTTGGTTTACGTATTTATCTAGAGAAAGTATATATGGTTAATTTAGCTACAATGGTCGGTACAAAAGGAAATGATTTGCACATTGACAATTTGGTAAAGGTACTAAGCGTAGTCAAGCATGTATTATGCTTTGTTATGGAAAATTTTGAGAATTTTTTTTTTTTTATAATTATTATTATTATTATTATTATTTGAGTTTTGAAAAAGGATAGGTAGCTAGAGATTATAAATTTAAATTATTTTTTAAAAGAAAAAATAGGTTATACATTGAAATTTGTGGAACTAAATAGGTAGAGATATATTCAAATCTAATTTTTTAAGATTAATTTTTATTTGGGTATTAATTTCTTAGAGTTGTTTTTTAATATTACGTTTGGATAGTGAGGTGATCTTAAATATTCTGTGAATAGTATTAAAAATAATAAAAATATTAAATCATAATAAAAAAATAAAAAATAAATAATAATAGAATATCCTCTCCACTTTTCAAAGTTTCAAACTAGTCCCAACTCAATCTTTGCTATTGCCTCCGGCCATTTCGTTTCTTCAAAGTCATCTCACAATTGTAAAAGTTGGTATCTTTGGAACCGTACATGATGGGGACCCACTTGGAAGAGTGTGATGTGTCAACATCTAAAGCCCATAAAGTAATTATATTGGTAGAATTTGAGCCATATTTTTGCAAAGAAGTTCAAAAAGTAGTGATGGGTACACATCATTTCTAAGCACGATATTATAGTATATCCCTCCTCTTTTCCTTTTGGCAAATCCTAACAAAGAATAATTAATACGAGGGTTGCCACACTGAGAAAATTCAGGCATTATCTTCAATGATCAATCAACTGGTCAATTTATTCTTTTAAGGTAAAATCTCTCACGGCTCATCTCAATGATGAAATTATCTGACAATTCGAAAGAAAGAAAGTAAAATTTACATTTTTTTACTATTCATTTTGCCATGTGACTACAACACCACCAAAATTGTCGTTCGAGTACTTCAACTTCAATCATAGTCCACATCATCTACATGATCACCATAAACTAAAAAAAGTTTCTTTTTATTGTTATTGGAGAAAAAACATTTAAGGTAGGCGAGGAATAAATAACGAGGAACAAGCTAAGTAGAGTCCTGCAACAATATGAGGTAAGATGAAGATCCAGGGCGCGTCCCTGATAAAAGGAAGCAGCGAAATGAAGTTTTAGGTTAGGACTGCGCTTAGAAAGTGGTAAGCCACCACTTGTACTAAAATGTTAAACTAATGAAAGTAGATAGATTTATTATTTACTTTATTGTATCACCAAACGAGCTAGAGAAATGAAAGCTACAATATTCCATCTGTTATATAAATCTCCTGGTAAGACAAGAAAAAATTCTTTAAGCTCTTATACTTCTAGTATTATTGACTTAGGGGATGCTTGGTGAATGAGATTAAATGAGAATTTTGTGAATAGTAATAAGATAGTTAGAGTTAAGTATTTATTGAGTTTTAGGAAATGAGAGAGAAAAAATTGAATAAAAAATATTATAAAGTTAAAAATTTGTTATAATATAATTTTTATTTTTGGATTTGAAAAAGTTGAATTGTTTTTTTGGTTTTTATTTAAAAATTTGTGAAAGTTATAATTATTAGTTTGAAAAAGTTATAATGATTAATTTGAAAATATTTGTGTTTGAATGATGCTTGGAAAGGAAATAAGATGGGAGGTGAGATGAGATATGTTTCCAAACATCCTCATAAGCCTCGTTTGGTTACGCAGTTCAAATAAGGTGAGATGAGATATTTTAAATAGTAATGAGATTTTTGAATTAAGATGAGATGAGATAGTTTGTAAAAAAATATGTGTTTAGATAGTAAGATGAGATATTTTAACTTTCCCAAATATACTTTTTGTAGTTGACCGTGATTATTTCAATTTTTTTAAATATGAACGCATTTCTTTGTTAAACGAAATTATTCTAATTATGACCTATTTATTATACTATATTTTATAAAATTCAAAATATATTTTTCTAATTAGATATTACAATAAAATAAAAAAATTGTAATAGATAATTATATATATTAAAAATATGGTAGTTAGCAATACTATAGCAGTACTGTAAAGGCAGATGAAACTTTATAGTAGATCAACTATAGTGATATTGTATTGTTATTGTAGTGTTACTGTAGCGATAGTTGAAAAATCAGAAATGGGATAAAATTCTATATTCTACGGTTTGGATAGAAAAGTAAAAGATGAAGTACAACTCAGATTTGATTATAAGATCACAAAACACGGTAAAAATTTAGATGGAAGGATTGCATTGAAGGTTTTTTTTTTCATTTTTTTAATTATATTGGGAATGGTATGGTGCATGTGTGTTGTTTAAAGGAATGCATGAAAGATTGATGTGTTATCCTTTTATTGACTGGTATATACACTAAGGCCTCATTTGGTTATATAGATAAGATCATGAGATTAAATGAGAAATATGGGAATAATAGTGAGATATATAATTTGTGAATAGTAATGAAATGGTTTGAGTTAAAATATTTTATGAGATTTTGAAAAATGAGAACGAAAAAGTTAAATAAAAATATTATAAAGTTAAAATATTTTTTTTTAATATTTTTGTTAGGATTTAAAAAAGTTGAATTGTTTTTTGTTTTTTGAAATTTAGAAAAATTTTAATGATTATGTAATAATTAAATGAAAATTTTAAAAATTTAAAATTAAAAAATGTTTGTGTTTAAATAGTGTTTAGATGTTAAGATGAGACCATCTATGAAACTAAGCAGGCCCTAATTCTTGACCAAAAGTGTAGACTTGTCACTTTACCCTCCAAAATTTCAAATTGGGGAATTAAGCAATAACTTAGATAATTTGGAGTGTTGTAAAAGGAGTAATAATTTTGAGAATAAACAATCTCTTTTCTTTTAAAGAAAAGACACGAAAAGAAAATTATATTACCTATAGGTTGGAACAACAGTACCTTGGAAATCTAAGAATAAAATATTGAAAGAACTTGGGTTTCGCTGAAACATCATAATCAGCACGTTTGAATGTTATGGGAATTTCAGATATTCTGTAAATAATTGCATTAAAGTAATAAATATTAATAAAAAAATAAATAGTGTTTAAATAATAGTGTGGCCGTCTGAAATGATCTCATATCACATCATTGACCAAACATAGCTGAAAAAGTTTCCATGAAAATTCTTATTGGGTGGAAGGCTAAATTCGCCAACTTATCACCCAATGAATGAAAATTCACCGACCTCCGACCACTATGGCGCGAGTCTGCATATTGCTGGCCTTCTCGACATTCAAAAGATTCATAATTGCTAATCGAAGTTAAAATAAATAAACAAATAAATCATCATTCTGAATCCTTAAACATGCATGAGGAACACTACTGCTATTGATGGCCTTAATTAATCATTCTAAATCCTTAATTGTGTGTAACCATCTGAGAGGAGGCGCCCAAGATTCCATCTGTGTTCATATTTTAAAAGAATTAGTATTTTAATGAAATATCATAAATGGTATAGCTCAAGCCTCATCCTTCTGGTTGGAACTGGCTCTTATTCCATTTATAATATTCAAGGAATTAATGCTCAATTCACATCTAGATGTGAATTTCCATTCACCATATTTCTATATACAATCATGCACAATTTAGGATCTTAATTAGGGATAACATCTAATTTTCGAGGAATAAAATGGCTCTGGATCAATTATTTTCCAAAGGACTGTGTTACTAAATGACTGACAAGTGTAAATAGTAACAAAATAGTTTGAGTTAAGATATTTTATTGCATTTTGAAAAATAATAGAGAAAAAATTGAATAAAAAAATTATAAAGTTAAAAAATTATTCAAAAAATATTTTTAACAGCATTTTTCTTTTGCAATTTAAAAATATTGTATTGATTTTTGTATTTTGTTTAGAACTTTAAAAAAGTTGTATTGTTATTTTGTGTTTGGATAATTATTAAATGAAAAAAAAAATTAAAATTAAAAATTAAAAATATTTTGTATTTGAGTGATATTTAGAAATAAAATTACGAAAAATTCTCATGATCTCATATATTTACCCAAACATGGACTAATCTTGATCGTTAGATCATACTTATTTGTAAGAATCCTTAATTGCACTTGGATCTTCATCAATTCAACTTTAAAATATAGATTATCAACATTACTACTCAAATATGACCATTGATGATCATATTTATAACTAACGATATTATATCTAATCTTTTTATATTTCTAGGACTAAAGTGTTAGTGCCTACAGTCATAAATTTTGATCATGGTCATGATCACTTTCAAATTCCGATGCTTTAAGCCAAGTCTACAACTAAGCATCGGTTCAAGGCAATATTATATTGTAGAGTGCAAGCAATAATATGCACTACTTACTAGATGTCCACTTTCTTTTTCTTTTTGATCTGGTAGGGAAATGATATTTGTATTTAATTTTAATGTATAAAAATTTCGTGTATTCTCTTTAAAAAAAATAGGTTCTACATAAAAATATTAAATTTTTAATAGTAAACCTGATTGCATCTGCATAGTCTGTGTGAAGCTATAGCTATTGACCTTTCTTTAATTAAGTTCTATCCAAATGCTATAGCTATTGACCTTTGGTCCCAACTATTAACATCGTGTTTCATACGGTTTTGAAGCAGGTTCCAATAATTTAGATATTTGGAATTGGGATTGCAAAAATAGAGAAGAAGACAACGTGGAGAGGGCGGCCTTGGATTCGAGAAGTATCTAATGCCAAAATTAGTAAAGTGTCTTAGAAGTTTATAAATAAAAGAGAGAGAATAGGGATCAAAGAGAGTTTATCATACTTGAAAGTTGTTATTTATACCGGGAAGCTGGGGGGCAGATCGTGTCTATCCCCATAAAGTCCGTGTCATTTATTATTCCTTTTGTCAGAGTCATTTAAGACAGCGTGCCTCTACGATAGCTTCATCGATATGGTGTGTAGCTCGGATAGTAGTATCATTAATATAACTTGATTCCCCGATTTACTTTACCTTCAGTGGTCCGTCGATGTCCCCACATAAGAGGATCAAGGGTTCTCCATCTTTCTCGTTCTGTCCTGTACAAGTCCTCATGAGCATAGCGTGACCGAGCGATTTCATGTCTATCCATCCCATCAGCCATCCTTATTTACTTTGCCTTATAGACGACTTAGTTTAGGGACAAGTTTGAATCTTGGGGTTAGATATTGAGTCGAAACCCAATGGACTTGTGAAGTGGGAGGAAATCCCCTTACACCACCATTGTCAAAATTATTATTATTTTTTTTATAGGATCCACCATTGCCAAATCATATATATTATATATATAATAAAAGCTGCATGTCTCTGGCCACCAATTTCATGTCTGAGAGCATTCCTGTCATTCATGATGATGATTAGTATTTAGTTTCATGCACACAAATTTAGTAGAAGAAATATACTCATTCTGGACATTTTTTGGGATAAGAAATTTGGTTCAAAATAAGAAATTTTATTTATATATTTTGTTAATTCCTGAAATCTGCTGATGAATATTTGCCTTAAAAAATGTTTCGTTAAAAATTACATCAAGGGTTTAAAAAATTGTGCTTTAAAATAAGGTTGAATAAAGGGTGTAAAAGAACTCTTTATACAATCCGATGGATATTTTAAAGTACAATTGTTTTACAACAATTTATACAATTATGTTTTAAATAATAGATATTTTAATAAAATAATTTAAAAAAATAATAATTTATAAAAATAATAATATTTTATAAAAATAAAATGGCCTCGTTTGTTTTTATAGTTCAACTCTATTTATCTCATCTCATCTTATCTAATCTAATTATTACAATTTTTTTAAATTTTCACATAAAATAAAATAAACAATTCAATTTTTTTAAATCTCAAAATAAAATAATATTAAAAAATATATATTTTAATAATATTTTATTTAACTTTTAACTTTCATCTTAATTCATATTAAATAAATAAATAATATATTTTAATATTATTTTATTTAACTTTTAACTTTTATCTTAATTTATCTAAAACAAACAAACGGGATATAAGAGTATAAAAAAAAGTTGCACGCACGTCATAATTATATAAGTTCATATATGTCCTTTTTGGGGCTCACCGACTATATAAATTACTTCACTAAAATCAGTTCAAAACTAGCTATAATGATTCCTCCAGCTTCCTTTCCACCGCCAATAAAATAAAGAGTCCAACTTCATTATAATTTATATATAGTCTCTCTCTCTCTCTCTCTCTCTCTCTCTCTCTAGTATTACATAATGCATACCCACCGACTACTGCCACTAGCCCTGGCAAGTCTCTTTGTTAAGATCAGGCCTTAGACTTTACTTGATAAGCAGATGAAAGAGACATAGATAAATTAATTATGATATTAATTAATTAATTAATTAGCTGATAATTAATAAAAGATTAAGCTTGCTTAGGTTGCACTCCACTTGGCATCTTAATTACAAGTAATTAAGTACTACTTGATGATCATCAGCTTGCTGGTCTGGTTTTTTTAAGCCGCCAAAGTACCCATCATCATGGTCACGGAGCTATTCGGTTTTGTTTATGAAAGAGGATCAGCTAAACATCGATTAATTAAAAACAACATATAGTTACTTGAACATAATACGTACAAAACAGTGTCGTTTTAGTTTAATTTAATGGGGTCGATCTAGAAGATTATGGGGTTTCTTATAAGTTATTAAATTGAGCTACAATCCTACGCTTCCTTAGTGTGTATATATATATATATATATGATATAGCTGTTAATTATAGAATGGAACCCACGAACCTCGACATGAAAAAAGGACGTTTTTCCAAGTATCTTTGGTTTTTTCCCTTCTTTAATGTGGTTGTCACCAAGCTAAGATCGATGCTTAAAAAAACACACACGCATATATTTATTTGTATTTGTTAATATCTGTTGAGGAGCCAACATGAACATGACTATGATGCTGTCTTTCTCGAGAAACAAACCATGTTATAAAATACTATATACGCAAGTTGTGCATGCATATGTGAACACATGAACACGTGTGTGCATGTGAGAGTGAGTTGAGAATTATTAACAATTTCGTTTAGAACTATATCTGAAATAAATTGATAATATAAGTAAGATGCGGACAATCCTTTATTAATTGTCTAACCAAATTAGATAACGTAATTCTGGAGAGAGATAGACACATTACGTAAGTTTTATAATATTTTATATACTCCATACAGAATTTTCGTATTGAATAAACCTTACATGAATATTTAATGTTTTTTTTTTTTTTCTTGATCAAATCATCCATTTTGATCTCTGTTTAGATACAAGAAGTGTTTAATTTAATCTAATTAATTTTATCTCATCTCATCATTACAATTGTCTCAAATTCTCACACAAAATATAATAAACAATTCAACATTTTTAAATCTCAAAATAATAATATTAAAAAATAATATTCTGATAATATTTTATTTAATTTTTAACTTTTATCTTAATTAATCTTATCTCATCTTAACTCACTATCCACGACACCTTAGAAAGGATTTGAATGGACAAACGAATACCCATAATCTAATAAGCATAATCATTTCCATAGTTGTTCCATAGGCAGTGTATATGGGTCAAGCCATGAGAGCCCAACTTTTGATGGTGTGAATGGAAAAATGGGATTTGGTGATTTTGGGCTTGCCAAGTTCTCCAAACTTTATTTGTACTGTAATCAGGTAGTGTAAGAGTGTACAACGGAATACCTCAAGTACAATTTTTCGAATTGCTTCACGAGTTTACCCAACCTAGTCCAAAAATTCAATAAGTCTCAAAAGTCTCCTCTTGATGGTGAAGTGTACTACGTTAAATAAATTAGAGTAACACTCAAAAAACCCCCATAGCATAAATGCTTACTCAATGGAAAATAAAAATAGAGAGAGATTATGTGCTTGTTAAGAATGGTGTGGGAACTAACTAAGGAATATATAGCCATTCCTATGCACCACTCACGACTGGCCTTTTAAGGCTAGCCTTTAATCCTCATTTTCCACTTTCACTTTGAAATATAACACATGGCCTTAATTTACATGCCTTTATAGTACAGAAAAGGAGAGGTATGCCCACGTGGGCACCTCTCCAACTCACATCTCTTAGTTACACACAGTGGGCATAGCCCCAAGTCTGCATCTCTAAATCATTCTCAATCTTATTGATACAAACAAATTGGTTGTGCGACCATCAAGCACACCTGCAAAAGAAAGGTGGGAGCACTATAAAATCTATCTTAGAGAATACTAGCATAGAAACATCCCTAAGTGTCTTGTCATGCCCTAGACTCATTCGATCGTATCAGATCAAGCATTTCCAAACCCTCTTGAGTTTCAAAAAACTCAAAACAATGTTTAACTACCTTCAAATCATTTCCACAACCTTAGTCCTTACTAATGTGTAGCACCATAGTTTCACATCAGCAAACACCATAAAAGATACGATTGAAGATACAATGTTGAATAATCTTCCCTTCGCTCTCATGTCATTCAACTTTGATCGAACCACTTTCCTAGCAATGCCTTTTTAGACCATATCAATCATGTCCATAGATAGCATGCCAAAGTAATAGATATCACAACCTCTATCTTATGACATAGTCAAAGGTAAATAAAGAGCATTCAATAAAACATGAGACACACGGTGAGAAAAAAAGTAAACATTTTTCTCATTTCATCATTTGGTCAAATAAGCACAAATAATATGAAATACATGCTATGGTAGATTTATCTTTCTCAAAGAGCATATGCCTATATTAACACCATAGAGATCTTATTTTAGTCGCTCTTTAAGCGTCTAACCCGAGTCCCTCCATTTGCTCACTTTCAAGACGCCAAAGAGGATCTCACATCTAGCTAACCAAAGGTTATATGGATTGTGGGATATCCATGTATGGTCCTCTCAATACAATGGATCTCATCTTAGCTCCCACTAAGGTGACATATTTTTGTGTCAACCAACCTATCCCCTTAGGCAAATACAAAGGGACACAATGTCTCATCTCTGCTCGCAACTCAACCTGTTGACATACCTTGTGTGTGTATCTGAAAAACAATATGATAAAGACAAGAACTTAATAAAATCATATTGCATTAATAACCCAAAGGAAATGTGATGCCCCTTACCCCCGTTTGGGATGTAACGGTGACTAAAGCGTTGGGACATGTAACACAAGGTTGCATACCCCTCGTACATGATAATTAAGATACAACGCACCTATTGATCATATCTAACAGTATGCAGTATATCGCAGTGGAAAGTCTACTTAGGTCAAATAAATAAGACATATTTCATGATACTGAAACACATAAATCTCAGAGCAGAAATTTTCATAATAGTCATCAAGAGACTTAATTGTTCTAAAAGAAACTCTCAAAACGTGGGACCATTACATCAAGTGTCATCAAAATAAGTCATTCATCAAAATGGTTCCATAACATCAGCCCTTTAGTGAGGCCGATCCTACTTGGGATTGTCCTGATTCAAAATCCTCCTCAATTGCTCAAAAAGCTGCAACACCTCAGTGATGAATTGGTCGGCAATTTCCAATCTTTCTAAAATAGATGACTCTTGAGAGGCCTCGCATCTCTGCGGAGACTCCTTAGGAATCTGGGAAGCTGGTCTCTTGCGTTTCACCATTATTATCCTCTTGGGTTCCAATCACAACCTCTACTATTCCGAATAGGAGAATGGTAGTGAAAACTTCAACAGTGAGATTTTAAAAAATTTCAGTAAGTAAACAAATGATATGTAACATATATCATAAGCATATGTAAGAAAACTCAAAATGAATGCATGGACATGAAACTTTACTTATGCATTTGACTTTTTGAAAATATAATGTACATCATGACTTTTATAACCCTTTTCTTTCATAAGACATCTTTTCATCATTTCATACTTGTTCATTTTACTTGTGAGCTCATATTCTTGTTCACATAACATAGCATAACTTGGAGCTCAAGACCTTTTTTTGACTTTTAACTTATAAATGGATACCTCACGGCTCCCCTATACACCGTGTGTTCCCCGCTAGTTACCGCATCAACCATTGGTCACTTTGACCAAGGTAACTACAACTTACTTTTAATAATTCATATTACGGAAGTTTGCTTTTCACCTTCACCGTAGGGCACTTACTAGCATTAGGTGCAACCTCGCTCTGGTATCCTTTTCTTCTAGAGACCATTCGAGGTTTGCCAACTATTCTTCGTCAACTCAGGAGTTACCACTTCATTTTAGACACTCTTGGGTGGACAGAGGAGTTCCACTAAGGCATTTCCCAATCCTAGCATTTGGGGTCATAAAAAAACTTTTAAAAGACTCCTGTTATATTTGAAAAGTTTCACAAAAACCAATGCATGTGACATGACCATATTACAAACAATCATGCATATCCTTGTACATTTTGCATTACAGCTTGAAAATATTAGAACATGCAACCATGTTACTTTTCATAAATTCTAAGACATTCAATCAACAAACAAAAAGTTAACATTCACAACTTCACATGTATCATGCAATGGCCAAGACACATAAACACTAGCATGCACGAGAATTAATTTTATGCCTTTAAAAATTTAATCACATCATGCTAACCCTTCATCTATGGTCATGGCTGAAACCTATTATTCGAATATACATTACATCAACTTTCATGAACTTAGAATCTTCTAATGTTCTTAACGAAACTTTATCAATGAAACCTTCATGTGTAGCCGAAACATATAAGTGAGAATGCTTAGGAAAAATAAGCATTTCTTTGAGTTTAGTCTCTTTAAAAGATTAGGCAATGCGACAATCTTCATGAGCATGTCAAGAATCATGCAAAAACAATAAACCCTAAGTATGGCAAAAATCCACTCCATATTCATGATATAAGATAACCACAATGAACCATTTCAATCATAGGTTGATCATTCACACACGGATCCAATTATATCACATAGAAAAGCATCATCATATCAAGCATAATCAAACAACCAAACAACAAATAAGTTCACATTGCATATAAATAAAATATCAAGTACAAGTTATAAGTTTACTTGCAAAAATCCACAATCGATAAATAAGCAAGCTGAAAATATATATACAAAAATCATTAGGTTCGGTTACTTAAAACACTCACCTGTGTGTGTATGTGTAAGCTCATGACATCTAGTCTAAGGAAAAGCTCCCAATATTTTGGACCTCCATTCCTCAAGTCTGAAACTTGCATCAACTCAAACCCTAGTTTAAAAATAAATCCTAAAACCGTGTGTGTATGTGTGAGCTCAAATGAGAAACTCCACAAAACAAAAGCTAACTTCCTCTAGCTTAAGTGTGTGTGCATGTGAGAGCATGAGTTCATGGTGAACTTGCTAAAACCAAAACTTGCCTCTCATGGTTGTGTGTGTGGTGAATTGGAAATGTAGTTTTTGGCTTCATACCTTATGTGATTTCCTCCTTAGAAGGTATCCTTTAATTTTGATTGCCCTCAAAATGGTGTTTGAAAGAAAAGAGAGTAACGTGGGTGGTGTTTGGATGGTGAGAAAGTGATGGAAAGTAGAGAGAGGTGGTGGCCGAAAGCTTCAAGAGAAAGTCCTCCAAGTGACTAAAACAAAATAGGGTTTTCAGCATCCTCTCCCTTTTAGAGACATAAGAGGCTTCTTGTACAAGCTAAGCTTATTTGCATGGATTCCAGTGTTACCTCACCCTTAAGCCTCTTCCCCTTCTCCATCATTTGATTGTATTGGAAACACACGGAGCTTTTTGGAGAAGTGGCGCCTCCCTTTTAAAACCGAAACCTCCAACCCCTAATTGCCCTTCATTTTATGTTTTAATTCAATGAATCTCATGACAAAATGGTATTTCATCTAGTTAGGATCTTCCTCAATCTCCTACAAGTGTGTATCTGTGCCATGTGGCATGTGAGGAATGTGTTTATGCATGGTGGCCGAAATATCCATTTCTTCCTAAGAAGATTTTCCTCTACCAATGATTGGTCACAAAGGTGGCAAAAGTTTACAAACTTCCTTACCCTAGCCATCCACCTCAAGGGATTTTCTTACAAAAGTCCTTCTAGAGACCCTAGTAGGCGTGTGACCCTTTTTTCCAACAAGATTTTTCCCTTTCCCAAGACAAGATTCTTTACCTTGGCAAAAATCAAATCATGACCCTTTATGGTTGTAGTGCATGCCCTTTGGGCTTCCCACAAGTTTCAAATTTTTCATGTCTCTTCATCTACCTTCTAGAAGCTCTCCCTCATAGTGACAAGTGTCACCATACTAGTACCTCACAAGAAAGTCTTCTTGCATGTATGACATATGGCAAGAGGGAATTCATTCCCTAAGGTAGTCATGTACCCTAATTCCAATGGGCTCCAAAACTCCAATTCCACTACAAAGTCAAATTCCTCATGGGCTTGGGCCTTCCTCAAGATCTCATATGCCTTCTATTCCAACCTAATTTCTCAATGTGTTATTCCTCTTTTCTTGGCCCAAATTAAACAATATATAATAAAATGCATAGAACGCTTACTAAAAACAAAAAAACAACAAAAACAATCTTTGTCATCAGAGGAAAGTTTACATCTCAATATCAATTGAAACAAAAATTACCTTCACAATCTGCACAGTTCTAAATTCCTAACATGAGCCACAAAAGTATATATTGCTATAGGCTTTGTCAAGGGATCAACAACCATGCGACTAGTAGAAAGGTATTTCAGAATCACTTCTTTTTGCGCTACCATGTCTCTGAGATAGTGATATCTGATATCTATGTGTTTAGTTCTTCCATGATACTTTGAGTCTTTAACATATGCGAGAGCTATTATGATGTCTCAGAATATCGTCACCAGATTTGAAGTATCTATGTCGATATCTAGATGCTTGAGGAACCTCCGTAACCAAATAGCTTCTTAAACTGCTACTGAACAAACTATGTACTTTGCCTGCATGGTGGATAAGGCTATAAAGTGTTGTCTCTTGCTACTCCATGAAATGGTGCCATTGTTGAGCAAAAAAACATACCTTGTGGTTGATTTGCACCCATCTAGGCCACTACCTCAATCAACATCATTGTAACTACCCAACTACAAATATGGACCCTGACAGCATAAAAGTCCACAGTTTCCTTTAGATATCTTAGAATCGTCTTGACTACTTTCTAGTGATCCAATCTGGGTTAGATTGGAATATACTCACTAAGCCAATTGCATAGCATATGTATGGTCAAGTATACATCATTGTGTATATCAAGCTACCCATAACATTAGCATAAGGGGCATGGGTCATCTTTGCCATTTCACTTTGAGTCTTAGAATACATCTCTTGAGATAAGCTCTCACCTATAGTAATAAGGGTGTCGATGGGTTTATATTCACACATTTGGAAGCACTCGAGAACTTTTTTTATGTAAGTTTGTTGGGACAAACAAAAAAGTCTCTTTGATTAATCTTTGTAGATCTTAACTCCCAGAATGTATTTTACCTCACTCATATCTTTCATCTCAAAATTGAAGGATAACCACTCTTTTGTAGTGACCATCAATTATTTTTCATTTCCAGCAGTAGTATGACGTCAACATACAATGACAATTAATGAAGATCTTCTTGCACCATTTGACATAATCTCAATAGTCCTCCTCGATCATGGTAAACCCATTCGAGAGAATGTCTCAATCATGGTAAACCCATTAGATAATCTCAATAATCTAAGATACCATTGTCTAGATGATTACTTTAAGGTATATATAGATTGTTTGAGCTTGCACACTTTGCAATCTTGACCTTTGATCACAAAGCCTATTGTTTGATCCATATAGATCTCATCATCTAATTATCTATTGAGAAATGGTGTCTTAACATCCATCTGATAGAGTTCAAAATCCATGTATGCTACTATGGCTATAATCAGGTGAATCGAGGTAAACCGTACCACTGATTGGAAGGTTTTCTCATAGTTTATACCCTCCTACTGGGTATATCATTTTTCCACTAAGCAAACTTTATACATTTCTATTGATCCTTCCAACTTACGCTTGACCTTTAGAACCCATTTGTTCCCAATGGTCTTGCACCCTGATGGTTGATCTACCATATCCTAGACCTGGTTGGTCCTTATAGACTCTTTCATCATATAGTGTTTTCATCCACTCAACTTTAATAGAAAACGAAAGAGTCTCATAAATTGTCCTAGGCTCATCATCATCTTGCGAAGCTACCATGAAAGCTTCTCCTTCAATCTCAAAATGAAGACAATGAACACTTTCACATGTGCTTTGACACGACTAAGGTTATTATGGTTGATTAACAAGTGGTGTACTCCCACTCAAAGGGAAGTCACTCTCACAATCTGTAGGAGCTTGAGGAATTTCTTCTTCATTCTCAACTAGACCACTTGGAGCACCTTCCTCTTGACCCACAATTTCCTGGAGTTTCAAACTCCTATCAACCTCACGCCTAATTAGAAACTCATCATCTATGAAATCCACATCTCACGACTCAATCTTAGTCACACTTTTATCAGATTGTTTCCCATTAGCAAATATCTTTTAGGGTGTTCTAGGTATCATGAACAAAATTCGCTGAACCCATGGCTACAAGTTATTCAAATTGGGTTCTCACCGGTCCATAGTTTATATAAGGTGTGGAAGATACTGATTTGGAAGACATTTGGTTAAGAATATAGGTGACAGTAAAAAATGCATCCCCCCAATATGAAATTGATAAGTTTGCTTGCACCATCATTGATTTAACCATTTCAAGCAATGTCTAATTTTTCCTTTTTTTGCGGCGTACTTAGTCAATTATCTCTCGATTCCTTTTTCATCACAGAGCCTTTTAAATTTCTCAAGCATATAACCACGTCCGCGGTCAATCCTCAGTTTAAGCTTTTGTCTAACTTATTCTCAATCATGCTTAGGTATTACCTAAGCACTTCAATGCTTCAGACTTATGGGAGATTACATAGATATGATAATAATGTAAAAAATCATCTATAAATGTTATAAAGTAGACACCCTCATGTCTTGCCCTCACAGTCATTGGGTGATAGATGTCTGAGTGAACTAATTGCAATGGAAAAGATACTCTAGTTATATTTCCAAATGGTTTTCTTTTAGTTTTTTCCATAGACAATGTGACACCCTGACTCCAATATATGGAAACGTGAGAATCGTGACGTTGGGATGATGACAACATGGGTCACGCACCCAAAAATAAGTGCTCAAATATGTGCAACATGCAAAAAGTGCACAACAAAAGTCGTAACTGTTAATTAAGAGTTAGCCAACTAAGTACCAAAAATTTAAATACAGATTTCCAAAATAAAAAGCCTTTAAAAAGTTATACAGTTATCTAACATAAATATAATACAAATCAAATACATAGCCAAAAAGTGAAAGACAAATCCCAATACATGAGCAAGTGATCCCAAATCACTTTTCAGGCGGAGACGAATCCTCAAGTTCTACATCAATATCTGCATCAAAATTTACGGTACCATAAGGTAAGGAATACCACATGAGATATGAATCTCAGTAAGTAACAACCTAAACAATGCAAGAGAAAAAGTACATTAATGTGACCAGCAAATATGCATGCATATCATGGAATATGCATTAGACCGAAAATATCATTTTTTCCGAAAATGAATATTTTCCAATGCACGCCAAAATCTTATTTTGGCCCAAAACATTCCATTAAAACATTCCCTATTATTTTTTCCAAAAATAGCCTAAAAAAATAATCCACCATTTTCCTAAAAAATGGTTCACATATCCAATTTAACCGTATGCACCATGATCTCCCCTAGGGATCATCCGCACACCTTGGCTCCCTTTGTCACACCACGGGTAACGACCGTGCGAGTGACTTCATAACAAGGATGCCCAGTTTCGCGCCCAACGCTTTCGTGGCCAAGCATCCTCTAACCCCTGCTAGCAAGAGGGACCACAGAGTCGGCACGAGACCATTACCATCCGGTCCGATCCCGTTGTCGCCCAGCGACAACCCAGGGGACATCACTCAGTATATTCTGCTCTAGAGTGACCAGAGAAGCTCCATCGAGATAATGCCCCATCTCGACTTGGGGTCGTGATACGCACGCACTCAAAAATCATTTCTCACATGAAAACCTAGTTTTCATTTATAACACATGAAAATGTATGAACACCATGATGAATACCATGACATTAAACACCACTGAAATATTCAACACATAAAGCACCAAGCATAAGTTAATTCAATAACCCATCTTCTCCTCCAATCCAACAGACCACCATACTCCTCGGACTTCAAGTCTGGCACAACCAACCAAATTGCAGTAAATATGTTAGAGCAAAAGTACATTTAAATCTCAAAAGTTCTTTAGAAAAATACTTACAAAGACGAAAGGCAACTCAGGAAGATTGAGGGTGATGCCAAAACCGTGGGGCTTGGTGAACTTCGTGGGAGCGGATGGATGTGAGTTAGGGGCTGAGCTTGGTGGGGGATAATGGCTGGCGGGAGGGGAAGCTGTGGTGGTGGTGGCGGCGCCATTGGGCGGCGTAGAAAATGCATAACCCCAATGGGTTCCACATGGCCAGCAGCGAGAAAGAGAGAGAGAGAGAGAGAGAGAGAGAGCGTGGGGAAGGGAGGTTAGCGTGGGGGAGGTCGCCAGAGTGTAATGGAGCTAGTGGGTTGGGCGGTGACGCCAGATGGCGGCGCACGCTGGCGAGCTGGGGGGAAACGCACGGAGAGGGAAAAGGGGGGGGCTCACATGGGCTGGGAGGCAAGGGAGGAAAAGGAAGGAAAAAGAAAGAAGAAAAGAGAAAAGGGAAAAAGAAAAAGAGGAAAAAGAAAAAGGAAGGGAAAGAAATGAGATTCAGTCTTTTCATCTTGGGTCTCAAACTGATCCAATGAAAATGATTTTGAAACGACAATTTAAATAAAACTAATTTAAACATAGTGACTAAGTAAAATAAAATATAAACTCCAACAATAAACTAATTTAAAATAAAGAGCATTTTAAATAATGAACAATAATTAATAAAAATAAAATACATTGAATTAAATTTCACAGTTAAAAGTCATTAAATAATATCATGTAAATCATCTAAAATGTAAAACAAGACAGCTCATAATCCTAAGAAATGCAATAATTACGTAGTCAAAATACACGTAATATGAGGTATCACATCCTCCCCCCTTAAAATAAAATTTTGTTCTCAAAATTTGTAAGGTCAAACATTAACACAAAGGCAGTTACAAGATACAACTCAGAACATGCTTGAGAAAAACATACCATCAACAACTTCCAAACAAGCATGAGTAATGCTCTCCCAAGTCTACTCCTGTAGGTAATTCTATCATACTCGCACTAGTCCCCCAGTGACACATCACACCTAGTACTCCTAGAGTGGCTATGTTATCCAAAATCTCTTTCCACAAGAACCTTAATACAACATCCAGTAAATTCCAATGATTAATAGCTCCATACAATAATCTATGCTAACCTCAATCGACTCTTATGCTATAACTTCCAAACCTCCATTGTATTCTACCCTTGGTAACCTAATGGCCACTTCCAAAGTTAACCATCAATAATATAATTGTTATAACTGAGTGATTAATCTCCAACTACAAGTATAGTCTCAAAATTTCAAGACACCACTAATTCCTCAAAATTAGCACAAAATTTGAATTCCTAATTGCAACCAAAATATCACGCTCCAGCTGCGTATTCTGATAATTCACCACATGCATAAAATTTATGTCCTCATAAAAAACAACACTATCGAGTACAAGTTGGCTCCATACCTACTAACCAGAAAACTATTACCACATTTTGGTAGAAAATACTCTCTTTCCCAAAACCATGATTTATCACTAATATTTCTCAATTAACTCCGTTGCTTTAATCAAAATCAATATTCCACAAAATACATGCATGATCATTGACAGAAAACTAGTATCAATCAAATTCAGCATCCCAAATTGAAAACAAGTAACATCACCCCAAAATACCCCCATCTCATCTAAAATAAGGAACATACCCTAAAAGGCTCAAATCCAACCCGGCCAACCAATAAAAGTGCCTATAAGCTACTACCTGACAACCTAAGCCAAAAGCTCATCAGCTAAATTCTGAATATCATCTAATCTAGCAGTGACTAAACTCACTACGAACCACCATTGACTTCACCAAAATATTTTCGAAACCTTCTTGGTAACTTGCCCACCTACTTCTACTCCTATAAGCTAGTATTAGCATGACTAGTTCCTTCAATAGCACATCACTATTAAACCTCAAGGCAAGCCGTACTCCTCAAATCTTCAATCCAAAAAAAACTATTGCACAACACCCATGGATCCTAATGCTTTATTAACTCACATACTTGATTATGTTATCCACCGTTGATGCCTAAGCTTCAACTTCCAAGCATTAATCATACACCACACATTGGTGACCCAACAATCTCTCTTCAAATTAAATAACAATGTCCATAATTCTCGCAATTGGACGCTCAATCTCCAAAGGAAAGTATAGCCTCACAATTTAAATTCCTATGTGACCTCAAGTCACAATTAATTCCTGAAGATAATCACAACAATTATTGCCAACCACCATTCCATTGAGTAACCCGGTTCGATCGTACACTTCAATCAACTCACCAAAAACTCAAAGCCAAGGCCTCTTGAATTTAATACTATCGTATCGACTCCTCTTCAACACCTACCAAAGTCACTTCAAGCCAAACAATGAGACTAGGACCTGTACTCTCCAAAATCCATACATACTCACCACTACTACGCATCGATCTCATGCATTCTTAGCCAAAATCAATACTCATCTAACGTGCAAGTGATCCATCACTACCATTTCCATCATCTGGACCTATATGCTTGAAATCAACAAGAATCATTTCCTACATCCGCACCATCTATTATCCTTAAACTTGATATGGATCAAATCCTAAACCTGCCACTATAACCTCGAGCTAAAAACAGTCATTTTCCAAACTAGATCGACATCTTTAATCTTCAGAAAATACACGAACTAGATCATTACCTTCCATCTCCAAAGAAATATTCTCCTTGAAAGTTCCTATATCAATAGCTCAACTCTGATCAACCCCACTTTAATGGTTATAGCCTAATCAGTCTCAAAATAATTCAAGCTAGCACACCAAGCCTACGGAACTAAAAACTCCACTCTCATTATAAATCAGTTCGTCAAGTTTGCAATTCTAAAATCTTAAACTATATTAGAATCACTTTTTGAAATCTGTAAGATTGATGAACTTATATCCAATAATAAAACAATCGACTCCCGAAACTTTCAAAATCTAAAACATTAAATGATAACAAATCATTTCCTAAAGTCTGCAACACCTTAAACCTTTTGGTGACATTCTCATAAATCTATCCTTGGAGTTGGTTGAACTTACAACCTCATACTCTAAGACTATTTCATAAACTCCACAGAACCTAAGACCTCAATTATCCTACTCCCCAAAAAGATCACCCAAACCATGCCATTCCCTTCATGCCTTGATATTATAAAAGCAACCCAAGTCAATAAGAGTTTAGACATACTTCACTAATTATTCATACCTATCAATACATCCTCGGTGGTACCATCTTCCTGCCATAGCTTAATATTTAACCCCACTCTTACTCAAACAAATTAAAATATAATATAGTAAAATAAATTAAAATAAAGTACAATAACATAAAATAAAAAAGAATAAAACCAGTAAAATAAAATAACATACGACAAAATGAATAAAACAAATGAAGTAGTACACAATAAAATAATTAAAACAAATAAAATAACCTACCATAAAATAAAACAAATAAAATAACATACAATAAAATAAATAAACAAAGTAGTATACAATAAAATAAATAAAACCAATAAAAATAACATACTTTAAATTAAATAATTTCAATTTACAACTTTAAAAAAAAAAATTGGTACTTCACCTACAGGACATATGGTTTTACCCAGAACCGAACTACTCTGATACCACCTGTGACACCCAGACTCCCACGTACGGAAACGAGAAAATCGTGACATCGGGATGATGACAACACAGGTTACACACCCCAATGATAAGTGCTCAAGTGTATGCAACATGCAAAAAATGCACAACAAAAGTCACAACGGTTAATTAAGAGTTAGCCAACAAACTACCAGAAATTTAAATATAGACTTCCAAAATAAAAAGTCTTTATAAATTTATACAGTTATTCAACATAAATATAATACAAACCAAATAAATAGCCAAAAAGTGGGAGACAAATCCCAATACACGAGCAAGTAATCCCAAATCACTTCTCCGACGGAGCCGAATCCTCAAGCTTTACATCAATATCTGCATCAAAATTTACGGTATCATAAAACGGTACCGCAAGGTAAAGAATACCACATGAGATATGAATCTCAGTAAGTAACAACCCAAACAACCCAAGAGATAAAAGTGCATTAATGCAATCAACAAATATGCATACATATGATGGAATATGCATGAGACCCAAGACATCATTTTTCTCGAAAATGAATATTTTTCAACGCATGCCAAAATTCCATTTTGGCTCAAAACATTCCATTAAAATATTACCCGCCATTTTCCTCGAAAATGGCCCAAAACAATAATCCACAATTTTCCTAGAAAATGGTTCACATAAAATCCTTTTATCCAAAACTCGCAATTTTTCTAGAAAATGGCCCAAATATCCAATTTAACCGTATGCACCATGATCTCCCTAAGGGATCATCCACACACCCTAGCTCCCTTCGTCACACCACAGGTAACGACCATGCGAGTGACTTCGTAACAAGGATGCCCAGTTTCGCGCCCAATGCTCTCGCGGCCAAGCATCCTCTAACTCCTGCTAGCAAGAGGGACCACAGAGTCGGCACGAGACCATTACCATCCGGTCCGAGCCCATTGTCGCCTAGTGACAACCCAGGGGACGTCACTAAGTATATTCCGCTCCCGAGTGACTAGAGGAGCTCCACCGAGATAATGCCCCATCTCAGCTTAAGGTCGTGATACGCACGCACCCAAAAATTCTTTCTCGCATGAAAATCCAGTTTTCATTTATAACACATGAAAATATATGAACACCATGATGAATGTCATGACATTAAACACCACATAAAATATTCAACATGACATAAAGCACCAAGCATAAGCCAATTCAATAACCCATCTTCTCCTCCAATCCAATCAACCCCCATACTCCTCAGACTTCAAGTCTGGCACAACCGACCAAATTGCAGTAAATATGCTAGAGCAAAAATACATTTAAATCTCGAAAGTTCTTTGGAAAAATACTTACAAAGACGAAAGGCAACTCGGGAAGATCGAGAGTGACGCCAAAACTGGAGGAGCAGCGGCTGGCGGCAAATTCCAAGCGACAGTCGTGGGTCTCAAAGTGGGGATTTTGAAGGAGAGCTACGGGAGGCTTGGGTTGGTCATGGAGGGGCACATGGAGGTCAGTGGAGTTGATGGTGGTGGCTGGTGGCCGTGCGTGGCGACTCATAGAGGAGATCGGCCAACTTTGAAGAAAAGAGACCGTGGGAGAGTGAGAGAGAGTGTTGTGGCTATCGGTCACGGTGGGGCATGAGATTGGATAAGGGAGGTCACCGTTGGGTGGGGAAGCCATTGGTGGTGGTGCGGTGGCCAAGCGACAGCAACGAAAATAGGAGAAAACCGTGGGGCTTGGTGAGCATCGTGGGAGCAGACTGCTACGAGTTTGGGGCTGAGCTTGGTGGGGGATAATGGCTGGTGGGAGGAGAAGTTGTGGTGGTGGCGTCGTTGGCTGGCGCATGGCGCGCAGAAAATGCACAACTCCAATGGGTTCCACACGACCAACAGGGGAGAGAGAGAGAGAGAGAGAGAGAGAGAGAGAGAGAGCTTGGGGAAGGGATGTAAAAGCCCGCTAGAAATTCAACGGTGAAATTTATATTGGCTTTAGGAATCTCGTGAAAACTCCATAAATTTTCACGAATAGACTAATCGCATAGGTTTTAGTTTGTCAACATAGTTTGTGTTATCACTCACTATGGTGCCATAAGTGCGATTCTAATTATTTGAGGTAGTTATAAGCGGCATAATTCATTATGATCTACACGATTAGACTCATTTGATTATTTATGATTTTATGATACAACAAGTCCATTTTCATATTTTCGGACAAAATGCGTGTTTGAAACTATGAATTCTTTTTTTGGGGTACTTTGGGATTGAATTTCGGTAAACGATTTTCACTGTAGGTTCATTTGAATATTTAAGATTTTTCAGTGTTAAGTTTACTATTCACTTTTCGGAGTGAATAGTAACCTCAGTAAACACATCACGTGCAGTGTTTTCAAAATCACAATGAAGAATGTCCAAACTAGATTAGAGAAGTTTTATTTGGACACTTGGCAAGATCTTAGCCACACATAGTTAATAGTATTAGACACTTGACACCAAGAGGAATATTTGATGGATTTGGGCTTGATAGCAATTTCAACTCTCTTAAAACCCCAAAATTTAGGCCATTCGATTTAGGTCCATTAAGGCCCACGAATTTATTCTCATTAGCATTGCTTCTTGGCTAATTTTGCACCCCCACTTAGCTGGCTAGATCTTCCAAAAGAGATTCTAGAAGATTTTGAAGAAAAATATCTAAAGGGTCACCTCACTCTTTCACTCTCACACTCTATTTTGAGAAAAGATCTTGGGCTGATTTTTTTGGAAAAGAAAAGGCCAACACTCAAGCTTTGTTTTAGTTCTATCACCTTCTATAACCTGTGTAAAAGTCTCTCCAGTCCATTTCCCATGAAAATCAACTCTCCTTTACACTTTTCTTTGACAAAACACAAAAGACTCTCTCGGGCAGTTTTTATGGACAACTTTCCTGTGAATGCCTTATTTAAAGCTTTTGTAAGTATTTTCTCACAAAGTTTCCTCTATAAACATTGTTCCTTACTGAGTCTAGTTTACGTGGATATCTTATTTGTTCAATTTGGAGATCATTTGAATGATTAAAAGTTATTCAAACCCCAGAAAGGTTAATCTAGGCTATAAACTGGAGAGTGTGTTGTAGTTTGGAGTTTTTGACCAAGCTAATGGATAGATCTTGGTCCGAAATGTTTATGGAGTAGTGTTAACATGTATATATAATTATTTTTTGAGGATTTGTTGCATGATTAAAAATTTTGGTAAAAATTTTCTTAGATCTAGAAACCTAAAAACTGGAAGAAGAAAAACAGTTTTAGTTTTGATAAAGTTTAAATATTTTAGGGTTTAATCCTAATCCAATGGTTTTGATATTTTTATTTGAAGATCCTAAGCCTCTTATATACATGTTAGAATGTTTTTTTTACTATATTTGATATTAGTTACGATGATATGAAATTTTATGCAAGGAGATATTCGGTTAGGCCAAAGTAATGATGTTCTTGGCTAAATTTATGTTTTAGTTGATATTTAACCATGTAATCTTGATTTTAAAGTTTGGATCTATTTTAGGACACCTTTTTAGACCATGTGATTTTTTATTTGAAGATCACATCTTTATATGTCATGAATCAAGAGGTTGATCAAAACAAATTAGAAACAAAAATCAAAGGAATAACCTATATAAAATTTCGACCTTATAGAGTTTTAATGGTTGTGTTTAGTTTTAAATTTTTCTGAATTGATATTTGAACTTAGGATAAAATTTACTTGAGGTAGTTGGTTATTTTTGGAGTTAGGATGCAAAATCCTTTAGTTAGGGGTAAAATGGTCATTTTTTCACATGTAGAGTGTAAAAATGGTAATTTTACTCTAAGTTAATATTTTTCCATACTTCTAATTATTAGTGACTAAATTTTAACTTTTAGAAATTACTATTTTCAGTTCCTCGTGATCATGTTTGAGTTGTCTATAAAAGCAAAAATCGAGGTAAGTTAGCTTTTAACTTACTAGCAGTTTAATGTATATGAGTGATAAGTAAAGGAACTAAAGTGTATATATGTATGTTATAACAGGTGTCATGCCAAGTTATTACATATTTACTTGTTACACAGAATTTATTCTGTCATGAGTTATTCATCTGTTGCATAAGATATTCTGTCATGTATTGCTATACATTGCAAGTATGTCATGTTAAGTTAAGTATATTATTTGTTACATGTATGTCATGTCATGTAATATTCAATGTTGCAAGTATGTGATGTTAAGTGTGTTATCTGTTATATATTATGTCATATTACGAATGTTTCTATTTCAAGTAAGTCATAGATTTTGAGTTACGTTCAAGTCATGTCGTGTTACATCAGGGCTTCTGTCCTTTCATGCTACAGTCATGTTTCATCTCATATACAGTTTGTATATTTAGAGACCAATCATGTCAATCACGACCCTAAGTGTTAGGATGGGGTAATATCCTAGTGGAACTCCTTTGTTCACGCTAGAGTGTTTAATAAGGTGTAAAATTCTCTGAATTAAGGAAATACAGTCAATGGGTAGCGGCCGGGGCCTAACTAGCTGGTCACGAAAGCGCGCAGGCCCTAATGTCGATGGAGCCACATTTCAGCTGGTGCAAATACCAGACAGATTTCAATTCTCGTGGAGGTCCATCATGAGTATGACACACGAGGTATGGGGACCACATAGAGTGTGGCACATACGGTTGGTGCAGATACTAGTCATAATGCATTCACAACTGATGCAGATACCTGTGATGTGATGCGATAATCGGTAGGAACACATGGCTCTAGGGAACCCATGTAGTATCCAAAAAGATAAGCTTAAGCAGATAAAGAAAAAGATTTCATGTTAAGTCAAGTTTTAGATCAAGTTGAAGTTAGTTCAGTTTAAGCAAGTGAAGTTTAGTTCACGCTTTAGTTTAAGTTATGTCAGTTATGTTATGTGGTATGTCCAGTTATGTTATGATTACCTATGATTTTAATTATACATTCTTTATTTTACTACCATGCATCTATCATTAACCTATGTGAGTTTTCTGTTAACTTGCTGAGATTTGTAATCAAATCTCACTGTGGTAGTCCTACTACCATTCCCATCCAAATAGTAGATTTTGTCACAGGACCTGAAGAAGAATCGGAATTCGACCAACTAGACACAGTCGACTAAGTGATGGTGCGACGTCAATGTTAATATATTAGTTAACTTAAATTACTACTTATATTATGGAGTTGTATCTCCAGTACACTTTTGATCATAGCCATTTTGGACTAGCGTTATGATCTTAGCTATTTAGTATGTCCTTTTGTATGAAATATGTTTTAAGTTTTTGGAATACTTTAAGTTTGATGCATAGTATTGCTAAAGAAAAAAAAAATTATCTGCTGTAAATATTACATAATGCTAGATACATGTTAGGTACATTGTATCATATATGTCATGAACGGGGCAGGTAATCGTGTGTTGCATATCTTGACGCTTCAAATGTTCATCCAATCTTAAGCAGAATTTGGGGGCGTCACAAGGGAGGTTGGGGTGGGGGAGGTCGCCGGAGGGTAGTGGAGCTGGTGGGAACGCACGGAGAGGGAAAAGGGGGGGGCTTGCACAGGCTAGGAGGCAGGGGAGGAAAATGAAGGAAAGAGAAAAGGGAAAAAGAAAAATATGAAAAAGAAAAAAGAAGGGAAAGAAATGAGATCCAATCTTTTCTTCTGGGGTCTCAAACTGATCCAACAAAAATGATTTCGAAATTGCAATTTAAATAAAACTAATTTAAACACAGTGACTAAGTAAAATAAAATAATAAAATCCAACAATAAACAAATTTAAAATAAAGAGCATTTTAAATAATAAACAATAATTAATAACAATAAAACACATTAAATTAAATTTTCAGTTAAAAGTCATAAAATAATATCACGTAAATCATCTAACATGTAAAACAAGAAAGCCCATAATCCTAAGAAATGCAATAATTACTTAGTCAAAATATACATAAATACGGGGTATCACAAACAATGTTTACATGTGGGCAACGTGATCTTAACGAGATTGACTATAAGGTCTTATTTAGCCAACCTTGTCATTCTCTCTTGCCTTATATGATCAAGCCTAACATACCATTTATATGAATCTAAATATCAGATGCAGGAAGAAAGGAAATAATTTCATTCATACTCAAATAATTCAAATCCATTATTATAAAACCATCTGACAAAAAAACACAAACATAAAAAATATCGCCTAAATATAAAGAAACACCATTGTTCTTAAATACAATCCAACTTCGTGGAAAAATAGAATGTGGCAGCCTTGCAAGTCCAACTTGTAAACACCAAGTCCCACCACCTCTACACTAGCTCCATTCCCCACCTTGATATCACGATTCTCAGCCGGAATCTGACGATACTTCACAAATCCGACTTGATTTTGTGCTATATACTCGATCGCTCCTGAATCAACAGTCCACATAGGATAGGATTGAGCCAACCATCACATGGCTAGTTACAAAAACAAAGCAAGAGCAGTCAAAGAGTACTTTCTTTAGCTTAGTGCAATCACGAGTGAAGTGGTCTTTCTTTCCGCAGTCGAAGCACTCTAACTTGGACTTGTTCTTCCTGCGCTTGCCTCTCTTGATATACTGAGAAGATCCTAAACCTTTATGTACTTGTCTAGCAGCTACCCCCATCTTAGATTTCTTGCGCTTAGGCCTAAACATCTTGCATGAACTAGACTTAGTCATATTGGCTGAATGTTTGGACTTAGCAGCCTTTAGGCGCTCAGCCTCAAACTCAAAGTGATGTGACACATAATCAAAATCCTTGATGTTCTCATTGTGCTGGCTCGTTGTCTCCCAAGATTTTGGTAGTGAGCGTATTACTACCCGAACTTTGCTCACTAGTCAGGTTGTTCCCCGTCGTCTTGAGGTTGCAGATCATGGTTGCCACAATGTCTAATTATTAATTTATAACATAATTTTTGCGCAAATTTAAAACTATATAGGAGTTCGAATCCTCGTTAATCTCAACCATACTCCCACTATCTTAAATAGTCATCTAACCCTAGTCACACGTAAAGGTAGATCCTACTAAAACTGCAGTAACCATTTGGGTCAGTCTACAAGGACAGTTACTCAAACTATGATAACCTGTTGGGCCAGTCTATAAAGACAGATACTTAGACTACAACAACATATTGGACTAGTCTACAAAGATGGTTCTTTTTAAACCGTTAGAATCCATTTTTCTTGTCCCATCAATGCATTTACAGCTTTTACTAAAGCCACCATAATCTTTTAGCTATACAGTGCATTTACAGTACTTACTAGAGTCAGTGGAATCCTTTGGCTATATAGTATATTAACAATTCTTACTAGGGTCTCCACAAATTTTTCAGCCAATCATTCATACTTATACTACTAACTAAGAGTACTTAGTGAGAACTTTCTATTTTATCACTGAAAAAAGTTGGAGGCTATTGTCTAAACATAAAAGCCTAACAAACATAGTTGATAAAATAAGGATATATTCCACACATACATGTAATCACATTTTATCTACAATATTAAACAAAAGATTACAAGGAAAAAAAAAACATGGAATAACATTAAAAAAAAAAAAAGCATGTATATCTAGACAAAAAAAAAAAAAAAAATCATGCCAATAAAAAAACTTTTTTTTAAAGAGTAGATGTATATAAATACATTTAAAAACTCCACCTAGACCAAGAGAAACTCATAGTCCAGTGGTGCACCCAGCCTTTTGATTTTATGAGGTGGTATTGGGTTCGAAACCCAAGTGTGTCACTTTTTTTGTTTATTTTCTATATTGTAAAAAAATTGGGCCAGTGAGAATTCGGCCACGAAATCGGCCCTGCCTCTGTTTTTATACAAAAAGTATAGGTCAATCAACCCATACCTGTTTCTCTTCAAATGGCATAAGTCCTCTTCTTTCTCAAATTGGGATAATATGAACACTACCATTTAAAAAAAAAAATGTAGCCAAGAACTGTTGCTGTCATGGTGAGTCGCCACATCTCGGCATTGCTCCAAAATGGAGGGGCACTCAATGGTGTGCACAACACCATTGGCGTGTGTTGTACCACAGCGCGCAGCCCTTGGTGGACGCAGCACCACAGTGCGCGGGTGGTGAGCACAGCACGCAGCACTGCCCATGTGCGTGGGCAGTGCGTGCAACACTGCTCCTATGCATATTGCACCACTGTTGGTGCGCACAACACTACTTGGTGCTTGCCATGGCTCCGCAAATTTCCTCAAGAAACACAACAAGGTCTCAAACATGAAGAAAAAAAAAATGGTGCTCAAGCACAATTAAAAAAAAAAAGTGAAAAACAAAGGCTTTTGGTAAACTGGAAGCAACTATTTAAAATGCTAAGATACCAATGTAAGAGTGCACAACAGAATACCTAAAGCACAGCTTTTCAAGCTGCTCCATGAGTTTATCAAACTTAGCCAAAAAATCCAACAAGCCTCAAGCGTCTACTCTTGGTGGTAAAGTATACTACGTAGAATAAACTAGAGTAGCACTCAAGAAACCCACAGCCTAAATGCTTACTCAAGGGAGATTTAAAACAAAGAGAGACTATGTGCTTGTTAAAAATGGTGTGGGAACCAGATGAGGAATGACTCTATATAGCCCACCTATGCACCACTCACGACTAGCCTTAAAGGCCAACGTTTAATCCTCATGAAAGTGGCCGTTTGTCACTTTAAATTTGAAGCTTAACACATGGTTTTAAGAATGGCCATTAAACCATGAATTACATGCTGTTATAGCACAGGAGAGGAGAGGTTTGCCCACGTGGGCGCCCCTCCATCTCACAGGTAGAATGGTCCTAAATGATCTATAATTCTGTAGTATCTTCAATTTTAAAGCACTGAAGCTTCTGGAGCAAACCCGATTATAGTTTGCTTGAGTTGCATAAAAATACAACACTAACAGACTTTAACAAGAAGAGGTTGATCTTAGACCGGGCAGATGGTGAACAAACTACAATGGAAGTAACAGAAAAGTTTGTGGGAAATTGCACATTAGTTTCATCCTACAGCGCTAGTTTTAGATTTATTTCACTTTCTTAAAAGCACACCGAAAAAACATGGACACAATTTAGGAAGAAAGAAACAGAAAAAGGAAGCCCAGGACAGTGCAAGCATTTAAGGAGGGGAAAATATTTGTTTATTTCAAATATTTGTTCACTAACATGAACAAATGTGACCTCCAATACCACCCAGCTAGAAACTTTTCAATAAAACTTGTTCACAATCCATTTAACTATCGATACTATATATAATGATTGATCCAGAAACTCCGAAGATTACAAACACAAAAGTTGCTAATAGAGAGTATTTAATGGATGAAAGATTGAATGGTGGAGGCGATGGTCATGTGCTGGTTCTAAAAGCAACAGTAGTTGTCACATAGAATACTTCCTGTAGTTTGATAATAACATGCATCAGATATTTCGCATCAGATAACTCTTCAAATATCAAAGCTGGACTGTCAAATTTGGTTAACTAGACCCAACTATAGAGCCAACGGAGCTCGAATCTTGTGGCTATACTGAGGATTTTGTGTAGCATATATGCTCTCCAAACCAAGGAGAACTTGCTGTAGCTTTCTTTATAAAACAATCATTATCCAATCAACATAACAGAGAAGAGTGATGATATATATATAAGCTTAGCAAGACTGTTTGGCTAGTAGGTCTACCTAAGTTTGCGGGCAATCAGGTTATATGCTTCAATTTAGAAGATCATCTCATTGATCTGATAGGAGTAAACTTAGTAGTGGGTGTCTTATCCTTCCCTTTTCCTTTTAAGTTCCCCGCCCAAGTTCCGACAGGTTTGGTACATATCCAGATGACCTTAACAGTTTTGTCAAGCCCTTCAAGGCTCTATATATTTCCTCTCTCTCGGGATGTCTCTCATCTAGGGAATAGAACTTGACTACAGAATCATTGACTTCAACCAAGCTACATCCTGGCAATTTTCTGAACCCGGTATCCCTCATTGCAACCTTTAACCGTGCAACATCTTTCCATCTCCCAAGATCCCCATATATATTTGAAAGCATGACAAAATTTGCTGGGTTCTTCGGTTCAAGTTCAATAAGCCGTTCAAGGGCAACTTCAGCCAACTCAACGTTTTTGTAAATTCTACAGGCCGCAAGTAAGGCAGCCCATATAACAGCATCTGCTTCCATGGGCATCTTTCTCACAAACTCTACAGCCTGGTCTAAAAGACCAGCTCGTGCAAGCAGATCAACCATACAACCATAATGCTCAATTTGAGGCACAATTGAATAATCATTAACCATGGATTGAAAATAGGAAAAGCCATCTTCAACTAGTCCCATATGTGTACAAGCGCACAGAATACCTATGAAGGTGATTCCATCTGGTGTTTCTCCAGCATTCTTCATCTCATGAAACAAAGTTAAGGAATCATTACCACGTCCATGTGTCGCTAAGCCATTGATTATGGTATTCCATGTAATCAGATCCTTCGTACCCATAGACTTGAACACATCAACTGCATTTTCTACTATTCCACATTTTGCATACATGTCAATCAAAGCATTCCCAACATAAAGATTCTCCGTGTACCCGTTATTCTCTGCATATACATGAACCCACTTACCCAAATCAATTGCTCCTAATCTGGCACATGCAGCCAATACGATCACAAGTGTAACATCATTAGGAAGCACACTACTTTCAATTAGCATCCTTTTAAAAGTTTCCAAAACTTCAACAAAAAGCCCACTACGTGCGTACCCTCCAATCAATCCATTCCAAGAGAAGATGTTCTTCTCAGAGATCACTTCAAACAACCTCTCGCATGCTTCAGCATCCCCATTATTTGCGTAACCATTCAACATCGTATTCCAAGACATCACATCCCGGTTTGGCATCTCATCAAAAAGCTTCCGTGCTGCCACCATATCACCCGTTTCAATATAACCTGAAACCATAGTGTTCCACAACACAACATCTCGCACAGGAGCTAAGTCAAAAAGGCGCCGTGCAGAAATCACATCGCGGCACAGAATATACCCACTAATCATCAAAGTCCATGAAACTACATTCCTCTGAACCATCTCACCAAACACCTTGTAAGCCGCTCCAATCGCTCCACCACCAGCATACATATCAATCAATGTAGTTGCCACAAATGGGTTTGCTCTGAAGCCACCCTTTATTGCTACGCAATGTATTTCTTGTCCTTCTAAATATGCATTAAGTTTCACACAAGATTTTAAAACAATAGGAAAAGTGAAGCAATTGGGCATTACGTCCAAGCTCTTCATTTGACCAAACAAAGCTAAAACTTCGCTATAAGACTTAATTTGAGCATACCCTCTGAACATTGCATTCCATAGACCAATGCTCGGGTCCGGAACTTGATCGAACAGTTGGCGGGCATAAACCATCTTCTTCAGCTCGGCACACGCAGCAATAAATCGTGGGATTACATAGTCGTTGTGTTTGAAACCGTGGGTGATTATCTGGGCTTGGATTTGGTCGAGGCATTTTGAAGTTTTACATGACTGCAAGAGCGAAATGAATCTTTCTTCGAGAAGTCTTTGGGGATGCTTTTGGACCAGATTTATAACTGTAATTTTCGCTATTTTAGAGGGAAGCTAGTTGTGGTGTGTGCTGAGTAATTCATCCAGGAAGAAAATCAAGAAATGATTGACTGTTTCTGAGAGATTCGCTCTCCAAAGAATGATAGAAAGAGGGAAAATTTTACAGATGATTCTTATTACTTTCTGAATTGTATACTAGTATTAATAGGCTGAGCCCATTTTAACTGCCGTAATAGAAACCTCAATCACTTTTTTTTTTTTTTTTTAAACTACATTCATTCATATATACACTGAAGCATCTGAAAATAGAATTGAGAAATGCATAATTCTAGGAGATCTTATAAAAATAGACTCATAAACTGACGCGGTTTAATACGATACGTTAAACCATTAGTGGTAAGAAGCTTGACCTTGGTTTCAAGAAAAGTGTTGGTAGTCTTGTTGTCAATCAAACCAACTCAAAAAAGTAAATTAGTAGTATATTTAGATTAAGAGAAGTAATAGCTATTTGTGCAAGAAGTAACCTCAAGTCCAAGAAAGTAATTGAGTCCGCCCAAGTCCTTTGTCTCAAAATTTTGACCCATAAAGGTTTGAAAACTTTTTATCTCAAAAATGTCATTCCCCATGATAATCATGTCGTCAACGTATAAAAGGATGATAATAATCTTCACATTAGTGGTCTGCAAAAACAGTGCAGAGTCATATGAGCTAAGAACAAAACTTTTTCAAGCGATCACAGAACTGAATTTGGCAAACCACGCACAAGGAACTTGCTTGAGACCATAAAGAGCACAACGAAGGCGGTAGACTAGGGGTGGGCAACAGACCCCCATCCGCATCAGGTGCCCTCAGAAGGGGTGGGGGGCAGGCTAGGCCCAACCCTCTCTCTCTCTCTCTCTCCACTCGTTGTTGCCACCCTCTCTCCCACTTCGTAGTCCCTCGGTTGTACATCGCCAGGCCATTCTCCATCATTGTTCGTCCATCGCACACCTAGTCTATGGCCAAAGATAAGTTCCTGATTCACATGCATGCCGATTATAACCATTGTGGACTCACTTTACCAAACTAGAGGGTGGTGACTCCAATAACCCACAAGCTAAGTGTAACCATTGTGGTAAAGTATATGGATGTCACTATAGGAGACATGATACATCCCAGTTAAAGGTACACTTAGAAGAAAAATGCAAAAAGAGTTCAATATTAAAATCTTTCCAAGAAAATAGTCAATCTAGACTAGAGATTGGACTTAAAAAAATGGCGGATGAGAGTAGTGAGGGTGCAACGTTAAAGGGGTATACTAAGTATGATCCCAATGAATGTAGGAGACACCTAGCTTGTATGGTTATCATGGACGAGCTACATTTTCAATTTATGGAGGAGAAAGGGTTCCAAATAGATTCTATATACTTGGAACCTAGGTTTAATCTTCCTTCTCGCCACACGGTGGCAAAGGATATAAAAAAAAATTATATGTCAGAAAAAGAGTTGTTGATGGGCCAATTGGTGAGTCAAATAGTTTGCTTTACCACTGATACTTGAACATCCGTCTAAAATTTTAATTATATGTCTAAGGGTATGCATTTTGTTGATTGTGATTGGACATTACATAGAAAAAAATTTTAAAATTTGTCACATTTTCGATCACAAGGATGAGATAGTTGGGAAGGCCTTGGAGGCCGCAATAAAAGAGTGGGGGTTGGCATGAGTTCTAACAGTTACAGTTGATAATGTCTTGTCTAACGATATCGCATTGGAACATCTTAAGACCTATCTTAGAGAGGCAAACAAGACAATGTTGGGTGGTGAGTGCTTGCATGTAAGACGCGCTGCACATCTTCTGAATTTAATTGTCACTAATGGTTGAAAAGACCTTGATGACTCGATTGCCCGGGTCAGAACTAATATGTGATATTCTCCTGCTAGATTGGAGAAATTCAAGGTTGCTGTGAGGTCTGTGGGCATAACATCCAAGGAGGGCTTTTGTACTAATGTTCTACAAGATGGAACTCAACCTTCTTAATGTTAGAGGCGGCCTAACAATATAAGTCGGTCTTTACATTATTATGTGATGAGCACAATGGATTGGGGAAGCCTATTGATGATGATTCGGAGGTTGTTGCTACTTTTGTAGATCTTTGAAGGCTTTTCTACGAGATCACAACGAGGCTATCTAGTTCTTTGTACCCTACATCCTTTCATTTCTATCAATAAATATGTAGGATAAAAGAAGAATTGGATGACATGTGCGCAAGTGACCATATTAGGATGTGAAAAATGGCATTGATAATGAGGGTGAAGTATGACAAGTAATATAGAGATAAATATGTAGGGCTAATATTTTGTTATATGTGATTGTTGCTCTTGACCCATAGTTTAAGATTGATGGCTTGGTATATGGATTGGGAATTGCGCACGGGAATGCATAGACGGAGCTTATTGCGACAAGGATTAAAGAAACCTTTACTAAATTGTTTGATGAGTTTACCGTGTTCAGGGATGGTAATATTCGGGCACCTACACCTACCCCCTTGCCTCCTCCAAATGCCAAGGTTGGGAAAATGCATAGGTTGGACTGGGAGAGAGGTTGGAGCACAACCCCATAGTCCATCATTCTACAAAGGCTCAGTCGAACGTAGATAGATACTTAGCAATGGATCTTCAACTATTTGCATGAGACTTTGATATATTAGCCTGGGGGAAAACCAATGTCGTGAAGTATCACGTTCTTGGAAAGATAGCTTGCAGTATTTTGGTCATCCCTATTAGAATCATAGCCTCAGAGTCGACCTTTAGTACCGGAGGGTGCATATTAGATCTATTCCGAAGTTCATTGTCTGCTACCATTGTGGAGGCATTGATTTGTACGCAGAATTAGATCAAGGGGACCCCAATTCATGTTCTAGATGTTCTTGACTTTGAGGAAGCCGACGAGGAGGAGGATAGTGATCAACCTATCTTTGGTAATCTTGGATTTCATTTTATTATTTTAATTTATTTATAATCATAATATATATATTAATTTCAAATTTAATTGTTGTAGTGATACATGATATGACATTTAAGACTGCCTCCGCTATGCTATGACTTCGTGTGTATTCGACTTGCCATTGCCATTTGTCTTTAGTTTGTAAAATTTTTCCCTTAATTATTTTTTGTATTTACATAATTTTTGATATCTAATTATTTTGCTTGTATTTTTTTAGTTTTTATAATCTCAGTATCATATGCCAAATCCTAATCCCAAGGACCCAATGATCTATTCTCATCTTGATTCCAATGACCCAATCTCATCTTCGTTAGTACTTTTAATGTTTGTATTTTTATATTTATAATATATATATATTTTTTGGTTTCTTGTTTATAATTCTAATTTGTTTTCCTTTTAAATTATTAATGTTTTAGGTTTTATAATCTCACAATGGTTAGCACAACTCACTGACTTTTCTACCATCATGGCCACCCCAAATTCCGATAAAATGTTATTCTTCTATTAATTCACTTAATTAGTTAATTGTAATGTTGCTACAATAGTATAATTTGTAGTATTTTTAGATTAATTTGTAATTTTGTAATAGTTTTCTCTTAATTTGTATTATTGTAATAGCTTAATTATGATTATTAGTTAATAGTTACAACTTAGTAGTATATAATTTCTATTATTGTAAATTAGTTTTTGTTATTTTTAATTATATATATATTAGTTAATTTCTGGCCCTAAAACAGGTTTTGGGACAATTTTGGCCCATTACATTTGTTTTTGTGCTATTTTGGACCCAAAAAAAGCTCTGGGCCAATGGCACGTTTATGAGGGTAAAGGGGCAAACAGATGGGGTGTCTGCCCCCGCACCCCGGTACCCAGACGGGGTACCCTGCCCCCCACTAGTGAAGGCTGGTTTCAGGGGGAAACCACCACCCCCGCTCATGCAAGGGTGTGCAGGGGGCTTCTTAGCCTATAGGGTGCGGGCAGCACCCTTATGGCATACTTTGTGAGAAGGATGCTCATAGCCAAGTGGAGGTTGCATATAGACTTCTTCAACAATATCACTATTCAAAAAAGCATTCTTAATATCTATTTGAAATAATTGCCATCAATGAACTCCAGCAATTGCAAGCAAAGATCTAATAGAAGTAAGTCGTGCAACATGTGCAAAAGTTTTCTCGTAGTCAATAATGAATTCTCGGGCAAAACCATTGGCAACAAGGTGAGCCTTGTATCACTCCACTAATCCATCTACATAAGTCTTAATATTGTATACCCACTTGCATCCAACTCTAAGTTTTCCAAGAGGCAAATCCACTAGGTCCCAAGTACAAGTTCATGTGAGTGCATCTAATTCATCTAACATGGCTTTTTGCCAAAGATGATCTGAACTAGCTTCATAATAAGTACAAGGTTCATTAAGAACAGCAAGAGCATAAAAACAATGATAATCTTAGATTTGTACAAGAGGTATATGTACAAGAGGTGCTCTTACCTGACTAGAGTGAAGAGGTTCAAATACCTGGGAGGACTCTAGGACATGTGATGTAGTTGAAGGTTCGTCAGTCTCATCAGGCATATTAAAAGGACCATAGAGAAACTATCTAAGGAGATGGATAGCTCTACAATGAATATAAAAAATGATAATATGTCTTAACTTCATTCTAAAAGTTAAAGTGTTTGTACAATTTTTTATATTGATTAAAAATATAATATGTGTCCAATTGAAAATTAAACGTGTGCGTACATTTTTTTTGTATTGATTAAAAAGATAAATGTATCCAATTAAAAATTAAAAGTGTATGTAAGCTTTTAACTTTTAGAACAAAGTTAGAGACATATTATCATTTTAATCAATTTTCAAAAATGTATGTACACTTTTTTATATTGATTAAAAAGATAAAACTTTCCAACTTCATTCTAAAAGTTGGAAGTGTACATATAATTTTTTATATTGACTAAAAGGATAATATGTCTCCAACTTCATACTAAAAGTTAAAGATGTACAATTTTTTATACTAATAAGAAAGATAATATGTGCCCAATTAAAATTTAAAAGTGTATGTACATTTTTTATGGATTAAAAAGCTAATACGTTTCCAACTTCATTCTAAAAGTTAAAAGTGAGTGCATTTTTAACTTTTAAAATGAAGTTGGAGACATTATAATTTAATCATTTCTTAATCAATATAAAAAATGATAATATGTCTCCACCTTCATTGTATGTGCAATTTTGTATATTGAGTAAAAATATACTATGTGTCAAATTAAAAATTAAAAGTGTGTATCCGTTATTTTATATTGATTAAAAAGATAATACATGTCCAATTAGAAATTAAAATTGTACGTACATTTACATATGTTTTTAACTTTTAGAATGAAGTTAGAGAAATATTATCGTTTTAATAAATATAAAAAAATTACGTATACTTTTTTATATTGATTAAAAAGATAAAACTTTCCAACTTCATTCTAAAATCAGAAGTGTACATACCATTTTTTAAGTTGATTAAGAAATAATTAAATTATAATATGTGAAAAAATTAAAAGTGTAAGCCCATTTTTATATTGATTAAAAAGATAATATGTGTCCAATTAAAAATTAAAAGAGTAGGTATAGCTTTTTATATTGATTAAAAGAATAACACACAATTAATACTCTCAAAAAGTGGGATGGTACTCCCAATTTTATTAATAATCCTTTCTTGTGGCAACGGAATACCTTTCACAAATAGGGGAAGAACTTTGGGGGTTACATAAATCCTTAAACTAAAGCCCTTAAAAACCATATATTCTAATAGACTAATCCATACAATAATTGAATAAAAAAAACAAAAAACTAAATCTATTGCATTACTTAACATCTCAACATCATTTTTATAAGAGAGAGAATAAATATTTAAACTTGGTACACAATAAAACATATTCACTACAGTTCAGCATTACTATCTGTATTACTCTAAGTGAATAAGAATGTTTCCTCTACATAGAATTGATTATCAGAGTCTCTTTCCTCATCAGTGTTGCTATTCTTGTCCTCATCATTAAGATGCTCATTAAAAATTGTATTGTTGGCAAGTTACATATTAACATACTCAAATGTCACATCATTTCCCAATAGTGGAGCCAAATCCCCCTAATCAAGTTCCACAAATGCATTAAACCCAAAAGATTTATTTTCCTGATATGCTTCAGTATCAACCGCTTCTCCATCTTCTTCCTCAATCATCAGGGGTGCATCATAGATGTTCCTACTAGTAATTTTATTTACCACTCTCCAATTACCTCCCAATTCAGTATTACTGAAATAAAATAATTGTGATGCCTAGCATGGTAATATTTTATTAATTTTCATCTCATCACATCATTTTATCTCACTATTTAATTTTTCTGTTAATCGGATTACCTGGCATCTGATCTCGACGATGCCTAGCATGCTAAGACAAAAGGATCGTCCTTATTCCAAACACAAGATATATATATATATATATACTTGTAAAATGATTGTTTATTTGTATTCTTGTCCTTTGTTTTCCAATATTCCACCAATCACATTTGAAAAGGTATACTTGATCACCTCCTAAGTAATGTAGCTCTAAAATATTGTTTAAAACTCCGCAAAATTTAACACCATTTATTTCATGTTCCCCTTGAACACCACACCACTACACTGTGTGCACTGATTTCGTTCACATTTTTTAGTGTGAAACCAAACACCATTCATGATACAACCGCTACAAAAAGCAACGTGTAAATCAAGACCACAAGCTAGTGCATATAATTGATTAGACATCTCAGATACATTCTGGCTATGAAAGTGTTTAATCTATTAGAAATAATGCAAAATAAACAAAACATAACAATTAGCAAAATAATATATTATGGATTGTATTCAACACGTTAGTAATATCGCTATGTTGCTAAAAACATACTTACACGTTGTTTGAACCACTTTAGAAATTCAGCTTCATGTCTACAATATATTTTATTGGTGCATCTTGCTTTGATCTCCTCATAGTATTCACTACATATAAAATTTATATCAATACGTGACATAATTACTAACTCAAATGGATGTGCAATTAACCAAATCATACATGATTTACTTACTTTAGAAAGCACTAAATTTTTGTGCAATTATTTAACATATACCATTGAGCCATTGCAAAAATCTGTTCATCTAAATTGTGAAGTGTTGAGGATCCCAATGGACAAACATTTTGAAAAAAAAAAATAGACAAACCTCGGCATTATTTCCCTTGCCCAATGTCAGTATTTTGCTCTACACAATTAAATCTGGTCTCAACATCATGAAAATATCTAGAGTAGAATGTCAAGCATTCGTCAATAATATATGCCTCCACAATTGACCCTTTTGGACGTGCTCAATTTCCCACATACCTTTTGAGTTTGTCAAAAAACCTTTTACTTGGATACATTCATCAAAATTGCACCGGTCCTGCAAACAATACTTCACATGGTAGTTGAATGGCTAAATATATCATTATATCAAAGAAAACTAGTAGAAATATCATTTCAAACTTGTAAGAATGATGGCAATGTTGCTCTCTAGTTGCTTAAAAACCTCTAAGTTTAACGTACGTGAACATAGTTCTTTAAAAAAAAGGCTTAGCTCAATCAATGTCATCCTTATATCTTTTCATAAGTACCCACAAATCGCAACAGGGAGTAACCATTGTAAAAGAACGTGACAATCATAATTTTTCATTCCTAATATCTTACAATTAGCAATGTTCACACACTAAAAAATAATTGAAGCATAACCATCGAGGAACTTTTACAGATTCTATCCAAGCACTAAAGTTTTTTTCTCTCACCCCTTGACAATGTGAAGGGTACACGTGGCATTAAACAAGAATCGTCATCTTCTTTAAATGTAGTTCTTTCTTGAAATTCCCAATGTACCCCTGTATATTCACAAGATTGTATAGCAATTCACTTAAACAACTTGGTTAGTTCACAATCTTGTGGTTATTCAAACAATCAAAATACTTGAAGTAAATAAATAAATTTGCATAAGACAACGATTGGTTACGAAGAAAAATCCTTTGAAGAACTCCTCAAAGGTAAAACCCTACGAGACAGCCAAACTAAAAAAAGACAATTTTATTATTTGAAAATCAAATTACAAATAAGTTCTCAATTACAAAACCTTTGTATTAACCTCTTACTTGACCAGACAAATGATCCGTTTATCTTCTATTGTAGTAATAGCCAAAACCTCTGGCGATCTTCAAATATTGCCTTTTCTATTGAAACTCCAGTAGCTAAAATCCAATCAACAATCTGTCAAACTTGGAGCACGATCACACTCAAGGAGAGACGAAAAATAAGATGAAAGTTCTCAAGTAAAATTTCACTCACAAGCACACAGAATATACTCTCAATAATTCTTGGCTGAAACTGCTTCAACATTTAATAAACCGAATCCCTTTAATATAAAGTCTAGAAAGAGTTCCAGTTGAGGTAGGACTCTGCTGATGGATCAGTCTATCGTGAGAACTTCTCCTGACGAATTGCTGACATTTCGAGATAACTCTTCATTGCAGCTTCTGATTTCATTTCAATCTCCTATTCTGCATAAGTGCAGATCTTTATGGGCTCAATTTACACATAACTAACCTATCTAAACAAACTCTAAGACTTATAGATAAACTCAATGTTGTTGTACATAAAGTCAATAATTATTTTACATTCATCCAAAAATACAAATATAATGATAGGATAAACTCTATCATTTAGTCACCTAGTCCTAACCAAATTTTTGCATTTACAAACTCCCCCTTTGGTGGATTGGTGATAAAACCAGCTTGATGAATGTAAAGTCCCTGTAACCATTTCAAATAGAAAACCAAAACAAAAAAACAAACAAACAATAGAAATTTCTAAACAATCATAACTCAGAAAAACTACTGACTTAGAAACTCAAAGATATTATAAGAGTGAAACAAGTTCTAAGTATCATAATAAAACATACCCAAATGAACAGAACATATTGTCAAAATTACATTCAAACAAAAACTGAGAATAAAAGACAATAAGCAATAAAAGATAGATTTTTCTGATGCTACTACTCCCCCCAACCCTCTGCCCCCCCCCCCTCTCTCAACTGCTACTCCCCATTTTTTTCATCAATTAGCCAAGGAATTCTATTGTTCTTCATCTGAACCAGTGACATGGTCCACGACTTGTTGCATATCCAATGAAAGCAGAACCAATCTATGATTTGCTTGAATGCAATCAGAATGGACAATGGCTAGTTGCTACTCAATCTTGGACTGACTTGCTTCCCATTTAGCATTAATGTATCAATCTTTTGGGATAAAAGAGTAATTTGCTCAAGAACTTGAGCCATAGGTATAGTAGGCTCAGGAGGCAAGGATGCAAACTCAATAGTGGGGTTTTTGTTTTTAGTAAGCACTACTTCCAACTTGACTACCGAAACAGTTGAGATAGAACTTGCCACCTTCATTGTGGGCTCATTGTTCCAAAGAGGAACTTTGGCTTTCATATCCAATTTGGTGATTAAGCCACCGAAGGGCAGATTCATCTCTTTCTCAACATGAGAACGGTGAATAATATTGAAATATGACGGGAGAAATCAATTAAGACCCCAGTAGCCAAGGCATACATCAAGTAAACTATTTCTAACGTAATCTCAGTGTGCCGGCTAATGGGCCAAAAATTAGTTAATACTGTTTTTGCAAGCAGCCTATATTGTGGTATCATATGATTTAGAGGAAGTCTTTGGGTTTTAGCATGCCACTTCGGGCCATCAGGGCCAACAAAAAGATTGTGCATGGCAGTCTTTGTGAGGGCCCCCATACCGATACAGTGGTGCTTCCACTTCAAGAAGATCAAACAGCTCTATACGAATGGCAAGGGATATCTCAATTTGGGTTCCTCGTATAGTGGAAAGAATGCTATGATTATCAAGATTAAAGTGTGAAATATTTGAATACAACTCACGGACGACTTCAACACAAGGTTGGGAGAGGAGTGAGTGGGTGTTTCCCAACCTCCATCAATGAAAATGCGACGAATGAGTTGAAAGTCATCCATAGGAAAATCATTTATGCTTACCTCACGTTCACCCAAAGCAGATCGTTTGGAGCCTAAAGTATTATTGGATGGTCTAGTTACGGGTGGAAGAGGAGAAGGGGCTGAAGTCTCCTCTAGCCGCGCTGGTTCAGGCCTTGATTCATCCTCACTTGAGGAGTCCTCAATTTTCTTCCTTTTTACTCTTTCTTTGAATCTCATCTGAATCATCATGTCAATAAGATCATAACAAAAATAGCCAAGGTCTAAATTGAAAGATTCTGATGATAGTGAGGACCATGACATTATCAAACTCCTCAGTTTTGACTCAACTTTTCACACAGACCAATCACCCTTATATTCTAACAATGCATGTAAGACATCCACATCAAATAGATAGAAATAGATAATATGGTTTGATTTAGGAATAACTACAAACACCTGGTGTGCACTAGGTTAAAATCGAAAGCTATAGTCACATTACCAACCAAAAATATGCCTTAATACATATATAACCTACACTCAAATGATCAATGACGTCAATGTCCACTCAGCCCAACCAAAAATTAATCCCAAACTTCACGTATCCAAACTTCACAATCGAATCTCCATAAATATATGCCAAACCCTAGTTTTTAAAAAGGATAAGGATTTGATTTAGATAGAAGCCTTAATGTGATAAAAAGATGTAGAGTAAAAGGATTACTTTTGAGTCTTGATCACAAGATGCACAGAATCGATAAGATGAAGTGCAGAGTGTGTAGGCTTCGAGATAAGGAAGGAGAATGCTGTGGGTCTGGTATATTTTGGGGGGAAATGGGAAACCAAGTCATGTGTGTGTGTTTGGCAAAATGAGTTAAGTCACTTAAGCGACTTATTGTCGTGTGTGTGCTTTAGGCCACAAAGTCCCACTGGGACTTAGAAATAAAACATAGACCCACCACTGGGGTGTAATATACATTTTAGCTGACATGGCAGGGGACATAATTCTCTCGGGATTGGCAATTTGACCTAGGGTTTCGTGCATGGTGAATCCAGCTGCCCGGTCGACTTCCTCGGCGGGAAAGGCTTTTGATAGGGGTATCGAATAGAAGTCTGTGAAGCGGCAAAAATAGGGGAATGGAAAGTCTTTTGCGTCTGTGGTAGGGAAGTGTTATGCTGATATTGTGGTGAATCGTCCTCAACCATTACCAGTGATTGATATTCAGGTTAAAGAGCCTAGATTCAATAATGAGGAAATGTTTTTCGTGTTCTCAAAGGCAGAGATTAATAAATCTACAGAGCCTTTTCGGTTCTCGATAGTTTTGAAATTTCTTCGTAGAAGGCCTTCTCTGGATCATGTTCAGGGTTTTATTGAAAACAGATGGAGCTTGAAGTTGATGCCAGTGGTGGGATAGTTGCTGAACTCTCAAAATCTATTGGTCAGACTGACGAATGAGGAGGATTTTGTGACGGTCATGGCAAGGGGAAATTCTGATATTCATGGTGTTTCTTATTGAGTCTTTCATTGGACTTCTGAATTTAATGAAGATGAAGACTCACCGTTGGTACCTTTTTGGATTTCATTTCTGGGTTTGCCTCTAAATTATTTTGATTCGTCTATGTTAAGGAGTTTTGGAGGAGGACTTGGATGATTCTTGAAGAGTGATAATGTTACGGCATGTGTGACTAGACCTGAAGCAATGAGAATATGTGTAGAAATGGATATATCCCAGCCTTTACAGCACCACTTCTGGTTGGGCCCGCCAGGATTGGAGTCTAGCCATTATCAAGAAATTATTTATGAATCACTTCCAGCGTTTTGCAGTGGTTGCCGTAAACTTGGCCATATATAATCAAAATGTGGTCTGAAATTTAAATCCATAGGCAAGGGGAAGGCGAAGATAGTGCAAGATGATGTTGGGAAAGATACGGTCAAACTAGTCTGGAAGGTGGTGGGTGCCAAACCAAGTACTGAAGTAGAAAAGAATTTGGAAAAGGAGGATGGTCGAAAATCCAGAAGGGAGGATATCTTAGCAGGAATTCGAGAAAGAAAAGGTGATGGACACTAGGGTGCGAATGAGGTGTTTTTTGTGAATAGTAATGGGGTAATGTTTCTCAACAGCAGTTTCATTTGGTTTCGGATACAGAGCTTATTTTGAATAGAAGGGAGGGGCCATTGGAGCTTAACATTGGGTTAGCCTTGGCGGATGAAAAAATGCTGGAGGATCGGCTTCCCCGTTGAAGATGAATCAGACCAAGGAAAGTTGGTTTGCTCAATCTAAACAGGAAGCTTCTATGGAGGATATGCAAAATTTGTCCCCCAGAAGCTCTTTGAAAGCTATAGATGAAACTTTGATGGATGAGTTGTGTTAAGTAGAGGATCAATTGGCTGAAGAGGAGATAGGTATGTTTGAATTAAACAAGGGACATGGATATTCGGTTTCGGATAAGGAAGATGACGATGACATTGAAGAACTAGCTGAGAAATGTTACAAGTCGGATCATGTTCCGATTAAACATCTTCGAGGGGTTATGAATAGGAAGAAGTCCGTAGTAACGTTTGATAGAGTTACTCGTTCTAATAAACATTATTGATTGATGACTATACTAATTTGGAATATTATGGGTATTTGTTTGTCGAAAGCTAGATTGCGGCGTCTTATGAATAAATATAAGCCACCTGTGGTGGCCTTATTGGAACCAACCTTTCCTTTCTGTTAATTAATGCAAGAGGTGGGCTCGATGGTTGGAGCTTCCAAATTACTGTCATAATATGGAGGATGGAGGTAAAGTGTGGTTGTTTTGGGAAGAAGGAATTGTTTTTGACTTAATATCTGTTATGGATCAAGCATTGACTGGGTGGTTTTCTTGTGGAGAAGTTCGTATTTTAGCTACATTTGTTTATGCTAGTTGCTTCCAATAGCAGTGTAGAATTCGTTGGAGGTATATTTGTGACATTGATAGCCATGGTTGTCCTTGGGTGCTTAGTGGAGATTTTAATATAATATGGGATGGGCAGGAAAAATTCGGTGGAAAATTTCAGTCTGCTAAAGCCATTTAGGAGTTCAATAACTGTATACAAGCCTGTGGTTTGCTTGACATTCAATCGTTTGGAAATCAATTTTCTTGGTGCAATGGGAGGTTAGGGGGTGGTAGAATATGGGCTAGGATAGAGTGCTAATCAACTCAGAATTCTTCACTTCTTTTGCGATTGGTAGGATGGATTATCTGTCTAGAACTTCATCCGATCATTCTCCAATGCTCACTAAGTTGTTTGATGCCCAAAGTGGGGGTCCTCGTCCATTTCGGTTTCAAAGAATGTGGTGTTCTCACTCAACTTTTCTGGAGACTGTTAGGGAATGTTGGGAGCAGGAAGTAAATGGATGTGCGATGGTGAGGGTGGGTGTGAAGTTGAAAAGATTGAAATAGGTATTGAGGAAGTGGAATGCTGAAGTTTTTGGTAGGCTTGAGATACATCTTTCAAATATTGAGAACAAGTTGATGGCTTTAAAGCAGATGGTAACTCAGAATTTTTCCCTGGAAGCTGAAGCTGAGCTCTTGTTAGCTAAACAACAACATATTCAGATTTTACATTGCCAAGAAATTATGGGCTGTCAAAAATCAAGGATTAATTGGTTAAAAGAAGGTGATTCTAATACAGCTTTCTTTCATGCCTCGTTAAAGTGCAAGAAGAGGAATAAGCGTATTGATAACATGCAGCTGGAGGATCGTTTTATGCTTACTTCGGCATACGACATTCACATGGAAGTTGACAATTATTTCCATGAGCTTCTGTCTACGTCTGAGATTTCCATAAATGAGGAAGTTATGAGTTTGCTCACTCCGTCTATTTCATAGGTGGAAAATTGTCTTTTGTGCAGGTCCCCTTCGATGGAGGAGGTGAAGGAAGCGCTATGTTCGATTCCTCAAGATAGTAGCCCAAGGCCGGATGGCTTTTCGGCAAGTTTTTTTCAGCATGCATGGGATATTGTGAAGGAAGATTTACTCCAATTGGCTACAGAATTTTTTGACGGGATGCCTATCCCAACCTATCTTGGTGCGACAAATATTGTGTTGATACCAAAAATGGATAACCCGGATAATTTTTCCAAGTTCTGTCCCATCAGTTTGTGCTCTGTGGTGTATAAGGTGCTCACAAAAATTATGGTTAGCAGATTGGCGCCGCTAATGGGGAAGTTAATTTCCAAAGAGCAAGCGGCTTTCTTGAAAGGGCGTAGCATTTTTTATAATATTGCAATTGCATAGGAATTGGTACATGGAATTAATAGACGAGTTTGGGGGGGGGGGAAATATCATGATCAAGGTGGATATGGCCAAAGCATATGATAGGGTCAATTGGAAATTTTTGTTGGAAGTAATGAAGAGATTGGGTTTCTCAGAGAAATAGCGTGATCTTGTGTTTAATTGTATCTCTTCTCCGAGGTGTTCTATTATGATGAATGGGTTGATTAAAGGCTTTTTCAAGCCTTCTCGGGGACTTTGGCAGGGTGATCTGTTATCTCCATATCTTGTTAATTTATCTGAAGAAATTCTTTCTCGTATGATTCGAAAGGAATTTACCAAAGGTATTAAGCCATTCAACCCCTCTGGAGGTATGTTGGTTAGTCATTTGTTTTATGCGGATGATTTACTATTATTTACTTATGGAGGGAAGAGTTCGGTTAGGAACATTATGGAGATTTTTCAGTGCTATGAAGTCATTTCTGGCCAGCTAGTGAGTCATTCCAAGTCCTTTATTTTCTTCTCTAAAAACTTTGCTCTCAATAGGAAAGTGGATATACTACGGGTCATGAGTTTTTTGGAAGGTAAGTGGCCTTGTACTTATCTTAGAGTTCCTTTGCATGTGGGAAGAATGAAAATTCATTTATTTGATCTGTTGCTCCTTAAAGTGCAAAAAAATTGGTGGGTTGGAAGAGTAGGATGTTGTCCTTTGGGGGAAAAATTACTCTTATCAAACATGTGCTTAGTAGTATGCCTATTCATATTTTATCAGTGATGAATGTCCCAAAGGCGGTGTATAAGGCGTTCAATGCCATTTTTTCAAATTTACTTTGGGGTTCGGGGGAGGAGGTAAAAAGAAGAAAATGGGTGTCTTGAAAAAAAATTTGTTTGCCGGTGGAGGAGGGTGGTTTGGGAATTTGAAAATTAGCTATAGTGCAATCCTCTTTATTTATGAAATTTGCTTGGAAATTGTTGGTTGGAAAATCTTTATGGGCTAAGGTTTTTAGGAAAAAATATATTGGTAAGGATCATCCAGGGTCGGTACTAAATTTTCAGAGGGGCTCCAGATTTTGGAGGGGTATTCTTTCTATGCTTCCTGTGGTGATGAGAAACACAAAAATGTTGGTTCAGCATGGGGACGTTAATTTTTAGTATGATAATTGGTTGGCTGATGGAGCCTTGGCTGATGTTTTTGAAGTGAGAGAGGAACGTATCTAAAAGATAGAGATGTTTGTACAAATTTGGGGTGGAATATATCTAGGCTAGCAGTTCTTGTCCCGATGGAAGTTGTGAATAAAATATTGGCTTCTCCGGTTAAGCTTAGACGTGGTTGTGATATTCTTGTATGGAAGCTTAATACGGAAGGAATATTCACCACCAAATCAGCCTGGGAGTTTATTTGGCAAAAGGGAAATTCTTGCATTTGGAAGAAATGGCTTTGGCATAAACATTTCCTAAGAAGATGTCTTTTGTTTGTTGGAGAGCTCGACAACAAGCCTTACCGGTGGATGATTTAATTATGAAGCTTGGTATCTCTCTAGTGTCTAAATGTAACTGTTGCATAGTTCCGCAGCATGAAACACTTGATCATGTTCTGGGAGAAGGAGAATTAGCAAGGACAGTTTGGAATTACTTTGCAGCTATTTTTGGCATTAGATTGTCGCAGGTGAGAACTTGGCAGGGTATTATGAACATTTGGTGGCTTCGGGCTTCCAAGTCATCTCAAGTTGGTCTTTGCAGAGGTATTATTCCTCTTGTAATTTCCTGGGCTATCTGGAAATGTAGATGTGACGCTCGTATGGAGAATCAAGTGCCGATTTGGGGAGCTGTGATTAGGAGTGTGAAAGCTGTGTTGCTAAATATTTCTAATCAGTTTGGTCAACTAAATAGTTTATCTAGCAAGGATAAATACATCTTGAAGGAACTTAACTGTCAATTGTTGCCACTGTCTACGAAGAGGCCACAACGTGTTCATTGGTTGAGACCAACTTGTGGGGGGTTTAAACTCAATGTGGATGGAGGATCGAATGGGAATCCGGGTCCTACAGCTGGTGGAGGTATTATTCGGAATGAGTATGGCTGGGTTGTGGCAGGATTTGTGCACTCTTCTGATGTTTTGACTAACACGATGGCTAAGGGTCTTGCTCTACTTGATGGTTTACGTATGGTTCATCAACTTGGTATTACAAATGTGCTGGTGGAATCGGACTCTAAAGTGGGGCTGAATTGGAGTAAGAATGGTGCTTGTAACTTTTGGTATATGTGGGATTTTTTGAAAGAAATTCAATCTTTATTTCAGACTCTTAATTGTCAAATTTGTCACATTTATAGGGAAGCAAATATGGTTGCACGCATGGATTTTTTGGAATTGCCTTACTTTCATAAATAATGTCTTGGTTCATGGGTTTTGTTTGTTATCACGGTATTCCTCTACCATAAGTGAGAGATTTTTTTAATAAATTTGGGGAGGGGTCATTCTTGGATAGGTGACCGCCGACTCTTTAAAAAAAAAAAAAAAGACCTACCACTGGGACTTATGCTTATAAAACAGAAATCAAGTCCCTGACTAACTTCAAAATCACAAATGCCCAACATTGACTCATATTAAATATATTTATATTCTCATATTTGTTTTATATAAAACCACATGAATAAGAAATTAAAAAATAAAAATTAATTTTTTTATATATATTATCAATGAGGCAAGTATCATGTCCAGATGCATCTTAGTCGAAACATAGTGTCATTCATAAAACAAATTTAATAAAGTACACCCTCTTATTTGTAACAATCACTGCAGATGTTCACACCTCACAATATCATCAATGTCAAAGTTCATGTGAGCAAGTGAGTAAGCAAACTTATATATAGCAGTAACTTTTTATTTCTTTTTCTTTTCAATATATTTTTGATAATATTACTCATGAGTGTTCTCTTCTTATAGATGCTCCCAAGAGTTTGTTACTTATCTCAAAAGTCAAACTTTATGTTAGAGCTTAGATACATGAGTATCTCCTCCAAACATTATTTTGCACAACTCATTTTATGTCAATTTTTGTTGCTCATCTTTTTTCACAGTGATTTGAGCCACGATTGTTTCTATAAGGACTTTAAGGGATAGATTTGTGTATAGTGTTTGTCTTTTATCGCAATTATATAATACCAATGTTTTCTATATGGATCAATTATTTGTGTTTGGAAATGGAAGATCTCTTTATTTTTGCACTAGGTTCAACTAGTATTAGTCAATTTAAGGCATGAACTCCCTCTATGGTGAGCATCTCAATTAATAAATGTAACTTTTTAATTATAAGTTGCATGCATATAAGTTCCTCACAATGCTTTGTAAATGAACTTTGTCAAGATGACCCATAGGGTTAGTATGCACAAAGTGAACTGCGTAAAGTAGAGAGATGCATAAGTTCAAAAATTTATTTTGTGAGAACACATGTGCTCAAAACTTTGACATATCAAGCATGCACTTCCAAAAAATAAGAAACAAACCAAAAAACTTTTATAATATATTTTTATTATTTAAAACCTGAAAACAAAAATATAAATTAAAAACAAAAAAATAAAATGCATGTCCTAGACTAATGAAATGCAAAGTCTCTTACTTGATATCACACACACCAATTGCTTTCCTTAAAAACTCAAACCTTAGACCATCTAAAGGTTTAATAAACAAGTCAACCAATTGATGTTCAGCAGGCACATGTTCCAAAGATACTATTTTAGACTCAACCAAGTCTCTAATAAAATGATGTCTAATGTCAATGTGCTTGGTTCTTTAGTGCTAAACATGATTTTTTGAAATATTTATTGCACTAGAATTATCAAATAAATCGTCATAGTATCCTGAGACAAACCATAATCTTCAAACACCCTTTTCATCCACAAAAGCTATGTACAACAACTCCCTGCAACTATATATTCGGTTTCAACAATGGATAGGGAGATCGAGTTTTAATTTTTAATTACCAAAGAGACAATATTCCCTCCTATATAAAAACATCCATCAGTAGTACTCTTCCTAGCATCAGCATTCATAGTCTAATCAGCATCCGAATAACCAACAAGTATTAGATTAATGTCTTTAAAATACCATATCCCATAATCAACAGTTGCATTAAGATATTTTATTATACTTTTTACTACTGTAAGATAAGATTCTTTAGGATTAGCTTGAAATCTAGCACATACACCAACACTAAAGGCTATATCGGGTCTACTTGCTGTGATATATAATAGGCTTCCAATCATGCTTCTGTAAAGAATAGGATCAATATTTTTACCTATAGGATCATTGTTGAGTTTTACTGATGTGCTCATGGGAGTATGAGCATTGCTCTTTTCTTCCATTTAGAACTTCTTAACAAGGTCTCTAGCATACTTTGATTATGAGACAAAAATACATTCTCTACATTGTTTTACTTGTATACCCAAGAAAAATTTTAACTCACCAATCATACTCATTTCAAATTCAGATTTCATTTCATCAGCAAAGTTATAAGCAAGAGACTCAAGTGTTGCTCCAAACACAATATCATTAACATATATTTGAGCAATTAAGAGTTGTTTACTTGATCTTCTTATAAAGAGAGTTCTATCGGTTTGTCCTCTAATAAAACCATGATCAAGTACATAGGCTATCAATCTTTCATACAAGCACAAGGTGCTTGTTTTAGTCCATAAAGAGCCTTCTTTAACCTGTACACATATTAAGGATAGAGGTGATTAATAAACCTTTTAGGTTGTTCGACATATACCTCTTCTTGTAGTAAACCATTTAGGAAGGCACTATTGACATCCATTTGATATAATTTGAAGTCTAGATGAGAAGCAAATGCAAGGAGAATGAGGACAGATTCCAGACGAGCCACGGGGGCAAATGTTTAATCAAAATCAATCCCCTCTACTTATGTGTATCCTTGTGCAACCAGCCTTGCTTTATTTCTCACAATAGTGCCACACTCATCGGACTTGTTTTTGAAGATCCACTTAGTCCCAATAATGTTGTAATTTTCTGGTCTAGGGACTAACTCCCATACATAATTTCTAGTGAATTGATGGAGTTCTTCATCCATGGCATTGACCCAACTTTCATAATTCAATGCTTCCTCAACTTTCTTGGGTTCAACCTATGACAAATAACACACAAAAGAAACCTGATTTAGTACTCTTTTTCTAAGTCTCATATCTTTATCTAGCTCACCAAGAATATTCTCCTTTGGATGATTTTGAATAACCCTTAAAGAGGGTTCTTTCACTTGTGAATTTTCTAATGCATTCTCTATGTGATCTCCTTCACTTTGCACTTGTGAGTCCTCTTCACTAGCTTGCACCAACTCCTTCATATTTTCAAGTTCTCTCATAGTAGTCTCGGCTGAACTGTCACCAACAACCACATTAATTGATTCTATAACAGATTTTGTACAGAAGTTGTAAACTCTATAGGTTTTATTATTTGAAGAATAACCAAGAAACACTCCTTCATCACTCTTACTTTCAAATTTATGAGTGCTTTCTCGATCGTTAAGATGTAGCATTTGCTACCACAGACTCTAAAGTACTTTACCGTGAGTTTTTTATTTTTCCACAAACCATAAGGAGTATGTTTGGTATAGGGCCTTAGGACAAATTTGATTTAGAATGTAATTTTTTGTGTTTACAGCTTCTCCCCAAAAATGTAGTGCCATCTTCTTGTTGCTTAACATAGTTCGAGCCATTTCTTGAATCGCTCTATTTTTCCTTTCTACTACTCCATTTTGTTATGGAGTGATAGGTGCATCAAATTCTTGATATATGCCATGTTCATCACAAAAAGAGGTGAAATTAGTATTCTCAAATCCTCTACCATGATTATTACGTATTCTAGAGATAGAAACTTTCTTTTCTATTTGTAGTTTCTTGAATAGCTTCTTGGCAAGGTCAAATGCTTCAGATTTTTTGAGATATACATGGACCATTTCTCTCAACAGGATGGTCCATGTATATCTCAAAAAATCATCCACAATCACCATGATGTACTTCTTTCCACCAAAACACTCAGTTTGTGTTGGACCCATTAAGTCCATATGCAATAGCTCAAGTAGCCGAGAAGTAAGAATATGAGTAACTTTATTGTGTTGAGATCTTGCTTTCTTTCTTGGCATGGCCCACAAACTATTTTCTTGGCTTTAATGGCATTGGCCAGTCCATTTACAGTTTCTCTTTTTGAGATCTTTTGATAGATCTTTAAAATTAATGTGCCCTAGGCATTGATGCCACAACTCAGTTTCATCAAGTAAGACTCTATGGCAACTCAACCTTGATATTAGAGAGACTCCATAGCAACTATCTGAGGTTCTTGTTCTCTTTAAGATCTATTCTCCAGCTTGATTATAAACATTGCATTCATCTTTTGAAAACTGGATAGAGAGATTATCATCACAAAACTAACTAATGCTGAGTAAATTAGCTTTAATTCCATTAACAAATAAAACATTTTGTAGAATAGGTAATCCAAGTATTTCAATACTCCATTTCCCTTTTACAACAGCCTCGATACCATCTCCAAAGGCCACGGTGCCTCCATAGGTTGGTTCAACATTCTTGAATAATGTACTATCTCTAGACATGTGCTTCGAACACCCGTTGTCCAGGTACCAAAGACAATCTTCCATTGATCTAAGTGTTGTGTGAGAAACAAAACATGTAGCATCTTCCTTAATCACCCACTTTGCCTTGAGTTTTGACTTGTTCTTTTCATTATCATCGTTTTACATGATTTTTTCTTTATTTTGAAAGCAGAAATCTGCTAGTTCACCAAGTTTGAGACTTATGAAGTTGATTTGTTGACTCATATCATCATCTTGATTCCCTAGGTTCTTTCCTTTCCTTTTTGAATTTCTTTCACCTTCAATTTTCTGCACTTGATACAAGTTAAAACAATGTAGCTTTATATAACCAACAACTCTATAATTATGACAAGGAGGGATGAATTTACCTTCATACATACCTTTCTTCATCATTTTTGTTATTGAATTTCCATGCAAATTTTTTGAATAAACTGACTTAGGTATAACATGATTTTGAACATTTATATCTTAACTTTAACAAAAACAATACCTTTAGATGTAGTGCAGTGGATGATAAGGCTTGTTTTTCTTTCCCTTTGAAAGTCGTATATCCTAGTCCAGTTCTAACACTACTTAATTTCTAAAAACTCAATATTTCTTCTAATTTTTGTATAGCAATTTTTTGCTTGCACTTCTGAAAATTTTTCAAATCTTTTTCTAGTGCAGCCTTTTGATACTTTAATCGTGATATTTCAACATAAAAAATTGTTAATGCCTCAGAAAGGTTATTTTTCTCATTCTCCATTGCAGTAAGTTTATTGTACAGCTTCTTGTTGAGTTTTTTTAGTTTGACCACTTCTTCACACACATCATTGTATGCTTCATGTACACTTAGTTCTTGGTCAACATCAACAAGTGCTTCATCTGAATCACTATCATCACTTTCACTTTCAAATTTTGTTAGTGTAATTTCAAGAAAATTATTCACAATAGTAGAAAAAGTCAAGATTTTTCATCATCTGGTGATGAATTTGAACTTTCAGAATCTGAACTGTCATTAAGTGTGACATTCAATGCTTTTCCTTATCTTTTCTTGAAATTTGGACATTCAATTCTTAAATAACCATAACCAGAACATTCATGACACTTCACTTTGTCATTTTTCTCAACTTTATCTTTATTCCAATTTTCATACTCATTTTTTTCTTATCAGAAAATTTTTTTCCTCATTTTTGTTTACCACTAGTCTTTTTATTAAACATAAATTTTTTGAACTTTCTCGCAATGAGAGCTATGTCCTCATCGTTCAGATTTTCTTCATCAAAAAAATCCTCACGGCTTTCTTTTACAGTTTTTAAAGTCATAGACTTACTTTCTTTGCTTGAGGAAGTAAGGATTCATAAGTTTGTAAAGAACCAACCAACTCTTCAACCCTTATTGCATCCAAATCTCTACTTTCCTCAATAGTAGTCACTTTAGGCCGAAATCTTTCGCACAACTCTTGAGTCTTCTACTTTTTCATCGAGATTGAACCTGAAATTCACAATGTCATTTAGCTTAGCATAAAAATCGTTAAAATTCTCATCTTCCAACATTTTAATCTCTTCAAATTTTGAGGTTAATAATTGTAGTTTAGAATTTTTCACAGTTTTTATTTCCTCATGTGTAATCTCCAGGATGTCTCATGCTTCTTTCGCAATTTCGCACATGGAGATTCTCTTAAATTCTTGTGGAGATACAACCATGAAGATAGCATTAATTCCCTTGCTATTCCAACTACAATTGTTAGCCTCATCTCTCATCCAAGCTTCAATATTTGCTTCGGGTTTAGTCCATCCTTATTCAACGGAGTACCATACTTGTTCATCCAACGATTTGAGGAAGGCTCTCATGCGTACTTTCCAATATGCATAATTTTCACCATTGAAATGCGGTGGGGCGGCAACCAATGATGACATATTCAATAGGGGCATGGATCACACGCAGATGAGTGAACCACGCTCTGATACCAATTGAAATTTCCAATGTACCCCTGATATTCACAAGATTGTGTAGCAATTCACTTAAACAACTTGGTTAATTCACAATCTTGTGGTTATTTAAACAATCAAAATACTTGAAGTAAATAAATAAATTTGTATAAGATAACGATTGGTTACGAAGGAAAAATCTTTGAAGAACTCCTCAAAGGTAAAATCCTATGGGGCAGCCTAACCCAGAAAAGACAATTTTATTATTTGAAAAGCAGATTACAAATAAGTTCTCAATTACAAAACCTTTATATCGACATCTTACTTGACTAGACAAATGACCTGTTTATCTTCTACCGCAGTAGCAGCCAAAACTTATGGCGATCTTCAAATATTGCATTTTCTACTGGAACTCTAGTAGTTGAAATCCAATCAATGATTCTCCGAACTTGGAGCATGATCATACTCAAGGAGAGATGAAAAATCAGATGAATATTCTCAAGTGAATTTTTACTCTCAAGCACACAGAATATACTCTCAATAACTCCTGGCTGAAACTGCTTCAAGAGTTAATAAACCAAATCCCTTTAAATATAAAGTCTGGAAAGAGTTCCAGTTGAGGTAGGACTCTACTGACGGATCAAGTCTGTCGTGAGAACTTCTCATGACGGATTGTTGACATTTCGCGATAACTCTTCGCTGCAGCATCTGATTTCATTTCAATCTTCTGTTTTAGATAAGTACAAATCCTTATGGACTTGATTTACATATAACTGACCTATCTAAACAAACTCTAAGGCTTCCAGATAAACTCAATGTTGTTGTAGATAAAGTCAATTATTTTACATTCATCCAAAAATACAAATATTATGATAGGATAAACTCTATCATTTAATCACCTAGTCCTAGCAACTTTTTGCATTTACATTTCCTGAGACCCATTTGACACAAATCCTTTCATGCATTGATTGTGTCCTTTTTATTTTCCTCTATATTCATCAACGTGTCTAGTACATTATCACAAATATTCTTCTCAACATGCATGACGTCTAGGTTGTCCTAATTTCAATGTTGACTAATATGGTAACTCAAAAAAGATATTTTCTTTGTCCAATTCAACTCCTCTACTGCACATTTTGTCTTATTTGTTTTTCCAAATTGCACACCTTTGACATTCATAAGTTGTTCTAACACATCATTGCAAACAATTTTTCTCTTCTTTACCATTAAAAATAACCTTCTTTTTTTACCAAATATGCCCCGATTGCAAAAAGTGACAATGGGTCATATAATAATAGTTCTACCCATATTTCAACCACATAGACTCTGTCTCCTCATTACACACTGGACATGCTAATTTTCCTTTGGTGCTCCATCCATAGAGGTTCTCATATGCAAGAAAATAATTTATTGTCCATAATAATGTTACATGTAATCAAGACATTTTTTATACTGATGCATCAAATGTATCTATACCTTCTTCCGACAATGGTTTCAACTCATCAATCAATGGTCTTAAACACATGCTACAAGAAAAATGGACTTTTGCGACCAATTTATTGTAATCAAAAGACTATTTGCAATTAAAATTCATTTCGCTGGAATTAATTGGTCGCAAATAAACAGTTTTTTTGTAGTGACACATCAATTTCTTTTATGGGTGCCCTAGGTCTAGGACTAATTAAGGTTGTAACACCCCGTCTAAAAAGCTCATTAGGCCATGACCTTAGTAGCCTTAATTCTAGTTAATAAGAAGTTGAACTATTCTAGAATAAGAACTTTGGATACTTGAGTTAGCAAGAGGACCGTATACTTTAGGTTTAGTAGAATTTTTAGAAGATTCTAGTGCAATATTGATTTTAAGAAAAATGAAGATTTTTGGATTTTGATTGGTTTAGCAGTATCATTTTGGGAAGTTTTTAGTGCTTAATTAATTTTGAGGAAAGGTTCCAAAAGGACAATTTTAGAATGACAAGTGGCATATTGGAGATTCTGCCACCTTATTGGGTTAAGTAATTTGAATTAAATTTTTTATGGATTTAGGAAGGCCCAAGATATTGGTTTATTAAGGGTCCAAACTTTTTGGATATAAAGGCTTAGGAGAGGCAATAAGACTTTAGGGCCCAAATGCACTAAGGATGTGATGGGCTAAAGTTAAGATGTTAAAAAGTCTTAGCCGCAACTTGGGAGATATTAAGCTTTAAGCCTTTCGTGGAGGATACTAGAAAATAAGCCTAATGAAAAGGACACAAGGCCATCGAGCCTAACTTAGTAAGAGAGAAGGTATTAAATCCAACTTATTAAGTTGGAAGAATTAGATAAGTAAGCCCATTAGTAATCCTATTAAGGTCTTTAGAACCTTAAGAAATTTATAGACCAATCCTTAGAAGCCCTAAAACAAGCTTCATAAGAGTGCAAGACTTGATAGGATTGCTTTTGCCAAGTATGAGGAAGGCATAAGGCCTTTTGGGCCAAACATGGTATAGATTTGACCCATGACCCAATTATGTAAAGGTAAGCCTTTCAAGCCCCATCTTTGTGGATATTGAGGTCTCTTTTAATCCCTCTAAATTTGAAAACAAGGCCCCCATCCACTCAAACCCAAAAGCCCTTGGATCATTAACTCACACTCATGGCCCTTTTAAGCCCACAAGACTCAATGCCTTGTTTTGTTCTATTCGGCTCTTCAATTTGAAACTCCAATACACCATACCATGAGTTTTATCAAACTCATGTCATAACCTAAGTACCCAAATTAAGTTTTAAAATTGATTAAGACCATTAATCAACTTACCTAAGATTAGTGATCTTTAAACTATGTTTTGCAGCTTAATTTTCTTTCCTAATCTTTTAATCTTTTGATCTGAAATTTTCTTATTTTATTATTCAATTACATCATTATTAGGTCATATTAGGATCCTAAATAAACCTCCACACATGTCAATAGAAGAAATGACATATTAAACCCCAAACTACACAATTCGGCACACATGTGTGCCCTTTGAGTGCATGGACTGTTTTGCCCTTACGTCCAATCTTTTTGTGCCTTTTTCTCAATGGCACTATAGTTCTTAAACACCTCATGAGACCCTTTTAAACCTAGACTAAGCCTTGGATGAGTTTGGTTTCAAGAACCAAACCAAAACACCAAACCGATTTTACCTAAGAAGCTAGTTGGTTCCAAGCTGATTTGGTTGAGTTTCAACCACCCATCTGCCCTTGGCTAAGCCACCAACCCACTCCACCTTCATCACCGCCTAATCCCCAATAGGCCCTCATGGCCATCATGAGCCCTTGACCAAGTTTTTCCACCCAAAGAAGGCACCAAAACCGAATGGCTTTGATGGAATCCGAATACAAGAGGGGCTCAACAACATTTAATGGATAAATTCTTGTAGTAGTCTCTGAAATGCAAACTTGGAGGCACCTTTTGATGATTGAATAAAATACATATTTGGATCCTGAGATGGGAGTACTCTGGTGAGACGCCAGTAGTGTGTGAGGTTTTATTTATTTATTACTATTTGGGGGTCCTACGTCAGGCTTTTGTGCACGACTTCATTTCAGCAATTACCCTCCATTGCACCATCTTCTTTGAGCTGCACCTCCATGATCACTTGGGATCCAACCCTCCACCTTCTACCACCTAAAAAAGCATTCAAGAAGTGACCTTGCACCTGCACAAATCAGCCATAATGATGAGTCAAAAAGATGAGTCAAGGCAATGAACAAAGTTGTCCAAAGAAAACCACTTTGAACCCGTCAGCCCCATGGATGGCTTTTGATGGTTTCTCTCTTCTTCCTTCTGCCCACAACTTGACCAACACCCTTAGGTTAATTGTAGCAACTATAGTGATGCAATGATGGTGGTTTAGGACACTATTTCGTTCTGTAGAAGTGACATAAAGTGATGGAATGCAAGTTGAAAAATTCTGCCCTTACACCACCACCCATCCCAACCAATCTCCATGAACCAAGGCCAACATCTTCACCCCTTTGGCCAACTATAAAAGGCCCATTCACCCTCTCATTTCCTCCACACCTCAACTCCAGCTCCTCTTGAGTATTTGAGAGTCATCTCCCCTTAGTTCTTGAGAAAAATCAAAAAGTATGTGAGCTTGAGTGTTTTTGAAGTTCTTGGTGTTCTTATGTTGGAAGCTTGAGTGAGCCACAAAATTTGTGAGTTTTCTTTCCCTAGATCTTAGTTTGCATGTCAAGTGTTGTTTTCTAGTGTTAGAATAAACTTTGGTTAAGTTTAGATGAAATTATCATGCTAAATTCAAAACCGGGTTCATTAAGGATGGATTAAGTGTTTAAATTGTTCTAAGTAAAAATTTTAGCTATGACATGTCTTAGCATAATTTGATATAATTTTTTTAATGTCTTGGAATAATAATTGAAGGTTTTAATTCTATCTTGTTCTGATCATCAAAATATGCTTGGATTTTAAGTGAGTAGTGATTAAGGCTTGAAGCTTGATTTGTTCCACCTAGGTTTGATGATTAAGCATTCAGAAAATCTTATGGATGGGATAAGAATGAAAGCACATGTTTTGGGAGAATTTTGAAAGCATGCCTTTGTGATTTACACTAGAAACATCAAGTTTGATTAATGAAGGATTAATGAAAATTAAAGTTTTTAGACATGATTAAGTATTGGGATGAACTTGCTCACCAAATAATTGGCCTTTATCATATCATTAAGGACTTACAGTGATTGTTTGTGACAAAAAGAGAATTTTACATGCATGCATTCATAGGGATCAATAGTTGAAATCACACTTAGACATCAACTAGAGTGCATGCCATGGGTTGAGATTGTTTGAGTTAGTTTCACTTTGAATTTTACAATTCCAAGGGTATAGATGGTTTTAGAATATGGAAAATATGAGGTCCATAAAATTTGGTTAAATTTGAGATTTGTTTTCAAATAGTAAAAAATTAAGGTCTCAGTAGCAATTTTTGAGAGTTTAGGGGTATTTCTATAAATATCCATTTTTGAAAACCTTTTGATTATGAACGTCTTCCATAGTAGTACAAATCCTAACTTAGTATAAATTTGATTTCAGCCGCTACGATATTTCCAAACTCGGGAAGTTTGTAAGCTAGCTTTTAACTTATTCTTAAATAATTTATTTATGATTTTTCTGTAAACACCACATTTATATTAAATGTCATTTTGAGCATGAAACATCATATGATACATCATTGAGCATTTGATTACTTGTTTACATGACATGTGTGATTTTCACCATTTTTACATATTGCATATAAATGTCATTTTCACATGAAAGCTTGCTACATATACACATATCATAAAATACATTTTTTCAAGCATTGTATGAAAATAAATGTTGTCATGACTCCAAAGGTTAGGATGAGAAATTATCCTAGTGGAACTCCTCTATCCAGTCTGAAGTGAGTAAAAATGGAGTGGTAACCCTTGAATTGACGAAGAATACTCAACAGGCTTCGAATGGGTTCTTTTTAAAGAATGCGGGAGCGAAATAAAATGTTATGATACCTAACGCTGGTAGGTATATATGTTATGATATTATGTTATATTACCAATGTATTGAGAACGATGTATGCTGACAAAGACGTAGTGTCAACATGAGTTGTGCTACAGTTACCTGCAGGTGCTCACGATGCATATGAGGAACTGTGTTACTACTATACGTATGTTAATTTGGCTTTAATAACAATGAAATGTTATGGTTTTTGAAAGCAATGAGGTATGAAATGTTCTCTTTCAAAATATCATGTTTTTTAAATGAGAAGGTGAAAATGTTTCTCTAAAAGAGAAAGTGCATCAAAGTTTTTCTAAAAATGTTGAGACAAATACTGATTTTTTTTCTACATATCATTGCATGCATCTTATATTTATCATTAATCATGCATATCTTATCTCTATGCAAGTTGGTTGTTTAACTTATTAAGATTTCAAGTAAATCTAACCCCTTGTGGACCCACTATCATTCCACTTGGAATGATAGAATTGTGTCAAGACCAATAGAGGATGAACATGATGGATCACTGGATACAGATGCTTGAAGAGAAGCTGGACCTTGAGGAAATGCTAGATATAATTTTGATGCTCATAGGTATTGACTCTTCATACTTCAGAGTGAATGAAATTGTTGATCTAACCATGGAACTTGGATTAAGTATTTTGTATTAAGGAAATGTTATTCTTAAGTTTGAACTTATGATGGTTATTAATGTGATTGGGATGTTTTAGTTCATTCTGGCATGATTTATAACTAATCATCCTTATTCATTTGCGATTATTGCATACTGCTAATTGCACTGATAGGATGCATTGCATATTAACTGTCATGTATGGGGGTATGTAACCTTGTGTTACATGTTCCGATACTCTAAGTCTCCGTCCCATCCCAAGCGAGGGTTTGAGGGGTGTCACAAAGGTCATCAAGAAGTACAAATCTTTCATACACTTCCAATGAGGTAGGTTATACGGCATATGTATTACTGGCCATATGTTGTGAGATGTACTCAAATTACCAAATGGATTAAAATCATCTTTTGTCATTCCAAGTTGAATGTTGCAAGATTCTTGAGTAAACCATTTATGTGATTTCTCAAATTATTTCCAAACCATAGAGTTGGCTGGATTTTTCAAATTATTCAAATATTGAACTTGTTTTTCTCTATGCCATCTCATATTGTAACGCCCCATCCTTGAAGTCGGACTCTTAGAAAATGATTTTAGAAAATGAGATGGGAGTTACTTATCCTTTTAATTTTATTTTATTTTTTTTGCTTCCATACTTAGAGTGCAAGACTATACGTTATAAAATAAACATGTTTGAGAATAAAAGAGGTCTACAGCGAAAAACATCAATCTTAAAATAAAAAAGGCCTCTCATACAATTAAAACTCTTATGCCTAGAATTCTGTGCTCTTCCCCTTGGGTAGTGGCTGTCCTGGCACGTTCTGCTCATTTAGTTCCTGTAGGGGGAGGAGTATATATAAAAACTAAAATAAGTCAAATACTCAGTAAGCATTACTTCATACAGTTAAAACATACTAACATAGGTTTTCATTCCATGCATACTATACGTATATAAGACATACATTCATTTTGAAAACATTACTAGGCAAGGTTTTTCTTTAAAAAGGTTTTCTTTTCGCAAAACATTTCTCCCATCAGTGCCTTCATTTCTTAAAAAGTTCAATACATTCATGCATTCTTTCTTATCTTTCCTTTGCCCAGTACACTCTGTTACACCCCATGTGTTGAGGTTAGAGTCTAACTTTGGACCTAGATTTCACTCGTGGCCATAGGTTGAGAATCTCTTTCAGTTATAGGGCAGCACTATGGGCACTACCAATACTACTTACCCGACATTGCAATCTACCCATTCCTTTGTTACCCTTTCATTCAATCATGGTTGTTACGTATTTCCATACATTATAACATTCATTTATTTTCAGTCCTTTCTTTCTTTCATTTAGTCCTTTCCTTTTCAGTCCTTTTCATTTATCAATCCATTCATGGAAAATATCATTTAAAAGCATGAACTTAAACATATTCTTTCTTGGCATCCATAAAACATTAGTTCGTAGAGACATTTTAAAATACTTTCTTCGCATCATTTAAGGCAACACTTAAAGCATAAGGCATAAGCCTCACATCTCATTTCATGAAAATACATACAATACATACTGCATATAGTCATCCATTCACATGCATACACTTAATACTTAGGTTGCATAAAAAGGGGCTGTCAAGAAGGGCCATACATACATATACTTTTAAACACTTAGCGTGCTTTTCATAAAATATCATTTCCTTTCATTTCGTAAAGCATCGTAAAGAGAAACATTTATTTTTCTTCATTTTCATATCTTTTAGAAAACTCTATAAGAGTATAAACATAATACTTACTTGAACTCCATGCTACTTTCATGTCATGCAATCCATTCATGTGCGTGTCAGATGGCAACCTACATGCATACACATAATCTTAGCGTCATTCTCTATCTTGTGCATAAGCAACTAAACTTAGAATAGAACTACACTTCACTTGAAACACTCACCTTCTATCTCTGGGCTCTTGCTTGCCCTTTACTAGGTTAAAACCTCCAGAGATCCACTTACAGTCACTACCAATTCCAAACTCAATGTTCTACTACGAGTGTTTATCTACTAGAGTGTACCTGTGATTCACCTCAGGGTTAAGACACTAACACCTTCATCTTATTCTTCTTATTAACCTCATTCCATTGCATAACTCAGACCGACTAAGTCACACATCCCAACCTAGACAATACATACGTCACTTTCTACATTCAAGCTTACGCTTCGTCGTCGTCGTCGTCGTCATCCTCATCCATACATATTACACGACTCCAAGCAAACTATGTGGCTCAAACGTCATGTACCTATGCTTAGGACAGATTACCCATTACATATGGTAAATCCATCTGGCACACATGTGTAACCAAATTACACATGTACCCTACCTCCTTATCACTTAAGATCAACATATAACACATTGATCACCTGCATGTGTAAACAAGCTCATACTCCGATACCAACCTTCTCTTAACCCGGCTTGCATGACTCTTCATACTACCCGTCCCTCTTGACAGTTCATCCCAACACTTAATACGACAAGATTCTATTCATAATTACACCTTGCGTCATGTCATATAGCTCGAGACTACTCCCAAGCTACATCGTGACATGACAACGGTCCCACTACGTCATTCCTACGCCAACTCCTAACTCATCATGAGAACGATCCCTCACATACTCCTGTCACATCGTGACATCTCGTCACGTTCCCACTACATTGCTCTTATACTAACTCCTCACTCATCACAAGGCACGACTTCTTGTTTAATCATGTCACTTCGTGACATTCCCCCATCATGCTTCCGTTGTGCCACTCTTACACTATTCTGTCACTTCACACATACTCCCAGCCATAAGTCAACTACACAGTAACACCTATTACCTCAAACTACAGACCACATCATAGCTACTTTGGGACACTATTCCACAGTTCCCAACACTACTCATCACGCTCTACGCTCATCAACTTCGCAACCATCTTTATTTTCACGACACGCCACAAAGTGTATCGTTTCACCTCATGGAGTACACTCCACATGTACTCCCTTCATACATGCTGCGCCACATCACCACTACGGCATACACGCCATATGATGCATAACTCCACCACATGGAGTACACTCCACATGTACTCCCTTCACACACGCTACGCCACATCACCATTACGGCATACATGCCATATAGTGCATCACTCCACCAAATGGAGTACACTCCACGTATACTCCCTTCATATACGTTATGCCACATCACCACTATGACATACACGTCATATGGTGCATAACTCCACCACATGGAGTACACTCCATATGTACTCCATTCACATACGCTACGCCACATCACGCCATATGATGCATCACTCCACCACATGTAGTACACTCTATGTGTACTCCCTTCATACACGCTATGCCACATTACCACTATAGCATACACAGCATATGGTGAATCATTCCACCATATGGAGTACACTTCACGTGTACTCCATTCACACACTCTGTGCCACATTACCACTACGGCATACACGTCATATGGTGCATCACTCCACCCCATAGAGTACACTCCACATGTACTCCCTTCACATTCAACGCTACACCACAAGAGTACACTCCACGTGTACTCTTCCCAATCCACACAACGCCACATACTTCACAACCACACTTCACAGCATAGTCCATAACACTACACAGCACATCACCACACTACATAGCAAACTCTACAAATATTAACAGCACAGTCCACAACCTATCCAACCAACTAACATAATAACGAGAATAAGGGAAAGAGAGTTATACCATCGAAGAGATAACCCGTGCGTTGCTCGATGTCTTGCATGGCAAGTGGCGTCGGAAGCCACCAGCTTGGGCGATAGCGGTCACTACTGTGACCTTACAGCGGGACTATCTCGGGGAGAGGATGTAACAGCCTGATAGAAATTCAAAGTTGGAATTTCTATTGGCTTTAGGAATATCATGAAAACTCCATAAGTTTTCACGAATCGACCAATCGCATAGGTTTTAGTCTATCAACATAGTCTGTGTTATCACTCACTATAGTACTAGAAGTGCGGTTCTAATTATTTGAGTTAGTTATAAGTATCAGAATGCATTATGGTCTGCGCCATTAGACTCAGTTGATTATTTTGGATTTTATGGTGCAATAAGTCTGTTTTCATATTTTCAGACAAAACACCTATTTGAAATTATGAAATTATTTTTAGGGTCACTTCAATGATGAATTTCAGTAAACTATTTTCACTGTAGGTTAATATAAATATTTAAGAATTTTTAGTGCTAAGTTTATGATTCACTTTTTTGAAATGAATAGTAACCTCGTTATGCGCACCAATTGTAGTGTTTCAAAATCATAGTGTGGAATGTCCAAATTAGATTAGAAAGGTTTTATTTGGACACTTGGTAGGATCTTAGCCACACATAGTGAATAGTATTAAATACTTGGCACCATGAGGAACCTTTGATGGATTTGAAGGAATTAAGGTGTGAGATCATGCCACCTAAGTAAAAACCCTATTGCATCCGACCAATCGAATTGTGCCAAACCAAAGAGGATTTCCATCCTAGTGAAATTCTATATGGTTGGAATCCAACTGGGAACCCAAAATCATGATTGAAACCAAAATCTTAAACTGTTTTATCCAAACCATTAAGTTGACCTCCAAAACCTAAATGAATTAGTTTCTAGCATTGTGTTTAATCCCTTGATTAAATTACTTCCATATGCTATTAATCCTTCGAATTTATGTTAGAACATCATTATCCAACCTTGTTAACTTTGAAAAATTGATTGGGCCAAGTGATATTAGATTTGGTTTTGATAGCAACCCAAACTCTCTTAAAACCCCAAAATGTTGGCCAATTCGGTTTAGGCCCATTAAGACCCATGAATTTGGTCTCATTTGGCTAAGCTTGCATCCCCACTTGGCTGACCAGATCTTTCCAAAAGATATTCTAGAAGGTTTTAGAGAAAAATATCTAAAGGGTCACCTCACTCTTTCACTCTTACACTTCACCTTGAGAAAAGATCTTGGGCTGATTTTTGTTTAGTGTAATAGGAAGAAAAGGACAACACTCAAACTCTATTCCAGTCCTATCACTTTCCATATCGTGTGTAAGAGGCTCTCCTGTCCACTTCCCATGACAAACAATCCTCCTTTACACTTTTCCTTGATAGAACACAAAAGACTCTCTAAGGCAGTTTCTTTTGTCTCTGTTGAAAGCCTTATTCGAAGCTTTTTTTAAGTGTTTTCTCACAAAGTTTCCTTCATGAAAGTTGTTCCTTTTTAGCCTAGTTTATGTGTATATCTTATTTATTCCATTTGGAAATCATTGGTTGATAAAATATTGTTCAAACCCCAGAAAGGTTAATCTGGGCGATAAACTGGAGAGTGTGTTGTAGTTTGGAGTTTTTGACCAAGCTAATGGATAGATTTTGGTCCAAAATTTTTATGGAGTACTGTTAACATGTTTATATGATTATTTCTTGAGGATTTATTGCATGATTAAAAGTTTTGGTGAAAACTTTTCTTAGATCTAGAAACTTAGAAACTGGAAGAAGAAAAACAGTTTCTGTTTTGAGAAAGTTCAAATCTTTAATAGTTTAATTCTAATCCAATGGCTTTGATATTTTTATTTGAGGATCCTAAGCCTCTTATATACATGTTAGAATATTTTTTTGACTATATTTGATGTTAGTTTCGAAGATATAAAATTTTATGCAAGGAGATATTGGGTTAGGCCAAAGTGATGATGTTCTTGGCTAAATTTATGTTTTGATTGATTTTTAACCATGTAATCTTGAGTTTGAAGCTTGAATATATTTTAGAACACATTTTTAAACTATGTGATGTTTTTATTTGAAAATCACATCTTTATAAGTCATGGATCAAGAGGTTGATCAAAACAAGTTAGAAACAAAAATCAAAGAAATAACCTATGTAAAATTTCGGCCCTATAGAGTTTTAATGGTTGTGTTTAGTTTTAAATTTTTTTTGAGTTTATATTTTAGCTTAGAACAACATTTACATGAGGTATAAAAATTTTGGTGATTTTTTGAGTTAGGATGCAAAATCCTTAAGTTAGGGGTAAAATAGTCATTTTCCTACATGTAACGGGTAAAATGGTAATTTTACTCTAAGATGACATTTTTTTCATATTTCTAAATGTTAGTGATTAAGTTCAAATTACAAAAGAGGGATTTGCTGATGTGGCGCTGACTCTTGTTTCTCTCTGAAATTTGAGACGTCTTTAGGGTTTGCTGGATGGCAAATCCCACCGCCTCGCCGTTCTCTTTGGTAGGACAGCCTTCTTTTCCAACTCTAACGGGAGGAGAGGGTGGCTCTGTGTTGTTGGGTTCGTTGGAATAGGGGACGCAACAATCTGCAACTGGGAAGTTTGATGTGGGTTATGCGGATATGGTGGTTAATCGGCCTCAACCTTTGCCTGTTATGGAGATTCCACTTAGAGAACCAAAATTTTCTGAAGGTGAGATGTTCTTTCTTTCAAAAACTGAGATTCAAAAATCAGCTGAGTTGTTCGTTTTGCTGTTGTAGTTAAGTTTCTCCGTAGAAGACTGTCTCTCGATCATATTAGAGGTTTCATTAAGAATTGTTGGGGGCTCCGGGCGATGCCTGTGGTGGGGCAATTGAGAAATCCACGAAATGTGTTGATCCGATTAACAAACGAGGTGGATTTTGTTAGTGTGATGTCTCAGGGGAATGCTGAGTTGATGGGGGTGCCGTATAAAATTTTTCATTAGATGCCGGATTTTAATGAAGAGGTTGACTCACCTTTGGTGCCAATTTGGATTACTCTTCCAGGGCTTCCCCCCAATTACTTTCAACCTTCTATGTTGAAAAGTATTGGTGATGCTTTTGGAACTTTTCTGAAACGAGATAATGCCACTGTCTGTGTGACAAGGCTGGAGGCCGCAAGGTTTTGCGTGGAGTTGGATGTGTCAAAGCCATTGAGAGATCACTTTTGGTTGGGGCCCCCAGGTCTTCAATCTAGCCATTATCAAGAGGTTGTGTATGAATCAGTGCCTGCATTCTATGGTTGGTGCCGTAAGCAGGGACATTTTGAGTAGAATTATGGATTGAAGAATAAATCAACTGTCAAGGGGAAGGAAAAAATTGTTCAGGAGGCAAGTAGTAAAGGGAATGTGAAGCAGGTGTGGAAGATGATAGGGGCCGATGGACAGAAGATGAATCCTAGTGAAGGGGAAACACAATACCATCTGAGCAGACAGACAGAAATTTTGGAGGGTATTCGTCAAAGGGCATTGAATGATGTCCAAAAGCTTCTGAAGTTTTATTTGTTTCCGTATCTGGGGAGGTGCTATCTCAATCCCAATTCAATCTTGAGATTGCCTCGGGGGGAGAGGAAGAAGGTGCTATGAATGAACTGATTTAGGGGTCAACGGGAAATCAGGTTAGGCTCGAACAAGTGGATGTGGTGGATGCATTTAAGCCTTCAGATAGTTGGTTTGAGCAAGTGGAATGTGAGGATTGCTTGGAGGTATCTGAGGAGATTAACAAGGTTGTCTTTCTCCAAGAAGTTCTCTGAAAGTTATTGACGCAGCAATGGAATTTGAGCTTGGTCAAATTGTGAATACAGGGGAGGATGAGGCAATTGGAAATAAGGGAGTGACAGGGCAATTTCAGTCTTTATCCAGGAATGAAGAAGCCGATGATCTTGAGGAGTTGGTTGCAAAATGTTTTAATTCGGATTCTGAAGTAGAAGCTCCAAAAAAAAAATCTGAGAGGTATTAAGAAGAAAAAAGCCGTCGTTGTTCTTGAAAGAACAACGAGATCGAATAAACATTATTGATATTATGAATATTATTATTTGGAATATTTGAGGTCTTATTTCGTCGAAGGCTAGACTTCGGCAGCTTATGAATAAATATCGACCTAAGGTGGTAGCTTTATTAGAATCGTTTGTTTCTATTAATAAATTGCAGCGTTGGGCGAGATGGTTTCACCTTCCTACTTTTTGTCATAATGTAGAGGATGGGGGAAAGATTTGGCTTTTTTGGGCGGAAGAAGTTGATTTTCAGATTGTGTCAAAAGTTGATCAAGCTGTTTATAGGGTGGTTTTCTGCTGGACATATAGGGTGTTTTCCACTTTTGTTTACGCAAGTTGTTTTCAACGGCAAAGACATGATTTATGGAATTATCTTTGTGATGTGGACCTGAGTGGGGGCTGCTGGTTCCTTGGGGGCAATTTTAACATTACCAGATCAAAATCAAAGAAAATTGAAGGTTTATTTGGTTCTTCCCGAGCACACATGGACTTTAATAACTGTATACAGAATTGTGGTTTACTTGATCTCCATTTTACTGTCAACGTCTGTCTTGGTGTAATGGGAGGTTAGGGGGTGGAAGAATTTGGGCTAGGCTTGACAGAGTTTTGGTAAATGCAGAATTCTTGGCCAGTTTTCCGGGCGCGAAGATGGAGTATTTATCACGGACTTCTTCAGATCACTATCCAATGGTTACTCAGCTAATTGGTGTTCAGATTAGGGGTTTTTGACCATTTCGGTTTCAAAGAATGTGGTGCTTACATGATGATTTTCTTAATGTTGTTCGGAGGTGTGGAGCCAGGAATTCAGTGGGTGTTCAATGGTCCAAATCTCAACTAAATTGAAGCAGTTGAAAAAAGATTTAAAGAAATGGAACTTTAATGTGTTTGGCTGTGTTAATAATGATATTATGGAAATTGAGAAAAAGGTGGTGGAGTTTGAAAAGCAACTGATTTCTAGTTATTCTCAGGAAATGGAAATTGATTATTTAAATTGCAAGCAAAGGCATTTACATTATTTACATAGAAAAGAAACTATGTGTTGCCAAAAGTCCCGTATAAAATGGTTGACAGAGGGATGCTAATATAGCCTTTTTTCATGCTTCTGTGAAATGTAAACAGAAGTCTAATAGGTTGGAGGTCATGACGTTAGATGATGGTAATGTGTTGGAGTCTTCGGAGGCTGTTCTGGATGGGGCTGTTACTTATTTTCAGAACCTCTTAACGACTATGCAAATTTCCAGTCACGATCCTGTTATGGATCTCCTTCACTCTATGGTTTCGGCTGTAGAAAATGAAGCTTTATGTAGAGTCCCTTTGTTGGAAGAGGTAAAGGAAGTGCTTTGGTCAATCCCGCAAGACAGTAGCCCAGGCCCCGATGGATTTTCAACAAGTTTTTTTCAAAATACATGGGAAGTTGTGAAGGATGATTTGCTTTTGATGGCAATAGAGTTTTTTTTAGGGCAAGCCTTTTACGAATTTTTATGGTGCTACTAATATTGTCTTGCTTTCAAAAGTGGCTGAACCAGATAATTTTTTGAAGTTTCGGCCAATTAGTTTATGCTCGGTTGTGTATAAGATAGTGGCAAAAATCATGGTGGAAAGGGTGTTGCTGATTATGAGTAAAGTAATTTCTGTAGAGCAATCAGCCTTTGTTAAAGGAAGGAATATTTTTTATAATATTGCTCTTGCACAAGAATTGATTCAATGTATTAATAAAAAGGTGCATGGTGGGAATGTCATGATTAAAATAGACATGGCGAAAACATACAATAGAGTCATTTGAAAATTCTTATTGGCTGTTTTGACTCGTTTGGGATTTTCAGAAAAATGGAGGGATCTCATCTTTAATTGTATATCATCTCCAATGTGCTCCATGATGTTAAATGGTTCGATACAGGGATTTTTCAAGCCTTCGAGGGGTTTGCGCCAAGGTGATCCCTTATCATCTTATTTATTCATTTTATCCCAAAAATTATTATCTCATATGATTAATGAGGAATTCCAAAAAGGGCAAGTGAAACCCTTTAATCATGGTGGGTTGTTAATTACACATCTTTTCTATGCGGACGACATTCTTATTTTTGCAAATGGAGGGAAAAGATCAGTCTAGAAGTTTATAAGTATTTTAAAATCTTATGAATGCATATCGGGACAGCTGGTTAGTGCTTCTAAGTCTTTCATTTTCTGTTCATTAAAGATTCTTGCAGCTAGGAAAAATGAGTTGTTGCAGCTCACCCAGTTTTCCGATGGGAAATGACCTTGTAATTATTTAGGGGTGCCTCTACATGTGGGGAGAGTCACCATGAGGCTGTTCGAGCCTATGATTCTTAAAATTCAAAAAACGCTGCAGGTTGGAAGAGTAAAGTTCTGTCTTTTGGAGGTAAGATAACTCTTAGCAAACATGTTCTTTCTAGTATGCCGATTCACATGATTTTTGTCATGATGTTGCCAAAGGGGGTTTTCAAAACCATTTCGTCTATTTTTTCAAATTTCCTCTAGAATTCTTGTGAAGAACGGAAAAAAGGAAATGGTTGGCATGGCGGCACATTTGTTTTCAAGTTGAGGAATGTGGGTTGGGTTTTCGAAGCCTTGTTGATGTTTAGAAGTCTTTATTTAGGAGATTTGCTTGGAAGTTGCTAGATGATAATTCCCTATGGGAGGCAAAATATTTGGCGGATTATCGCCCTGCACATGTGATGTCTAATGGTAGAGGTTCCAAATTTTGGAAGGGTATTATGGCAGTCCTACCAGTTGTTATTAAACATTCCAAGAGCATAATAAGGCAAGGCGATGTTAGTTTCTGGTATGATAATTGGTTAGGAGATAGGGGCTATATTTGAGACACAAGAGGTCAAAGGAAATCCACGACTTAGAGTGGCTGATGTGTTGGTACCCACTGGGTGGGATTTCGGCAGATTGCAGGCACTGGTTTCAGAGGATTGTTTGGAAAAAATAACCAAGTGGAGAGGATCCGCAAAATCTGGAAAGGACATTCGTATTTGGTAGCCTAATGTAGATGGGAGGTTCACTACTAAATCAGCTTGGGAGTTGATTAGAGATCATGGGAATACTTGTCCATGGCGTAAGTGGTTATGGCAGAAAAATGTTCCAAAGAAAATGTCATTTGTATGCTGGAGAGCTCGGAGAGACACTTTACCAATTGATGAAAGGATTAGGCAGCTTGGAATCTCTATGATTTCAAAATGTCATTATTGTGACTCTCCTCAACAAGAAACCATGGATCACATGTTGTTTAGTGGTAAATTAGCTGTTAAAGCTTCGAAATACTTTGCTGCAGTGCTGGGTGTTCAAATGTCTAACTTCAACTCTTGGCAAGATATGATGAATCTCTGGTGGATGAGGAGCTCAGCAGCTACCCAGGTTGGCCTTTTCAAAGGTATGTTGCCTATTTTGATTACTTGGGCACTATGGAGGAATCGGTGTAAAGTGAGAATGAAGGAGTTGAAGTCTGATGTGTATGCCTATTATTTGGTCAGTAATAGTTTCTCTTGTAGATATTTTTTCACAACAGTTGAATTTTCGGAAGAGTCATGTTATTGATGAGAAAATCCTAAAGAAATTAAATTGCCCAGTGGTTCCTTTGATTGTTAAAATTTCTAAAATGGTAAATTGGAAAAAATTGAGTAGAGGAGTGTATAAACTCAATGTGGATGGTTGTTCCATGGAGAATCTAGGTGAAGCTGGAAGGGGGGAATTATTTGGGATGCAGATGGTAATGTCATTGCTGGTTTTACAAGGTATTATGGGGTTGCAACAAATTCTTTAGCGGAAGGATGTGCCTTACTTGATGGTTTACGCCTAGCAAAAAATCAGGGTCTTACAAATATTGCGATAGAATCTGATTCTCAAGTGGTAGTACAATGGATACAAAAGGGTGTTTGTAATTTCTGGTATATGTGGGATTTTGGGGAAGAAAAACAAAGGTTGCTAAGGTTGTTAAGAGCCTCCATTAGTCATATCTATAGAGAAGCTAATATGGTGGCGGACTTTTTAGCCAAGGAGGGTGCGAAGAATGTTGATAGGATTATCATGGGTGCTGATTTTGGATCTGGAATTATTCGAGGACTATTATGTACGGATTGATGGGAATTACCTTATTTACGTATTTAATTCATTGTAATTTTTTCATTGGTTATTGGTTATTTTTTGGATAGGCACAAGGGATATTTTATTTGTTCTTCTTGTAAACCCTTGTGGTCTTTGGTTCACCACGGTATTCCTCCGCCATAAGTGAGGGCTTCAATAAATCTGGAGAGGGGCCACTCATGGACAGGTGGTCACCAACTCCTAAAAAACAAAGTGATTAAGTTCTAACTTTTAAAAATCACTACTTTTAATTCATCGTGATCATACTTGAGTTTTGTCTAGAAAATGCGAAGATTGAGGTAAGTTAGCTTTTATCTTACTAGCACTTTAATGTGTATAAGTGATAAGTAAATGAACTACAGTGTATGTATGTATGTTATCATATGTGTCATGCCAAGTCAGTACATATTTATCTGTTACACAGAATTTATTCTGTCACTAATTATTTATCTGTTATACAAGATATTTTGTTATGTATTGCTATACATTGCAAGTATGTCATGTTAAGTTAAGTATTCCATATGTTACATGTATGTCATGTCTTATAATATTCATTGTTACAAGTATGTCATGTTAAGTATATTGCCTGTTACATGTTATGCCATGTTATGAAATGTTTCGAATTCAAGTCCATGTTAAGTAAAGAAGTTAGTTCAAGTTCATGCAAAGTTAAGTTTCAGTTCAAGTTCAAGTTCATGTCAAGTTAAGTGTCAGAATTCAAGTCCAAGTTCATGTTATGTAAAGAAGTCAGTTCAAGTTCATGCAAAGTTAAGTTTCAGTTCAAGTTCAAGTTCATGTCAAGTTAAGTTTAAGTCAGTTTGAGTTCATGTTAAGTCAAGTTTCAGATCAAATTCTTGTCAAGTCAAGTCTCAATTTAAGTCCAGTTCAGTTTAAACAAGTCAAGTTCAGTTCATGCTTTAGTTCAAATTATGTCAGCTATGTTATGTTGTTTGTCAAGATATGCTATGATTACTTATAATTTTGATTATGCATTCATACTTTTACTACCAGGCATGCATCATTAACCTGTGTGAAAGTTTTTTTGTTAACTTGCTGAGATTTGTAATCAAATCTAACTGTGGTAGTCCTAACTACCATTTCTCCCGAATGGTAGATCTTGTTACAGGATTTGAAGGAGAACCAAGAATCGACCAACTGGAAATGGTCAACTAAGTGACGATGCGACATAGATGATGGTACAATATTTGCCTCAGATTACTACTTATATTTGTGGAGTTCAATCTCCCGCACTCTTTTGATCGCAACTATTTTGGACTAGTATTGTGATCTCAGTTGTTTAGTATGTCCTTATGTATGAAGTATATTTTAAGTATTTAGGATATTTCAGTTCGGTGCATAGTATTGCTAAAAAGATAAAATCATCCATTGCGAATATTGCATAATGCTAGATGCATGTTAGGAACATTATATATTATATGTCATGAACGGGGGCAGGTAATCTTGTGTTGCATATCTTGACGCTTCAAATCTCCATCCAATCTCAAGCGGAATTTAAGGGCGTCACAGGGTGGTATCAGAGCAATACATCTCTAGGTTTTAAATCCACATGTCCTTAGGAAATACACCAAATATTAGACTTGAAATTTTAGTCTTCATTAGGCTTAAATTTGAAGTATGAGAGATAGTACGTGGTTGTAATACGTATACTCGTGTGTTTCATGAAGTGACATATGACTCCCGGTAGGATACTTGAAAACCGTGAGGGAGCCACAAGTCAGGAGAATCATAATCCCCGATGGATGGAGGATTAGTTGAAGCTATTCATATACTGATTGATGTTCTTAGGCATAAGCAACAACAGCAAGTGCACATACCCAGACTTGAAGTTTGGAGTAGTTCATATGAGAAGTTTATGATTCACCGTTACCCAAAATTTTTCTAGTAATAAAGGGCTACTGAGAACCGAGAAATGGATTATGAATCTCGAGAGGATTTACTACATTTGTTGACATACTGAGGACCAGAAGGTACCATACACCTGGTACCTTTTTCAAGGAGATGCAGATGTTGACGCCACAGGAATTGAAGGAGTTGTCGTCGTCACTGGCATTTTCTAAGACCTATGTATTGTAAGCTTAGTTAAGGTGGATTTGATTGTAATTGATGATATTATTACATTATTGTTATTTTGGGGTAATGTCATGTCATTGAGGTTTGTAACTTGTACGCTGTTTGATTCAAGCGAGTCCCTATTTTTAGTGACTGTGGTATTGCACAAGAGTTTATTTCGAACTCCGAATTGTTACTAGGTGGTAAGAGTAGCAATTCTTATTAAGAGTATTTCTATTCATACCAGTATAGATATAGAATACCTTTTTGTAATGCGAGGAAGGATATTGAAGGTTGATGAATTAGTATTCCGTGTATTTAGAGTTTATTTTATTTTGAAGATCCAATGAAATTTCTATTCGGAAGAGTAAAGTGTGTGGTAGAAGCTTTAGCCTTAGTAGGATTCACATATGATAGTGGTTTTATCCAGTCGCGATTAAATGGTTCTTGGCGAAGCACCATGTTTGTGAAAACATAGATCACCCTTATATTGGAGACAATTATATGGGGAGTAAAATCTTGGTCTTGAGGATTTACGTGAACAATAGGAACAGATTCTTTTGATTAGAGTCAGAATAAGAGGCAGCTTATGATGGATAGAAGAGTTATGTCAATCAAAAGAGATAAGTCTTGGGATTAGATTAATAACCGCTCGTTTATCGAGGAACCCCCAAAAGGAGGAACGATTCATTTTGATTATGAAGAAGTAAGCTAGTCCAAGACAGATGAAATTCCTTGAGGAAATAGAGAAAGTGATTTCAGTTATATATGGATTAAAATTTTCCAACTGAATTACAAGAACACTTAAATTGTATTGCTTATATTTTTCTGAGGAAGAGTTTTGGAAGAGTATCCACGTGAAGTTTTAGATTCAGAGAGTATATTGGTATGACTCAACCTACTTTGCAGAAGGACTCCATTACAATTTGTTAATTAAAGTGAGAGACTTAAGGAATGAAAAAATTTTCGTGATAGATATATATGTGGTAAATAACTCTTTGAGTGGTAAGGAAAGTAGTGATTTCACTTAAGCAAGAATTTAGTATCCTGGAAGGTTAGCCTAGAAGTCATTAAGTTATGGTAGTTACCTTTGGGAGTGTTATACCCTCCTCTTATATGGTGGTAGCTCTTTTGTGTAACCATGTGATGGTTATAGATATGATTAGTGTGGACTATGAGAGGAAGGCGTTACCTCATGAAGAACGTTACTTGCCTCTACACTCGATTACGTGGGTAAACCAAGATAGCTTCAAGGCTAGGATGGCATACGACCAAGCAAAGTCCATTAGAATAGCAAAGGAGTGTGCCGCAGCCGCCAACGCTAAGCTCGCGACGTTAGGTTCATCCATGTCATCAACTCATGATGGACGTTTACTGGTTAAGGGTTGACTTAGTCTCAAATATGCTTCCAAGTGTAGAAGTGTCAAGTTGTATGAAAGATAAGTCCAGGATCGTATTCCACAGAGACAAAGGATTATCAAAGCATTTGTGAGATTTTAGTGTAAAAATTATATTGACTAAAGAGATGAAAAGTGAAAAAAAAATAATGCAATGTATAGAAGTTGAATTAAAATTGTAAGAAACAAGAAAACAAACATTTGAGATGCAATTTTCGTCCATTTCTGATTTGAAGTTGGATTTATCTCTAATTTCGACTTCTCTAAACCATTTTCTCATTCCAAAAGGTTATGATCGGTTAATTAAACAATAAGAACACTTTTCAGTATAATTAAGATACTTGACAGATTGTATAACAAATGTAAAAGTGAAAGAAAGCCATCAAAATCTTGTTACAAGTTCAAGCCTCAATCGTGCCTTTACGTCTATGACTGATCAAGTTCAAGTACATAGAACTTTAATCCTTTCCATAGGCAAAACGAAATACAATCTATCAAGTTAATCACTCAAAATTCCATAACCTTGAAGTAATCCAACCCAAAATAGTCATGGGTTACTCATTGAATCTCAAACTAAAAATCTAACCTATCATTTCTAAATTAGTAAAATGCTCACAAATAATGAACCCTAACATCTGGAATTACTGTGTAAATAAAATTGCAGAAGAGAATAATAATACTCAACGATAACAAATACTGAAAAGAAAAGTAAAAATAATGAAATTGCAAGGTGAACCAAAAGGAAATGAAAATAATGAAAATACCAAGTCTACTCTGATTACATCCAAATGTAAAACCAGCAGAAGGAAAAAATAAAACTACAAAACTTACTGCTGCCATGCATACCCAACAGTATGAAACAAAAACAAAAAAAAAAATGAAAAGAAGAAGAAGAGTAGGAAATAAATAAATCTGAGAAACCTCCAATTGAAGAAGACGACGAAACTTGGAGAAACAAAACCAAAAAAAAGAAAAGAAAAACTGTCAAAAATGTGAGAGAGCCATCGCATGAAAAAATCCCCTCCTTTTCTTTCTTCCCTCCGCCTGCTCTGCCCATCTGTCCGTGCGTTGCTCGTTCGAGTGCCACCAGGCCCATCATGTGATCGTGTGTGATTCTCTCGTGAATCCTGTACTGGGTCTTTCTCCTTGAGGCCACGAACTGGATCCCACGTGTGTGAGCGTTGAGGCCGAGCTCCTGCTGTTGTACGCGTGTGTGGGTTTGTTGTGAGGCCATCTACCCCTTCGTCAATTCAGATTTCACAATGAGAAGGGTAAAGCGTGAAGTCAAATCTTCAATTCCCAAATAACTTAAGCATAGCCATTTAGCCTTGCTTTTTCTATACATGGGTCCCACACGCACTCTTGGCCCTTTTTTTTTCTTTTTTTATTCTCTAAACATGTGTGATGCCATTTGTTGCCAGGACTTTATGAGTCAATTGAAGAGTCAATCCGAAATGAAGAACAAGGTAGTGCCGTGGTTACTGTAAAAGATAAATAAATAAATAAAAATAGAATATTAATTATGACATGGCTTTACAAGCTGCATTATAAGTCCTTTTAAGTGCAAAATCTCATAATTTTATCAATGAGTCGAGTACTAAAAATCACTGCATAATTAAGCGCTTAATTCATTTTTGGATAAACAATTTAATCACTTTAACAACTTAATTATGTAATTTTGACACTTTATCAAGGGTCAGGAGCCAGAGAGCAAAGATGAAGAGGTCATATAGCATCTCGACCTAGGTTATTACGACAACATGGCGTATGATTCAGAGTACGATGTGTTCCACTACGAACCGCAGCAGGTCAGGTAGATGGGCATCGATGCACCACCACCAGAACTGACCAGGGATGATACGTCCAGTGATGGTCAGTAGTTTTGTGAGCAACATCTTCTCCTTGGTTATTTTAATGTTTGTACTTGCATCGATTTCGAGGACAAAATCTTTTTTTTTTAGGAGGGGAGGTTGTAACAGCCCACTAGAAATTCAAAGGTGGAATTTCTATTGACTTTAGGAATCTCGTGAAAACTTCATAAGTTTTCACGAATCGACCAATCGCATAGGTTTTAGTCTGTCAACATAGTCTGTGTTATAACTTACTATGGTGCCAAAAGTGCGATTCTAATTATTTGAGATAGTTATAAGTATCAGAATGCATTATTGTCTACGCCATTAGACTCAGTTGATTATTTTAGATTTTATGGCGCAATAAGTCTATTTTCATATTTTCGGACGAAACCTATTTGAAATTATGAAATTATTTTTAGGGGCACTTCAAGGATGAATTTCGGTAAACGAATTTCACTGTAAGTTAATATGAATATTTAAGAATTTTTAGTACTAAATTTATGATTCACTTTTTCGGAGTGAATAGTAACCTCATTATGTGAACCAATTGCAGTGTTTCAAAATCACAGTGTGAAATGTCCAAATTATATTAGAGAGGTTTATTTGAACACTTGGCAGGATCTTAGCCACACATAGTGAATAGTATTGGACACTTGGCACCATGAGGAACGTTTGATGGATTTGAAGGAATCAAGGTATGAGATCATGCCATCTAAGCAAAAACTCTATTGCATCCGACCAATCGAATTGTGCCAAACCAAAGAGGATTTCCACCCTAGTGAAATCTTATATGGTTGAAATCCAACTGGGAATCCAAAAGCATGATTGAAACCAAAATCCTAAACGGTTTTATCCAAACTATAAAGTTGACCTCCAAAACCTAAATGAATCAGTTTCTAGTATTGTGTTTAATCGCTTGATTAAATTACTTTCACATACTATTAATAATTCAAATTTGTATTAGAACATTATTATCCAACCTTGTTAATCTTGAAAAATTAATTGCGCCAAGTGATATTAGATTTGGGCTTGATAGCAACCCAAACTCTCTTAAAACCCCAAAATGTACGCCCATTCGGTTTAAGCCCACGAATTTTGTCTCATTACCATTGCTTCTTAGCTAAGTTTGCACCCCCACTTGGCTGACCAGATCTTTCCAAAAGAGATTCTAGAAGGTTTTGAAGAAAAATATCTAAAGGACTACCTCACTCTTTCACTCTTACACTTCACCTTGAGAAAAAATCTTGGGCTGTTTTTGTTTAGTGTAATGGGAAGAAAAGACCAACACTCAAACTCTATTATAGTCCTATCACTTTCCATATCTTGTGTAAGAGGCTCTCTTGTCCACTTCCGACGAAAAACAATCCTCCTTTACACTTTTCCTTAATAGAACACAAAAGACTCTCTCGGGCAGTTTTTTTGTTATCTGTTGAATGCCTTATTCAAAGCTTTTTGAAGTGTTTTCTTATAAAGTTTCCTCATGAAAGTTGTTCCCTTTTTAGTTTAGTTTACATGGATAGCTTATTTGTTCCATTTTGAGATCATTTGATTGATAAAAAGTTATTCAAACCACAGAAAGGTTAATCTAGGTGATAAACTAGAGAGTGTGTTGTAGTTTGCAGTTTTTGACCAAGCTAATGGATATATCTTGATCCAAAATTTTTATGGAGTACTCTTTGTTGAGGATTATTTGTTGCATGTTGAGGATTAACAGGTTTATATGATTATTTGTTGAGGATTTGTTGCATGATTAAAAGTTTTTGTGAAAGATTTTCTTAGATCTAGAAACTTAGAAACTGAAAGAGGCAAAACAACTTCTATTTTGAGAAATTTTAAATCTTTTACGGTTTAATCCTAATTCAATGGCTTTGATATTTTTATTTGAGAATCCTAAGCCTCTTATATACGTGTTAGAATATTGTTTTGACTATATGATGTTAGTTTCGAAGATATGAAATTTTATGCAATGAGATATTCGGTTAGGCCAAGGTGATGATGTTCTTGGCTAAATTTATGTTTTGGTTGATTTTTAACGATGTGATCTTGAGTTTGAAGCTTGGATCTTTTTTAGGACACCTTTTTAAACCATATTATATTTTTATTTGAATATCACATCTTTATAAGTCATGGATCAAGAGGTTGATCAAAACAAGTTAGAAACAAAAATCAAAGGAATAACCTATGTAAAATTTTGGCCCTATAGAGTTTTAATGGTTGTGTTTAGTTTTAAATTTTTCTGAGTTTATATTTGAGCTTAAAACAACATTTACGTGAGGTATGTAAATTTTGGTGATTTTTTGAGTTAGGATGCAAAATCCTTAAGTTATGGGTATAATAGTCATTTTTCGACATATAAAGGGCAAAATGGTAATTCTACTCTAAGATGACATTTTTTCCATATTTTTAATTATTAGTGATTAAGTTCTAACTTTTAGAAACCCCTACTTTCAGTTCCTCATGATCGTGCTTGAGTTTTGTCTAGAAAACGCGAAGATTGTGATAAGTTAGCGTTTAACTTACTAGCAGTTTAATGTGTATCAGTGACAAGTAAAGGAACTACAGTGTATGTATGTATGTTATCAAATGTGCCATGCCAAGTTAGTACATATTTATCTGTTACACAAAATTTATTCTGTCACGAATTATTTATCTGTTACACAAGATATTTTGCCATGTATTACTATACATTACAAGTATGTCATGTTAAGTTAAGTATGTCATCTGTTACATGTCTGTCATGTCTTATAATATTCATTGTTGCATGTATATCATATTAAGTATATTGTCTGTTATATATTATGTCATGTTATGAAATATTTCAAATTCAAGCTCATGTTAAGTAAAGAAGTCAGTTCAAGTTCATGCAAAGTTAAGTTTCAGTTCATGTCCAGTTAAGTTTCAGAATTTAAGTCCAAATTCATGTTAAGTAAAGAAGTCAGTTCAAGTTCATGCAAAGTTAAGTTTTAGTTCAAGTTCAAGTTCATGTCAAGTTAAGTTTAAGTCAGTTTAAGTTCATGTAAAGTCAAGTTTCAGATCAATTTCTTGTCAAGTCAAGTCTCAGTTTAAGTCCAGTTCAGTTTAAACAAGTCAAGTTCAGTTCATGCTTTAGTTCAAATTATGTTAGCTATGCTATGTTGTTTGTCAAGATATGCTATAATTACTAATATTTTGATTATACATTCATGCTTTTACTACCAGGCATGCATCATTAACCTGTGTGAAATTTTATTTTAACTTACTGAGATTTGTAATCAAATCTCACTGTGGTAGTCCCAACTACCATTCCCCCCGAATAGTAGATCTTGTTACAAGATCTGAAGGAGAACTCAGAATCGACCAACTAGAAATGGTCGACTAAGTGAGATGCAACGTAAATGATAGTACAGTAATTGCTTCAGATTACTACTTGTATTTGTGGAGTTCAATCTCTCGTACTCTTTTGATCGCAACTATTTTGGACTAGTATTGTAATCTCAGTTGTTTAGTATGTCCTTATGTATGAAGTATGTTTTAAGTATTTGGGATATTTCAGTTTGGTGTATAGGATTTCTAAAAAGAAAAAAATTATCCGCTACAAATATTGCATAATGCTAGATACATGTTAGGAACATTACATATTATATGTCATGAACAGGGGGCAAGTAACTTTGTGTTGCATGTCTCGACACTTCAAATCTCTGTCCGATCCCAAGTGGAATTTAAGGGCATCCCAGAGGATCTAGGATTATAGTGGTTAGATCGGGGTTATATGAGGGTGGCCGACATGGTAGGGAGTCCATGGGTGCTGTTAAGGCCTTGTACAGTGGCTATCCACCGTGTATGGTGGATGTTTGGGCATTTGGATAGCTAAGTGTGGTCTTGGAAGGGCTCATGGTGGCCTCGTGGTGGCAGTGAAGGGCGAAACATGGCAGATCTAGCCGTGTACAGTGCACCTAAAAGGGTGAGGGTGCATGTGAGGCTAAGGGTGGCTAGGAACTACGGGTGGGCATGGACGGGCTGAGGGAGGTGCGGTGTAGCTTGTGTTGGCGTCAGGGTGGTGGCACGGTGGTTGGAGGCAGCGGATCTAGCCTTGCATGGGAGAGATTCCGTGAGAGAGGGAGAGAGCGTGGGGGAGCTAGGTGGCTCAGCTAGGCATGGGGTGGCTAGGGGAGGTCGTCAGTGGGAGGAGGAGCTTCTGGTGGTGGTGCGATGGTCGTGGGTGGCGGAGCTCGGCCATGGGTATGGTGAACCCGTGCGTGTTGAGGCTGTGTGTGATGGGAGAGGAAGGAAGGGTTGCCGTGGGCTGGGTTCGACAGTGGGCCTGGTGCAGTGGCTGTTGACAGTGGTGCAGTGGCGTGGGTGGCAGTGGCGACGGTGCTAGGCTACGATGGGTTCAAGAGAGGAGAAATGGGGAGGAAAAGGAGACTCGTGGTGGCTGGGTCTGTGAAAGATGGTCACCGATGTGAGGTGGTGGAGGTGCGGTACTTCAGTGATGGTCGATGGTGTTGCTAGCAATGGCGAGAGGGAGAAACTGTGTGGATAGGGGACTTGCGTGCAGCTGAGGGAGGGGCTACTAGAGGACTTCAACGGTGGGGGATGCTCGTCTGTGTGAGGGGAGGCCGTGTTAGAGACCTCGGTCAAGTCCCTAAACACTACGTTCTCCTAGCCTAGGTTATCCTTGAGATAACCGAATGCCCGTTCCTCTCTTGCTTGATTCTCGAACAATGGTGACCAAGATGGCAATTTTGGTATGGTGAGGTTAAGTGTTTAGGTTAGAATGGATGTATGGAGTGATGGAATGGATGATGACGTGTATGAGTTCCAAAGGGTGAAAGAGGTTCACGGCACTAGGAGAAAACTAGGGTTGGCGCCTCTTGAAGATTAGGTTTAGGGTTGGAAGATGACATTTAGGGTTTGGTGATGTGAGCAGGTAGGGTTTAGAAATTAGGGTTTGATGATGGAAATTAGGGTTTGGTTTATGGAAGATTGGTTGAGGGTTTGGTTGATGGAAGTTGAGAGATTTTAGGAAGTTTCCTAAAATCTTGGGATTTGCTTTTGGAAGAGGTATGGCTGGCTATATGGATTGAGTGAGTCAACTAGGGTTTACAAATATGAAAACCATAATATGGGCAAGTGGAGTGGGCGGCTAAGACCAATTCAAATAAGGCTAGTGTAGCCGAAATTTGAATTTGAATTAATATGGTAAGAGGGTTTTGGTCATGGTTGAAGTGGTCAACTAGGGTTTCCAACTATAGAAACACTAATATGGAAAGAATGGTGGGCAGGTATGGTTAATTCAAATTAGGCAAGAGTGGCCAAATTTGAATTTGAATGAGGAGGGAATATGTGTTTGGTAAGTGGCTAAGTATGGAAAGTATGGACATTTCGGCTAGGGCTGAAATGGAAGAGGGAAATGATTATGGAAAGTGGACAAACACATTGGCTTGGCCGAAATTAGTGTTTGGATGGATTGAATGACCAATGGATTGATGAACACCAAGAACAAAATTATGAACAATCAAGAACAAAGCAAAATACTTGAGCACTTGAATGAACAAATGAAAGTAATCTAACAATTGATTCACGAATTGCACAAGTGTTGAATAAACCTCATATATTGATAAAATAAGATGAACAAAGATAAACACAACTTGGATTCACGAATTGCACCAAGTTGTAAGACAAGATAGTTGAATCACTCCAATTCAAGAATTGCATAGAATGCTCCTCTCTTTCGGATTCACGAATTGCACCCAAAAAGCCCAAGTGCTAAGCACCGATGGTGATCTCTCTCAAACAATAGTTCTCCCTCTAGGGTTTTTGCCAAAAGATCCTAAAGCAAGAAAAAAATGTCCTATTTATAAGAAAAACAAGTTGGAAACCCCCAATAGGTCCCTTTGAAATAAATGAAATAAAATAATTAAAATAAATGAAATAAATAAAGATAGTGGCATGGACCACATGGCCATGGCATGCATGAGCCAATGGTTCGGCTAAGGTGGTGCATGGGGGTCGAACTTTGGCTTGATTTCATGCTAAAAATGCTATTTTTGAGGTTTGGCTTGACTGTGGCTCGACCCTGGCTCGAGTTAAGGTTCGCTCGACACTCCGCTCGAGCAAATACAACTCGAGAGCTCCGCTCGAAACTCACTCGACAATCCGCTCAAGCGAGTCTGCAACCCGAGAGCTCCGCTCAAACGATATGTGTGCGTATGGCCAAGGTGCAACTTTAGAGGCGATTTTATGTGGGGGTTCTAACAATCCCCCTCTCTTTAAGACTGTCCTTGCCCTCAAGGATAAAATTTGAAAACTTCCATTCCCTCTCCTCATTCTCCCCCTTGGTCATCTCCATGGCAAAACAATGTGCCCCCCCCTTTGCCCAACTTTTCTAACATTGAGACCTCACCTGACTTGACTTCCTTGGATGCTAAAGTCACCCAAACATTCTTTTTTTACCCGAGCTTGAATTCCATGGTCCTTTTGTTGTAGTCAAGTACTACCCTTCCAAGGCCCTTGAGCCATGGATTGCCCAATACAACATCAAGCTCTACTAGAGGAAGTATATGTAGGTCCGCCACTATTCTCACTCCTTGAACATTCATCTTTACTTCCCTTACTAGCTCTTCACATTTCATCTTATCCCCACTCACCATCCTTACCTCGAATGGCTCTATAGAAATTGGTTTCAACCCAACCTTGGTGACAATGTTAGAGTTGATAAAGTTATGTGTGGAGCCACTATCTATCAACAAAGGAACTTCAACTCTTCCGACCCATGCCATCACTCTCATGGAGGTATGCTTTTGGGTCCCGGTCATGGAATTAAGAGACAACTCAGCCTCCTCATTATTTTTATTAACTTTGTCCTCTTCTTGATCGGACTCTTGGCTAGATGACTCCACAAAGTAACCATCATCCTCCTCATTGTTTCTCTCATCAATCAACATGTACACTTGTCTCGATCTACAATTGTGCCTCATGCCCTATTTTTCACCACACTTAAAACAAAGGCCCTTTTTAATTCTTTCTTGCACCTCTTCCCTTGTAAGCTTCTTCACTTCAAGTGGCTTAGTTATAAGCACTCTCCATTTCCTCCTTGCCATTCCAAGGAACATTGGTTTGCAAGGGTGTAGTAATCTTGCTCCCCATTTCCTTAGATTGGCGTTTCTCCATATTAGTGCTCTCTTCTAGGATTTTCGCCATCCTCATTACCTCTTGAAGCCTTGTAGATTGTTTCAATTTGATCTCTTTAGCCAACCATGGCTTCAATCCATCTACAAAAGTGTCAATCAATGCCTCATCTAACCTTCCTCTTACTAAAGTTTGGAGTAGCGTAAACTCCTCAATGTAAAGGTGCACTTTCCCTTCTTGCCTCAACTTAGCAAGTTGCCCATGATGATTGATGGTGGGCGACGGGCCAAATTGTAACAAGAATTCCCTCTCAAAGGCCGTCCATCCCAAACGCCTTTCATTCTTCTCATATTGGTCGCGGATCCATCTCCACCACTTACTTGCTTTTCCCTTCAAATAAAAGCAAGCCGTAAATACCCTCTCATGTCTAGGTACCTCATAAGAACGAAAGTAGTGGTCAACCTTGTCCAATCACTCATATGGATCTCCCCCATTGAATTTGGAAAAATCCACCTTTGGCTTCTTTGGTCCCCGGTCATAAGCCCGGTTTCCTCTTCTATCATGGTGGTGGTCAACATCATATCTTTGGCCATGGTGGCCTCTTCTTCCATCATAATGGTCTCCACGGCCATAAGGCCTCTCATGCCCAAACTCGGCCTCAAAATCTTCTTCTCTTTGTGGCCTCTCAAGCCTTGCATCTTGATACTCTTCTCTCACACTAGGAGGTCTTGTGCATTGGTCTACATTGGGGATCCATCTTTCAACAATTACTCGGTTGTTTTTAATTCTTCCACCTCTTCTAAGCTCATGTTGTGGTAGCTCACGTATGGAACCCGTGAAGCTTGTTTCAACCCCATCAACAAATGCCTCATGCCTTTGCATATTCGGATTAGGTGGTGGCCTTTGACCATTAGTCTTCACAAATCTTTTCTCAAACCTCTCAAGGCTTCCATTGGTCTCCCGCTTCATGGTCTCCATGACCCTTCTATTCTCTTCAATGTCACGGTTGGTAGTATTCAAGGACATCCTCAAGTCGGCCAAAGTAGTTTTGACCTCATCAAGGACATCATCAATCCTTGAGTTATGCCTCTTCAAAGCTTCAAAACATCCCCGGTTAGAGACATGTGGCCCTTCGGGCTCTTGATTATCTCTTTGCATGATGTTTGCAAATTCTTGACTTAAAACAACTTGCAACTTGGCTTGCAAACTGAAAATTCAGCACCAAATAATCTTGGACAGCAACTTGGTTCACTTGGACACTTGCTCACGGCTTAACAAGTCCAACCTTGGGTTCCCCACTTTTTAGGGTGGTCGACCCCTCTTGCACAAGCTTGTCCAACCTTGGATCCCCCACCTTCAAGGGTGGTCGATCCCCTCAAGAACACTACTCCGACCTCTACCTCAACCCCCAAACTGGATATTTCACAATTCACAAAAATAAATGGGATTCAACGAGGGTCTCCCCCAACCAATTCATAAAGTTTTGGGTTAACGTGTCGTTTACCTCTTGAAGAAGTGAGAACTTCTCAAAATTCACCAAGCAAGAATCCTCTCAATGAAAGCACCAATTTGTTCGGGACCTCAGTCAACTCCCTAAACACCACGTTCTCCTCGCCTAGGTTCTCCTTAAGATGACCAAATGCCTGTTCCTCTCTTGCCTGATTCTCGAACAATGGTGGCCAATATGGCAACTTTGGTCTGGTGAGGTTAGCTGTTTAGGCTAGAATGGAAGTATGGAGTGATGGAATGGATGATGATGTGTATGAGTTCCAAAGGGTGAAAGAGGTGCACGGCACTAGGAGACAACTAAGGTTGGCGCCTCTTGAAGATTAGGTTTAGGGTTGGAAGATGACACTTAGGGTTTGGTGATGTGAGCGGCTAGGGTTTAGAAATTAGGGTTTGATGATGGAAATTATGGTTTAGTTGATGGAAGATAGGTTTAGGGTTTGGCTGATGGAAGTTGAGAGATTTTAGGAAATTTCCTAAAATCTTGGGATTTGCTTTTGGAAGAGGTATGGCTGGCTATATGGATTGAGTGAGTTAACTAGGGTTTACAAATATGGAAATCCTAATATGGCAAGTGGAGTGGGCAGCTAAGACCAATTCAAATAAGGCTAGTGTAGTCGAAATTTGAATTTGAAATAATATGGTAAGAGGGTTTCAGCTATGGTAGGAATGGGATGGTTGAAGTGGTCAACTAGGGTTTCCAATTATAGAAACACTAATATGGAAAGAATGGTGGGCAGCTAGTGTTAATTCAAATTAGACAAAAGTGGCTAAATTTGAATTTGAATAAGGAGAGAATATGTGTTTGGTAAGTGGCTAAGTATGGAAAGTATGGGGATTTCGGCTAGGGCTGAAATGGAAGAGGAAAATGATTATGGAAAGTGGACAAACACCTTGGGTTGGCCAAAATTAGTGTTTGGATGGATTGAATGACCAATGGATTGATGAACACCAAGAACAAAATTATGAACAATCAAGAACAAAGCAAAATACTTGAGCACTTGAATGAACAAATGAAAGTAATCCAACAATTGATTCACAAATTGCACAAGTGTTGAATAAACCTCATATATTGATAAAATAAGATGAACAAAGATAAACACAACTTGGATTCACGAATTGCACCAAGTTGTAAGATAAGATAGTTGAATCACTCCAATTCACGAATTGCATGGAATAATTCTCTCTTTGAGATTCACGAATTGCACCCAAAAAGCCCAAGTGCTAAGCAACAATGGTGATCTCTCAAACAATAGTTCTCCCTCTAGGGTTTTTGCCAAAAGATCTTAAAGCAAGAAAAAGATGTCCTATTTATAAGCAAAACAAGTTAGAAACCCCCAATAGGTCCTTTTGAAATAAATGAAATAAAATAATTAAAATAAATGAAATAAATAAAGACAGTGGCATGGACCACATGGCCGTGGCATGCATGAGCCAATGGTTCGGCTAAGGTGGTGCATGGGGGTCGAACTTTAGCTTGATTTCATGATGAAAATGCCATTTTTGAGGTTTGGCTTGACTGTGGCTCGACCCTTGCTCGAGCCAAGGTTCACTCGAGCAGATACAATCCGAGAGCTCTGCTCATAACTCACTCAACAGTCCGCTCAAGCGAGTCTGCAATCCGAGAGCTTCGCTCGAGCGATATGTATGCGTATGGCTAAGGTGCAACTTTAGAGGTGATTTTACATGGGGGCCTAACAGGCCGGTGAGGTGGTCGTGGCACCGCATGATGGTGCATGATGGCGCTTGGGGCTGAAGAAGGAGATTGGGTAGGGGAAGGGGACGTGTAGTGTAAGCTGAAGGGAGAGGAGAGAGAGAGAGATAGAGGGAAGGGAAAAGGGAGGGAGAAAGAGAGGGAGACAAGATTTTAATCCCAACCCTTCATTTTGTGATTTTAGATCTAATCTAATGGTGGGTTTTAAATACTGATTTAAAAATACATAACATTAATTTAACTAAAAGCACTAAGAGGAATGAAAATAGAATATTATTTAGACTAAACTTTAGTTTATAAAATAAAATTATTTTATCATTAATAAAATGATGAAGTTTTGCTTAATATCTTTAAGAGAATAAAACTATCTAATTAATTAGATTTTTTAACATAATTTAAATCTCATAATATGTTAAATATCTAAAATCATGTTTAGTTCAATAATACTGGAAATATCCTATATAAATATTTTCAAGATATTTAAAATATTTAAGAGTTTTAAAACACTGGACGTATTTTAAAAATCAATTATTATATTTAAAACATGTCTTCAGTATTTAAAATATATAAAAAAGACCCGTGACGAATCGGGAAAGAAATGAGCGGATCATTGAACATATCATCAGCTGTCTTTGAAATGAGCGGTTTTAAAAGGCACTCAGACCTCATTATTACGGAATATAATATTAATACCGTTAAAATCATTTTCTAAAGAAAATTTCTGAGATACGTTCTTTTTCTTTTAAAATAATAAAATCATATCATTATTTATATTATATTTATTAAAGTAAATAATAAAATATATTCAATTTTTTTTTAACTGAAATATGAACCAAGTTCTCTGTTCATAAAAATAAACTAAAAAAACTGAACGTAAATAAATATTGACACAATATTTAAAAGAAATTAAAAATAAATAAAAATCACAGTATTCTGAGAGGGTAAACATCATCGTAACGAACTGAAGGTACCTCCAGTTTTATTTTTCTTCTTCTTCCCGTATGGTCTGCGGCGCAGTCCTTTTTTTTTTTTTTTTTTTTCCAGATTTCGTTGTGTTCCCCCAGAGGTCAATTTCTGATATTGGAGAACAACTTTCCTTTTCCAATTCGACTCAACTTCCTTTTAGTATTTATTTTTTTCTTTTTATCACTTCACCCTAACCCTTCAGGTCTCTATTCCCCCCACGTCTGGTACCCTAAATCTCTCCAATATGTTGAGGTAGTTGCCGTACAAAGATAATCATTAAGCAAAAACTAATTCCTGACCCTATCCATTCTATAAAATTTTAATGAAAAATAATGACAAGACATGACTTGGTCAAAATTATTGTTCCGAGCAAATGTGACAAAAATGTACAACATAAGTGCTATGATAACAATATTACCACAGTTCATGCCCTGTCTTTTCTCATCTGTGATTAATTCTCATTACAGAGATGAAAATTAAAAAGGCCAGAAATTAATCACAAATCAATTAGCCAATTATTAATTAAAATTAAATAATAATACTGATCCTAATCACTAGATGAATCAAATGTGGGCGCGAGTCTTATATAAAAGATTAGGCTTATTTTGGATAGTGAAAGTGTTTGAGAATGTTTGTAAATGGTAGTGAAAAAGTTATAATAGAATATTAAATAGTAGTAAAAAATATGTGAAAGGTAATAAATCGTAAAAAAAGTAGATAAAAAATAATAATAAAGTAAAGAATAGTAGTGAGAATATTTGAGAGTACCTGAGGTACTCTCGATACCCAAACAAAGCCTTAACACAAAGTGTACTTGATAGGTCGGACCCAATTGTTACAACTGATCACTCCGTGAATCATTAATTTTCTAAATTTCTTAATTACATAGTACATGGACCGATTTGTAATTAACTAGCACAAACCCCAAGAATTAACCTATATATACATACAATAATTTTTTTTTTTCTAAAATGATAATTAAATCTCTAACAATATATATAAACGGATCGAGAGAACTAGAAGGAGTCTTCTCTCTTTTTTCTCGAGAAAATGGGTGGAGGGGTTTGTAGAGTGAGGCAGTTATAACAGCCTTAGTGGTGGTCCCAGTGGGGGGGAAAAACACGTTTGTAGACGGAAGCGGGTGCGGGAAAGAAGAAAAACAGTGGTGGAGTACTGTAGAGCACGGTGGAAGCAGTGGAAGGAATGGAGGAAATGGAAAAGAAGTGGGCAAAGTTACACCTTACGGAGGAAGAAGACTATGAGGTTGTGGTGGATGATAACAGTCTAGATGAACTGAGTAATAAAGGGGAAAGGAGTCTGGTGGGAAAGGTGACGACAGAAAGAATAATAGGGAGGGGAGTGATTGAAACAACGATGGCAAAAGTGTGGAGAGTATCAAGACCTACTTCCTTTCGGGAGGTAAGACCTAACGTGTTTGTGATAACTTTTGCAACACTGGCCGATAAACAGAGGGTGTGGGAAGGGAAGCCATGGCCGTTTGATAATTGTTTGGTTGTGATGAACCTATATGATGGATTGACCCAACCAGATGATTTATCTTTTGATATAGAAAGGTTATGGGTTCAACTCCATGATCTCCCTCTGGCATGTATGAATAGAGACTGTGGAATACAGATTAGAGGAGGGATAGGGAAGATACTCGATGTTGACACTAATATGGATGGGTATGGATGGGGAAAGCACTTGAGGCTTCGGGTAGAACTAGATGTGTTTAAGGTCTTGGCTAGGGGGAAAATGGTTATGGTAAAGGGGAAGAGTATTTGGATACCTTTTAAGTATGAAAAGCTCCTGAGAATTTGTTTTGAGTGTGGGAGAATACTACATAAAGGGGGAGTGTGTCCAAATAGAAATGATGGAACTATGAAGGATCAAGAGAGGGTGGGGCAATATGGCTCTTGGCTAAGGGCAGATCTAGCTGAGAGGAGGTTTTTTGGGTCCAAATATAATGTCAAAAAGGGAACTGCTGAGGAATCGTGTGCTGAGCTACCAAAGAATCCTGTAGTGGGGGAGATGGGATCTGAAACTAATCAAGTTCAGGAGGATTCTAGTAGGAAGGAGGATAGGAGTATGGAGGATGTAAGGGAGAAGGAATTAGAGGTGATAAATAGAATGGGAGAACTAGGAATGTCATTGGGTGAGGTTGAGGAGGGCACTTTCTCAAAGGCTGAACAAAATGGTGATCCAGTGTCTGATGTAGATGGCAAAAGCAGGAAGGAGGAGGAAAATATTGGCACTACTCGAGGTGTTGAGACAGGCTTTGAGCTTGTTGCTAGTCCTAACATTAGCATTATTAACAAAAGGGGAGGGAGATGGAAGAGAAGAGCAAGGGAGGATAGAAAGATTACTGAAGTTAGTATGTCACAGCCACTGTTAAAACGAAGAAGTGAAGAAAACAATGGGGAAAAAGGGTTGGGTGGAGTGATAAAAAAAGGTAGGCAAGGGGTTGAGGTAGAAGCTCTTGAGCTAGTAGTGGCGGGGGTTGTTGAACAGCCCCGCCAATCATTATGAAAATCTTAAGTTGGAACTGCCGAGGGCTTGGGAATCCTTGGACAGTTCAAGACCTTTGCTTGATAGTGAAGGAAAAGAGACCCAATGTTGTTTTCTTAATGGAGACAAAGCTGAAAAAAAGGTAAAAATGAGTGGTTGAGGAGGAAGCTAGGTATGGATAATTGTTTTGAGGTTAGTGTTGTTGGCAAGGGGGGTGGTTTAATGCTTTGTTGGGAAGGGAATTTGTTGGCTGAAATTTACAACTTTTCTCAAAGGCACATAAATTGCTGGATAACAGATTCTGTGACAAAAAATAAGTGGATGTTCACTGGCTTCTATGGCCACCCCGAATTGCATAAAAGGAATGAGGTGTGGAGGATTTTAGGATCCTTTAAACCTGGATGTGGGAAGAGGTGGTGTGTAATGGGGAATTTTAATGAAATAACAACTCATGATGAGAAGAAGGGAGGAAGACAAAGGGGGGAACATCAAATGGGTCAATATAGGGAGGTGTTGGAAGAGAGTGAACTGCATGATGTGGATTGGCATGGTGATAAATTTACGTGGAGCAACAAGCACATGGATGATACTTTCACTAAAGAAAGGTTGGATAGGGTTGTGGCAAACTCTAAATGGTTTGAAGCCTATCCTGACAAAAGGCTGGAGGTTATGCCAGTAAGATATTTAGATCATAGGCCCATTGTGCTATGGTTTGACAAGCAGGTAGGAAGGGGAAAAAATTCGATAAGTAAGAGACAATTTAAATATAAGGCTTCTTGGGCCTTGGAAGAGGATTGTGGCAGTGTCATTGGAACAGAATGGGGTAAGGAGAGGGCTGGTCATTCCCATACATCCTTGGTTCAGAGACTGTTGGCAGATTGCAACACTGATGAAACAGAAAAGAGAATGATCCTTTGTGAAGCTAGTGGTGTAGTCTGTGGCAACTATGAAAAATACTTGGGCCTTCCAGCCATGGTGGGTAGGTCAAAGTACAAAGCCTTTAGAGGAGTTAAAGAGAAGGTGTGGAAAAAAATAGAGAGCTGGAAAAACAATTTCTTATCACTAGCTGGTAAAGAGGTTTTGATCAAAGCAGTATTACAGGCCATTCCTTCTTATACTATGGGTGTTTTTAAATTGCCATCTTCTTTGTGCAAGGAGATGAATTCTTTGTACTCAAAGTTTTGGTAGGGGCCTAAGGAAAATTCCAAGAAAATTCATTGGTGGAGCTGGGAGAGATTGGGAGTGCAGAAAGCAAGAGGGGGGATGGGTTTTAGGGATGTGGAATGTTTTAATGCTGCTATGTTGGCTAAACAAGGCTGGCGTATGATTAAGAATTCCTCTTCTCTTGTTTCTCAAGTTTTTAGGGATAAATATTTCAAGACCTCAGAGTTTCTAAAAGCCAAACTGGGTATTAACCCCTCTTATATATGGAGAAGTGTGCTGTCAGCCAGAGAGTTATTAAAGGAAGGCCTACAATGGAGGGTTGGGAATGGGAACAACATAAAGATTTGGGGAGAGAAATGTTGCCTACTCCTACTTCAAAGTGTGTGCAATCCTCTGTGAAGAGATCTTGGGAAGACATGAAGGTGAACAAGCTAATTGTGTCATCTACTAAATCATGGGATGAAGATCTGATTAGAGGCATGTTTAGACCAGAAGAAGCTAAAGCCATTGTGCGTATTCCCTTGAGTAGAAGGGGGTCCTCGGATATGAGGTATTGGGGTTATACAAGAGATGGTAATTTCAGTGTTAGGAGTGCATACCATGTGGCAGTGAGCTTGAAAAGAAGGGATAGAGGGGAAGCATCAACTAGAGGTAAAGAGGAAGCAGTGTGGAAATGTGTATGGGGAATGGAGGTGCCAGCAGTGGTCAAAACATTTCTGTTGAAAGCTGCTAATAATATCATTCCAACCAAGAGGAATCTGTTTATAAAAAAAATTGGTGAATGTGTCCAATTTGTGGAAGAGCTGAGGAGACTATAATTCACATACTCTACAGCTGCCCTTCTTCAGCAGATGTAGGGGCAGAGCCTAGCAGTCCAGTACAAAAGTGTACCACAGAGGAAGTAGATTTTCTGGAATTATGGTCTAAGTTGATGAACAGATTGCAGAAAGAGGAGATGGAATGGGTTGCTACCATAATGCGTAGAATCTGGCTGAGAAGAAACAAGGTGGTTTTTGAGAACCAATTCTATAGCCCAAGCAAACTTCTACAAATGGCGGGGGAAGGGGTGGAGGATTACAAACTAGCACAGATAAGTCAAGAAGGATCTGTTACTACTGTTGATCACAAAGTAATGCATAAGAAATGGAAAAAACTAGGTACTCTTGAGGTGAAGGCTAATTGGGATGCTGCTCTTGATATGAAGGCTAAGAGAATGAGGATGGGAATTGTTATTAGAGATGAGGAAGGAGAAGTACTTGTGGCTGCTTGTGATGTTAGAAAACATGTTGATCACCCTGCTCTAGCAAAAAGCTGGGCATTATGAAAAGCCTTAGAAATCTGTAATGAGCTGGCTTTATCTAAGGTAACCTTCGAAGGGGATGCAGCTGTTGTCATCAATGGGATAAATAGAGAGGTGGAAGATCAATCATGGATGTGGCACATTATTGAAGATATTAAGCAGTTTCTTAAAGGAAAAAAGGATTGGAATGTAAGTTTTGTGCCAAGGGATGGGAATCGAGTGGCACACTTGTTAGCTAAATATGCAATGGAACTTGGTGAGGAAAAAATATGGATTGAGGAGGGGCCTTTTGTAATTGGCAATGCAGTTATGCATGACAAAAATTGTAATCTCGAGAATGTTTAGTAATACAATGCAGTTCTGAATTAAAAACAAAAACAATATATATAAACGCTTATGTTATTTTGCAAAAATAATATTTAAAAAAAAAAAAGAACACAAATTAGAGTGAAGGAGGCCTAAAAAATATAGGATAAATATCTAGTTTTATTAAATGATTTCTAAACAAGTTTTACGAGCTGGTACTTAGGGCTACAAACAAACAGAGTCGCTTGTGAATAGTTTGAGCTCGACTCATATACACTCGGTTCATTTAATAAATGAGTTGTTCGCGACCATTATTATTGTTGCGAATATTAAATGAGTCAAACTTGTGTAATATCGGCTCGACTCGGTTTAGGCTTATGAACAAGATTTGTATAAACTCGACTTGCTCGTTTTGGGCTCATTATAATACTCGTAATGTCTATATATTATTATATATATTCTTTTATTCTATATATTTTTGTGTTATAGTATTATTTTAGTTACTTTGTATAAGTAATATAATTTGTTACTAATTTATGTATAACTAGGTTTCGAAAGAATAATATTAAATATAATAATGTATTAAGTTCACAAAAGTATATAATAATTATGTACTTTAATATTAAATTAATAACTTTATTATATAATTTTTAAAATCAAGACCAATAATTATGCTAGGTATCTTGATGTAAGTTTAATGTTAGTGCTCTGCCCATTGTCCAAGACTTCACTCTCCAATACGACGTGACATGATCACTAATTTAGCACTACTTATATAATTCCCACAATCATTAAGTGCTATTTACATCAATTCCCACTACTCGCCTTTCAACTCTTTTCCGATAACACTAATCACAATTTCATTCTTTTCCTTCCCAAACACAGGAGACGCCCTTCGGCCTTCACTCTCAGTTTCTACTTCAATCTTCTTCTTCTTTATGTGCATTTCTGTTGAGCTCCAAACTTCTATTGAAAAGTTACAAGCACTGTAAACCCTCACTTTATAAGTCTTTTATGCTCCTCTAGTGTTTATATTCTTCTAAATAATCCAAAATCATATTTTCTTCATTCTCTTGTCCAAGTCATGGGTTCGATTTTGGAAGCAAATTTTGTTACATCACCTCATGCTTGGGTAAGAGTAAAATAATTCAAAAAAAAAACTTTATTTTTTTCTCTATTTCTCTAATAGATATTTGATCAAATGTACCAGAATCTCATTCTTTAATTTTGTGTTAGTGGCTTATATTCTCTTTAAATTTAATTATTTAATAAATAATACACATTTTTGCACAAATTTTAGGTTATATTATTCATATGATTTATATTTGTTACATGTTCATATCGTTTGCATTATTATAGATGTGAGTACCGTGAAAAACTTCTCCTATGATTCGTAAAAGGTAAGATAACTAGCTTCTCGCATGATACTTTATCATGAGTATCCATCTTGAACTTGTCTTAACTTTTTAAGAACTTGTCTTGACAAATTTTTCTCTTTCATTTTAGAATAACTAATGTATAAGGAGATTTTGCTGCCATGATGTGAATTGCTGGCAAGTTGTTGGTTTTTAGTATAATTTCAAATATTTATTATTAAATTGTTAATTTGTTGGCAGGGAAAAATCATTCCATTTTGTTGTAATTTATGGATCGGATAGATGACTTTGTAAACGCCGAGGATACATTGATCGCCCTCACTGCCAGGCCAGGGCGAAAGGAGGAAAGTACGTCGAAGGAAGGCCCTAGGAAGGCCAAAGAAAGTAGTCTAAGGCTAAAAAAGAATCAGTGCAAGGGAAAACAAGAAGTACACATGGGGCAATACAATAGTAACCATGTTCACTATTCTAATGTGCAAGACCATGACAAGTTGAAGGGAACTAGGCGTGATGAAGACCACGAGCGACAGACTCAAAGGTATTGTACGTACCACAAGGCGAATAGTCACCGAACCGAGGATTGTCACACACTCAAACAGAAAATTGAAGAGATAAAGGGTAGAGGAGAACTAGAACGCATTGTCACCAAAAACACCTCTCCACCACGACCATTAGACGACAGGAGGTAGGAGCGTAAACCTAGACGAAGGAGAGTCTGAGGAGGAGAGAATCACCTAAGAGGGCAAGGTGATCACAAGAACCAAGGAATCACTGACCTAGGAAAGATATAGATTAGCGAAATTCTCCCTTGGGGGATATCCGTACCATGGCTGGGGGATATGCAGGAGGTGACCCAACCTCGTCGAAAAGAAAGGCCTATGCAAGATGGGTAAGGAATGAGGAAATATACAGCGTGGAAAGGCCTGTCAAACAGGCGTGGGTGCAAACCTCACCCCCAATTTCTTTTGGCGATAAGGATTCTCAAGGGGTAGTATACCCACACAAATACATTGGTAGTAACCATGCTGGTAGCAAACTACACAACGTGGAGGATATTGATGGATAATTGAAGTTTGGCAAACATTCTATTCTAGGATGCTTTCACGAAGATGGGGTTAAGTATGCGTCAGCTTCGCCCAGCACCAACCACATTGAAGGGGTTCACGGGAAATGTAACCCAAAGGGTCTATTACACTACTTGTGTCGGTAGGAATTGACCCTCACCTCACTACCACCCTGATTGAATGCTTAGTGGTAAGAATGCAATTGGCATATAATGCCATTATAGTTAGACCAACATTGAACGCCTTGAGAACGATCACATCTACCTACCATTTGAAAATGAAGTTTCCCACGAAAGCGGGAACTAGCGAGGTGCGTGGTGAACAGGTGCTTTCTTGAGAATGTTATGTACAGGAATTGAGGAAAGGAAAGTGAGATGTAAAAGTAGTAGAGCGGCGGGAATATGGCAATGGTACCCTACCGTTGCCTCCACCTAAAGTCTTCATGACGGAGGTAGAAACAAGGGACGAGGAAACGCTGAGACAAGGAGAAGTCGATGAGCCACTGGAGCTCGTTCCCTTTGATCCAACCCAGCCAAATAATCACGTGAGGATTGAAACTATAATGGCAAAGGAGGAAAGGACCCAGTTAATCCAGCTCTTCTTGGAGCACAAAGACATCTTTGCATGGAATCATCAGGATATGCCAGAAATAGGTGATAGAGCACCGACTGAACGTCAACCCGAAATAAGGCCTGTTAAGCAAAAGAAGAGGAATTTTGGCACTGACAAATACAAAATGATAGCAGAAGAGTTGGATCGATTGTTGGCAGTAGGATTCATCAGGAAAACGTTTGACAACTTAGTGCCCTGACTGGTTGTCAAACATTGTGTTGGTAAAGAAGTCCAATGGTAAGTAGCAAATGTGCATAGATTCACGGACCTCAACAAAGCCTGCCCAAAAGATAGCTTCCCTCTCCCCCATATAGATCTAATAGTTGATGCCACTATAGGTCACAAGGTGTTAAGTTTCATGGCTACTCCAGGTATAACCAAATCAAAATGGGTCGTGCTTACCAGGATAAGATGGCCTTCATAACCGACAGGGGTGTATACTGTTACATGAATGCCTTTCGAACTGAATAATGAAGGAGCAACTTACCAAAGGCTAGCTAGCAAAATGTTCAAGAATCAGATAAGCCTAAACATGGAAGTGTATGTGGAAAACCTTTTGGTGAAGAGCATGGAGTTGGGCAGCACATGGAAAACCTAAAGGAAGCTTTCGATGTGCTGCGACAATTAAAAATGAAGCTCAACCCAACCAAGTGCGTGTTCGGAGTTCAATCGAGCAAGTTCTTAGGCTTCATGGTGTCTGAGAGGGGCATCGAGGTGAATCCCGATAAACTCAGGGCGATCATTGGGATGAAGCCGCCCATGACTCTTAATAAAGTCCAAAAACTGACAGGGAAAATAGCAACCCTTAGCAAGTTTGTGTCCCGCTGAACAGACAAGTGCATGCCCTTTTTCCAAGTATTGAATAAGGCTCAAGAATGGGATGTGCGATGTGAGGAAGCATTTGTGCAACTAAAAGAATACCTAACCCACCCACCACTTCTTAGTCAAACCAAGAGGGGGGAACCCTTGTCGCTGTATCTGGCCGCCACCCTAGATGTGATTTCTGCCGCTCTAGTCAGAGATTAGAGCAAGGAGCAAAGGTCGGTATATTATCTCAGCAAAGCCTTAAGAAAGGCTGACAAGAGATACCCAAAGATAAAGTTGATCACCTTCGCCTTTGTAAAGTCGGCATGGCAATTACACCCTTATTTCCAATCCCACCACATAGGGTCATCACTTCCACACCCTTGTAGAAAGTGCTTCAAAGGCCTGACACTTTAGGGCGACTGATGAAATGGTCTATCGAGTTGAGCGAGTATCACATCAGTTATGTTCTCAGAACCACTGTCAAGGGACAAGTCCTGACCATTTTTGTTGCGGAACTGACAAACTTCCCCGAGGAGACAACGAAGGCACCCAAGAAGGAATTTGGCTAGTGCAAGTCGATGGCTCATCCTGTCGGGCAGGAGGGAGCGTGGGTGTCCACATGTTAACAGACGACGACACAGAGTCATTTCATGCTATCCAATTAAACTTTAAGCTGACGAACAATGAAGCAGAGTATAAGGTGGTGCTCATGGGATTGGCCATAGCTGAGATGTTAGGTGGAAAGGCGATAGTAATGAAAGCGGACTCCCAAGTGGTGATTCAACAAATGACGGGAGATATTCAATGAAAGGATCGAAGCTAATAAGGTACCTCCATCATGTCCAGGAGAATTCTTGTCAGATTTAGTCTTTTCGGATCGAACGAATTCCCAGAGGGGACAACTAGAAGGCGAATCGGTTAGCACAAGCGACAATCGTCAGGTACTTGAAGGAGAGGGAGCTACACGCTTCTCGGGAGGAGGCGAAGAAAGTTATAAACAGGACAGGTCAGTTCACCTTGATAGATAGAATATTGTAAAAGCAGGCTTTCTCGAGCCCATTGCTAAGATGCATATCAAAGGAGGAGGCCGAGTATATGATAAAGGAGATACACGAAGGCGTTTGAGGGAACTATTCATTAGGAAGGTCATTGGCGGCGAAAGTCATGAGAGCAGGCTACTATTGTCCCAACACCCTGCGGGACTCAAAGGAGTTCGTGAAAAAGTGTGTCCAGTGACAGTCCTGAGCATGCCCCTTGAAGAACTCGTTTACCCAATAGGAGATGGATTTGGTGGGCCCTATGCCCTCGAGCAAAGGAGGAACCAAATTCATCATCGTCGCTCTACATTATTTCACAAAGTGGGCAGACGTGGAGGCAATGATGGTGGTGGTTACTCAAAGTGTGACGAAATTCATTTGGAAGACAATTGTGTGCAGATTTGGGATACTGTAAAGTATTGTCTTCGACAATGGCAAGCAGTTTGATTCAGAGCATTATCGTAGGTGGTGTTCAAAACTCGGATCAAAGTCAAATACTCATCTCCCGAACACCCACTGGCAAATGGACAAGTCGAACCATCCAATAAGACCATAGTAGGGATATTAAAGAAGAAGGTAGGCTAAAAGAAGGGGGCGTGGGCAAACAAACTCCTCGAGATCTTATGGGCGTACATGACAACACCCAAAACGTCAACAGGACAAACTACTTTTTCCCTAGCGTATGGAACCGAGGCCATGATACATGTAGAAATGGGAATACAAGCCAAAGGAAGCTCCCTTCAACACTGAAGAAAATGAAAGGAAATTGGAAGAGCATCTGGACCTGCTAGAAGAAAGAAGAGGGAGTACCGAGACAAGGGCGGCTACTTATAAGAGGAAGACGGAGCAGTATTTCAACAAGAGAGTAAGACCGAGGTCCTTCAAGGTTGGCGACCTGGTGTTAAAAGAGACCAGGGTGACTACTGCAAAAGAAGGAAAGTTGGGCGCAAGATGGGAGGGGTCATATGTAGTCACAAGCACTAGTCGCCAGGGAGCCTATTGCCTAAAGGACGCAGCAAGGTGTGAATTACCTCACTCGTGGAATGCTGAACATTTGAGGAAGTTTTTTGTTTAAAATATTGTTATGCCTAAGAAGTTTTTGAAGAAATATTATTCTTACCAAAGGATTTTATTTTCGATAAGCTTAAGCTTAGTTATTCATATCGTATTCTTGTTTTTATTGTCTTGACACTTTAGAACCCTCGGAGCACAACTTGCCAAAGTTAAGTGGTCGAGAAACTCTCCTATTATACTCCACTCATCAAGGTTGCGTGGTTGAGCAACTCTCCCATCACACCTTCTCACCAAAGCTACACGGTAGAGGAATCCTCTCGTTACGCCCAAGTCAAGCAGTTGAGCAACTCTCCCGACACACCTTCTCACCAAAGTTAAGCGATCAAGCAACTCTCCCATGACATGCCACTCACCAAGGTTACGCGGTCGATCAACTCTTCCACCACACCTTCTCGCCAAAGTCAACTAATCGAGCAACTCTCTCACGACACGCCACTCGCCTGCTACAACTTCTAGCCAAAGTTTATGCAGTTGAGCAACTCTCCTGCTACAACTTCTAGACAAAGTTAAGCGGTCAACCAACTCTCCTACCACACTCCACTCGCCAAGGTTACGAAGTCGAGTAACTCTCCTGCCACACCTTCGCGCCAAAGTTATGTGGTCGATCAACTCTCCCCCTACACTCTACTCACTAAGGTTATGCAGTCGACCAACTCCACATGACTAAGACTAGAACCAGTTATGTTCACTCTCTATAAATCAATTAGAGTCATCCTTAGGAACAAAATAAAGGTAAAAATTCTTTTGTTGCAAACATTCATCTTACTTAAAATAAACCATGGTTCAAAATATACAATTACTAAGGGGCAGTTGCCTGAAGTTTAACAAAATCAAGAAGTGCTAAAATAAAACATCAAGGGAGATGAGGAGGGGGGAAGGCATCTGGCATAACATCTCGCCCGATAGAATCAAAGTAATGGTAGGCAGCAGGACTAGCTCTTATCTCTCTCCACTTCAAGTTATGGAGATCTGTCCTAGGATGTGCAAGTAGAAGCTCCTGCAGTTGCTTGAAACCAAGGCCAAAACCACGGTCTCAGATTGCGTGGGCAGAGTTTATTTAAGGAATAAGGTGATTAATATGCTCCTACCAGTGGCTCAACCCCTGATTCAGCTCAGATACTTTCGATGCAGAGACAGCCAAATTGGTCTTGCAAGTCTCCCAGCTTTTATTCAACCTCAAGAAGTGGCAATTGTGCTCCTTAAAAGAGTCCTTAGCAAAGGCCAAGTCTTTCTCTACCTTAGCTTTCTCACCCTGAGCTATGCTCAACCGGATATTGGTTTCTAAGCATTCTTCCTCGAAGGCAACCAGACTTGTAACGTAGTCGACTTTCACCACCCTCAATTCCTCCACTTCTTTTTCCACCTCACTTAGGCGGGTGGCCAAGCTATCTTGTTTAGCCTCCCTATCAATGGCGTTAGCCTTATGCAGTGCAGCTTCTCTCAATGCGCTTGCCAACAGAGATTGGAGAGAGGCAATATGATCCCGAAAGGTAGCTTCAACTCAGGAAAGCTCCCCAACCAGCTTTTCTTTCTCCGTCCAAGCAAAGACAACAGTCCCGTGGGCTTTACTAATGAATGAGCGCATGGAATCATTTTCGTCCTCATGTTCCATACGGTTTTCCACCAATACAGCAGCCAACTTGTCAACTCCTTTAAAAAAACCCAGTCAGGACAAAGAAAATAACAACCTAGTGAAAAGTTAAACTAAAAGGAGAATGAAGCTCACTAGCGAAAGGATGCTATGTAAGTTAAGGATAGTGGAGCGAAATACCTCGATGCCTTGCGATCTGAAGGCTTGAGAAGAGTCATCAAGCCGAGAAGAGGAAGCACTGTGCCGAGCACTTGGAATCTGAAAGGAGACCCTAACAACATCCTCTGGGCTCTTGAGTAGTGGGAGGCGATGGGTCGCCAGTCACCTAAGCTAACGTCCTTGCTGTTTGGTCAACTTGGGGAGCAACTACACCCTTATGGGATGGAGACTCGCTGGGAGGGCCTGTTTGACAATCACTGACAGGGAAAGTCAGAAAAGGTTCCCTAACCCCTCTCGAGGAAGTGCTGAAGGGCGAGGAAGGAATTGACACCTTGCTCCAGCTAGTGAAAGATAGGTTCAGGAAAACAAAGTGCAACTTAGGAGTGTCCCCACATGAAGCAGTCGAGGTAGCATGAGATGACTCACCAGCACCTCCAAGATGAAACAAGTTTCCAAACTCATCTAGTAAGAAAGGACGGTTGCCCACGAGAGGTGCATTGAGAAAGTCTGGGTTCAAAACCGAGATAAGATCATCCCCCTCCTGAGGAGGGGCATCTTTGGGATTGACTGCTCACCTAGAAGTCCCGGCCTCTTTTAAAGATGGAGCCCCTTACCTCAGGGTCTCCTCAACTTCCAAAATGAAGTCCATCTCGGCGTGTGCCTGATCCATAATGTCATCTAACGAATTGCACTGGGGTACTAGAGGGTCCCTCGACCCCTCCCCTTTGCTTGCTGGAGGGGGAGGTGGAACACCTTTGGAAGAGCTAGACGCATCAAATAACTTCACCACAAGGCCTTTTTCTTTCCCCCTGCCTCCGGGGGCAGTCCCCTTTTTAAGTTGCCCATCGATGTGGGGGCACCAAGAATTTCATGACCAAGCACATGGGCCCAGCTAGGTACCATCAAGAATCTATCAATGTTGGTAGGCGTCAAACCAAGTGGACCTAAGGTTAGCCATCGCCCAAGATTGAACCAAGTGGATGTGAGCTTCCTCTCGGGGAGACAACAAAACCTCAAGGTCACGATGTGAGGCTTCATCCGCAGGAAATTCCCACCCCCTTCGCGAAACAAAGAAAACTTTCTTTGACGAGTCCTTGGCCTAAGAATATTTATGCTCAAGTTGCACCTTTGCTATGAGTTCTAAACCTACACAAATTCCCATCTAAACACCTAAACCCATAAAGGGAGAGGAATTCTCAAGCGGTAAGGTCGAGATAATCATCACCAGTGGGCTCCATGACTATCACCACAGAACACAGCAAGCCATCAAAATACGCCAGGCATTAGGCACCAATTGGGCCAACGCAAGACCTAAGACATCACGAACAAGCCACAAGAAGGGCAGACGAAGGCCCATTGAAAATATTGCCAGATAAAGGACAACAGAGATGGCCATACCTCTAATGTCAACGGCTCCTTGCCGTTGGCCGGGCAGTGACAATCCCACCAAATCGAGGATATTTAAGTGATCCCTTGCACTGTCCAATTCACGACGTGAGAGGTTGGAAACCCAGCGATGACCCTTGAAGATGGAAAGGGAGACATCTCCTTCAACACTAGGGTTAATCACGATGCCTTCACAATGGGGAGAAGGCTCATGGGGTCGCAAAGAACCACTGTGCCAAGAGGGGCCTGCACCTTGGTCCTTACCGGAAGGCATGGAAACGATGAGGATAGAGGAAAGTAATGCAGAAAGAAAGAGGAGAAAGCTGAAAGGGACAAAGGGTTTTGGATGCAAGAGAACACGAAGCTTGTACTAGAAGATAGAAAGTGAGGGAAAGGAAAAACAAACAATGAGGAACAATAAATATTGGCGGCAATTGATAAGGGGGAATGTGTATAAGCTTTTGACTGACATCTTGGGGGAATAACGAAGGAGAACCCAAACGTCACCCCAAAAAAAGTTGCATGTGGCAGGGACTCGTGGGGTAACCGAAGGGGGCTTCAGCCCAACACCTTGAGGTTTAAAAAGCCCCATCGCACTGCACACGATGAAGCTTCACGGGGTACTTGGAGGGGCACAAATTAATTTAACCAAGAGGGATCAAAGACACTTAAGATAAAAGTCTCATCACACCACATGTAATGAGAGTTCGCGGAGTAACTGGAAGGCTTTAATACCACCATAAGGCCTCGCGGGGTGCCACCCTAGGCTTGGGCCATAAGGGCCCAACAAATCACTCAAGGCCTAAACACCCCCTGACCCAATAGGGCTCGAGTCAGTTCGTTAAGGGGAACGCCCACCCACTTATCCCGCGACCGTTAAGATATTCACTCATTCAAAACAAGTGGATAGCCAAAGGAACCAGGATTCAAATTTCAAATAGTGGGCAAGGCGATTAGTCTAGGTTATCTTAAGAAGGCAAGCCCTCTATTTTAAGGATCCAGGTACGCTAATGAAACTCTCTTGAACAATTGGCTCTAAGACTACTCATATCCTTACAGACGTAGGCATCAGAGGGGTTTCCTTCAACCCCCAAGCCCTCTTACTCTTTGATTGCAGGAGATCATGAGTGCGTAGCAGTAAAACACGTCCTCATATCCATAATTCTATCTCTATCATTTGACATAAAGCAAGAACAATTAATCATTGAATAGAAATAATTAGGGAAGAAATCACATCTCATATTTATAAAGTTTCATCTACAACCTTAGTTAAAAATTCATATAGACATGTTCACGAAAATAAATTAAAAAATCTGAACATAAATAAACATTAAAATAATATTATAAAATAATTAATTGAAAGAAAAATAACACTTACAGTGCTTCCAAAATGTAAAGATAGCATGAAGACTGAAAGAGAAACTCAGTTTTCTCCATTCTCCTTCACTGTACAATGGGTGTAGTAGTTTTTCTTCCTCATTGTGTTTATGTTGTGTGGCGCACCCTCCTCATAAAGGCCATAACAGACCTTTTTTATACATTGCTTTTACGTCCCATATAAGTGGCAGACCCATTTTGTTTTACTTTCATTTTTCTATTTATAGGAGATAGAGAAAAAATTCAATTACTTTCTCATTTGGTGGAAAAAAGTTTCACTCATGTATTTGAAACCAATATAAATGGCACTACAACTTTGGTCATTACAAGTGATATCAGCGACAAATTTAAAGTTTTTCTCACTGAAAATAAAGCTTTAGCTATGAGTTTTATATCTTCCCTAGAAAATTACCTTTCGCGAAGATAAATTGCGTCACAAAAGGTCAACTATTAGACTATAATTGACAAAAAATTATAGCTTCTCTAAAACTTATTATTTATGACAAAATGCAACTCGGTGGCAATACTCTACTGCAACAAGATTATTAGCGATAATTATAGTTGTTGCTAGTTCTATAATAGTTATCGCAATTACTTTCTCATTTGGTGGAAAATTTTATCTCTTATGTATTTGCGATCAATATAAATGACGCTATAATTTTAGTCGTTAAAAGTGATATTAGCGACGGATTTAAAGTTTTTCTCACTAAAGTTAAACCTTTAGATACAAATTTTACATCGTCGCTAAAACCAGTGGCGAAACCACGTTGATGGTTGGGGGGCCAAAAGTTTTTTAGAATTCAAGATTCCTACTAAATGTTTATCATAATTATATATATATATAAATGCCCGCCCACCAAAAAATTTATAATTCTCATATGCTCTCCAAGATCTTCTAAAATTTCTATATACATATAAATCTCTTTTCAATTTTTTTTCCTATAGTCCCAACATTTTGTACAATTTTTATATATTATCTATTTTCTATGATATGCTCCCTTCAAAATTAAATTAAAGTTAGGCTTATGAGAAATAATATACTCATTAATTTGAACGGTAGCTGTTCATAGTCAAAAGCCTGTGTGTGCTGTATCATTGAACTCTTTTCTCCAACTAGGAGTTATCAAATCGATTGGGAGCCTCCTATATGTCGAGTTCTACACGGATACGTGCACAAGATAGGTTTGCCTATGTAGCTGTCACTTTCTCCTCCAGGTTGCGTTGGTTGTCACCCCTATTGTCCTGTCCAAGAAAGAGGGAATTCTTTTGCTCAAGAAGTATCGTACGGGTTTCAAAAATGGAAAAAACTTTCTTCAGAATCATAGGTAAGGCAAAGCACTTTCTTTTTTTAAGAATGCATCTGGTTCCATCTTTCTTTCGTTAGTTAACCCACCTTTTTCTAAAATGGATTGTAGTAATTCTGGTTTTATACTACTTGGAATGGCTCTCTCATATTGAGAAATTTTGTCTAATGGCATTCAATCACATAATCCATTGATAGCTGCATAAATGACTAGAATTTGTTTTTCAATGGGAAGTGGTGCATATTGTGGTTATTTCAGTACTTATGTAAACCTTGCACCTCTATTAAGTAATGCCTAAGTCGCAGCATCAAGGTCTGACCCAAATTGAGCAAAGGCGGCCACTTCACGATATTGTGCCAATTCCAGTTTTGAACTACCACAGACTTGTTTCATAGCTTTCAACTGAGCGGTAGACTCAACGCAACTGACAGATAAGCCGATGTTAATAGCAGGTCTAATTCCGCGATGAAAGAGCTCTGTTTCCGATTTGAATCTCAAAGTCTTTCATTATACAATATTAGGTTTCTTAATATGAAACCTGAAGTGAAATAAATTCAATAAATTATTTAAATTTAATGATCTATAGGAAAAATAATTTAGAAGTTTTTATCTCCTAAACTTTATCGAGCAAGAAACTATTTTTTTTAAGATCTGAATTGTAATATTATATACTTAATGTGAAACCAAATTGATATCTAGATTTTATATTAAACTTGATAAACTAGCTTACATACTAGAATGAAAGATAGGCTTCTAAAAGATCACTTGATAGTTTTTATTAAGAAATCAAATTCTAAATATTTCATTGCAAAAGTAATAATAGATGAATATATATCCATGAAACATTGCCATCATAAATTTGAAAAAAATGTTAAGCTGTATTTTGAAAATTTTATCTGTGCATGTATAGAACAAACTATTGAGATATGACTTTTTTATATATAATTATATGTTTTTATGCTTTTCATGAAATTAAGATTAACATTTATAGTTTTTTTATATTGCATACATGTGTCATAAGTTAGAAAAATTGGCCCCCTTAGAAAAGCTTTTGATTCCGCCATTGGCTAAAATATTATCTTTTGCGAAGATAAATTGAGTTGCACAAAGTCAATTATTAGACTATAATGGATGAAAAATTATATCTTCACTAAAACTTATTATTTATGACAAAATTTTGTTTGCCTATGAAAAAAAAAATATTTATGACAAAATGCAACTCGTTGGCAATGCTCAAATGTAGCAAGATTGTTAGCGATGATTACACTTCTTGCTAATTTTATAATTGTAGTCACAATTACATTCTCATTTGGTGGAAAAATTTTCCGCTTATGTATTTGTAGCCAATATAAATTATGGTATAATTTTGGTCATTAAAAATAATATCAACGATGAATTTAAAGTTTTTTTCACAGAAGATAAATCTTTAGCTACGAGTTTTATATCCTCGCTAAAACATTACCTTTTGTGAAGATAAATTAGGACACAAAAAATCAATTATTAGACTACAACTGATAACAAAAGTTACAGTTTCTCTAAAACTTATTATTTATAACAAAATGCAATTCATTGGCAATATTCCACTGCAGCAAAATTATTAGCGACAATTACAAACGTTGCTAATTCTATAATTGTCATCACAATCACTTTCTCATTTGGTGGAAGATTTTCTCGCTTATGTATTTGTGGTCAATATAAATAACGGTACAATTTTTGTCATTAAAAGTAATATTAGTAACGAATTAAAAATTTTCTTCACTAAAAATAAACCTTTACCTACGGTTTTTATATCAGTCACTAAAATTTTCATCGGTAAAAGTGATTTATCTTGCTGTGGTACTATGGTTAATATCCTTAAACAGAATGGCTTCGCTGTCAGAACTCATCCCATGACATTATAATAGAATATAAATTATAAAGACATGTTCAATCGAGAGAGATGGTCCTTGAACCGTATATTCCTAATGTCACTCTTAAATGAGGTGGTGTTTTTGGCACAAAATGGTCTTGTAGGTCAGGTTGTACGCTACACCCTAAGGTTTGAGTTTAGGTGAATTTGTCTAATTTGGTTTGGGATTTGTTGTTTGTAAACATTGGTTTAGTGGGATACCCAATACTAAGGGTGAGCACCTAGTCAGCGGCAGAATCCCCTAAATCTGACTCCGATTGACTTTGTTGGAGTTTGAATTTGAACTTCGATTCCCACTCTGACTTATGTAGGTTCTGATCAGACTCCGACTTGTCGGAGCGAAGTTGGATTTGAGCTTTATTTTTTAATTTTTTTAGGTTCATATATAATCCATTTTTAAATAGGATCTTTTTGTGAGTTTTTATATTTAAAGTTTACTAAAAATATAGCCTTTGAACAAGATCAGCAAGATGTCCCTGTTAATGGTCTTTCCACATCAGTATTTATAGTAAATATTTAATTATAAAAAAAATTAACAATAAATATAATAGGAGCCCAACAACAAAGTAAAAAAATTACATGTTTAAAATTCAATTACTACCTTGTATGCCATATCATACTATAATATTACATATGGTTTTTAGTATCTAATTACTTGTTATTATAGTATAGTATTATGTGTTATTAACTTATTATATTAGATTTATTTATATACTAGTGTCTAACTTATTTATATTAGACTTATTCTAGTGTCTATTTATATATTATTATACTTTAATAAACAATCTTTAGAGAGCATTGTACTTGGAGATTTTTCTCTTAAGTTACCCGATGTGCACTTGCGAAAAATTCATTACCAAAGACCTCCCAAGATTAGTCGAGACGCTCTTCTTGGATACCTGATGCCAGTAAAATAACTTAATATTATGTATTATTAACTTATTATACTAGACTTATTCAATACTAGTGTCTAACTTATTTCTATACTGGATTATATATGGTAGTAATACTATGATGTTTACATATACTAAACTATTATTAGTCTATTTATATTATAGTATAAGTATATAATAATTAGCTCATACTAATATATTATTGAATTTAACTATATAAGTTTTAATTATATAACTAAATGACTATACTAGTACGACTATGTAGAAGATGTGTATAACATTGAGCTATGCTCAACATGTATTTCATATCTGGTTTCTAAAGAAATGATGTAGCTTTGTAACTGGTTTGTTTCTTTCAAAGTTCATGTAAGTTATTGGACTATGATTAATGAGATCAGTTCTT
>QEOT01002489.1:163412-187314 GCA_003123785.1 Pterocarya stenoptera | reverse complement strand
GGCAATATGCAGAATGTAAGATGGAGATTCACATACAAAATGATAGGAAGAAATTTTTTAAGAATTAAGTATCCATGTTTATATAATGCCTATGAACATCTCTTAGAATGTATTTAGGTGTTCTTATGTATACTTCCTGTGTACACAGGTTATGCCTATTTCATTCTTATCAATAATATTTTTCTCTTACTTATAAAAAAAAATGCCTATGAACATCTGGTAAACAATTAGTGATGTGCAGAAGCCTAAAAGAAGCAACCTGTGAGAATGTTTCCTGCAGGTTTTCAGGTTGTGTTTGCTAGGTGAGAGATATTTTGGGAGAAGGACCATTGTTATCCATTTGGGGTATGGAGAGACAGTAGACACCATGTCTCAAAAGCCCTCTATCCTAGCCAACAAGTTAGGACTCAAGATCAGTCTGTAGATGGTGGTGGTATTACCTGTACTTCTCTTTGAGGTGGACTGAGTACATATGAGTCTCCTAACCTTCTGCATGCTAAATGTAGAAAGACTTAAGTGTTTGGGTTTACTGCTTTTTTTTTTCTCCCAAGAGACCTTTTTATGGTCGTCTGAGTGGTTTGGTACTTAGGTATGGAAATTCCACCTTGGGCAGATGGGCTGGCGCTTGGGTTAACAATGGCAATGCTGAATTGTCTTCTCATTTTGACATGGGAGAACTTTATGGAGCAGGATTAATATTTTACTCAGTGACCTGATTTTTGCAGTTTTAGAGATGTTATAATTGGGTGTGGATAATCCACCTTAGGCAGATGAGCTGTCCCTTGGGTTAAGAATGGTGCTCAGAATTATGTGCCCATTGAGACATGGGAGAGACTTTGTGCTGTAAGATCAATTTTCTACTCAATCCCCTATAATGTCGCTTATATTCTAATACATATGCTAAACATCTGTGTTCTCTAGATATTTTCCTAGAGCAGGGACAATGAACTGGCCAGAAAATTACTCATCATTAATTCTGAGAGTGTATTATATCTTCAGCAATTACCCGAACTAAAACAAAACATTTGATGGAACTATAGAAGATTGTTTTGTGTGCTTTACATCACTTTTTTTGCCCTATTGTCTGCACCAAGTGATGGATAGTGATCTCTGTGTGCATGCAACTCTGGGGAAAGGGGTGCAGGAGGGGTTACAAAGACAGGATTTCATATGCTCATCCTTACTTATCAGGGTGTTTCAGGAAGTTACATGGCCAAATTTTGAATCTGGTCCAATTTACTGTCATTCACCTACTGAAAAATCTGCTGACTTTGAGTTGCTGCTCAGATTGCAGAGGACGTGAAACCTCCAGCTCCTGTCCTGAAAGTGTTAACCCTCATGTCTAAGGTCATGCCAAAAGCGAAGCTCTTCCCTCAGAAAGATCTAGCTAAGCTAGCCTTCAGAGAATTGAGGAAAAGGAAAATGGTTTGCCCTTTCTTTACTCTCTTAAAATGAATATACTTGTATAGTACATAATCTGCAAATCCTTTTTTGTTGTACATCAATATGGTTCGAGTACTGCTTAAACATTCAGAAGTATGTTGACCAACGGATCTCAGAAAGATAATGAACCTGTTAGCAATGCAATGTTGGATGAAGTGAACCTTTTACATGTCAGTAATTTTAACTCTAAAGTATAGTGTTAATTATTACTATTTTGATAAGTGAAGTAGAGTGTTAATTATAATAGCATTTAAGCCCAGGTGTAGAGGAAATTGTGGAAGATAATCAGCTAGGTTGAGGATCAATGGAAGAAGGCGAAAACTTTAATTCACAGGATATAAATTGATGTTTTATAACTTTAGATAAATACAACAAGAATTTATCAATCTTTCACTTCGGCCCCTGCATGATTTATGTGATGACGTCCTATGATTACCATCAACATTCTTTCAACTCCAGCATTTTAATCAATTAAACCATTCTATGAACTAGTCATTGTATCTGCTGACTAGTATCTGCTGGTTTTGATGTTACTAGTTTATTTATTGTATTTCTATACTGTAGGCGGCCTACAATGTGATCTCTTATAATGAACAAACGCGGTTGAAAACTGCAGTGGAACTTTTGAAAGTGACTAGTGAAATTGAGAAACAAGTGGAGAAGGTTAGTTTCCTATTGTGTTTTCCCATGCCCATTATCATTGTCATTATCCTGCATAGGATGTTATTCCATCCGTGGTACCTCAGGTAGGCATACGGGTTAATTCTGTATCGAACATATTTAAACAAATCTGGAGCAATTGCAGGTTTCATCTCCATTGCTGATTCTTCATGGAGCTGCAGACAAGGTGACAGATCCGTTAGTAAGCCAGTTTCTTTATGAGAAGGCCTCTTCGAAAGACAAAACGCTAAAACTCTATGATGATGGTTATCACTGCATTCTGGAAGGGGAACCGGATGACAGAATATTTAGAGTCCTTAACGATATTGTTTCTTGGCTTGATTCTAGGTGTTCCCTTGACTAGGCAATATGCACCAGATCATCCATTGTTATTTTCTTCTGCAGTAGGCTGCCATGCGACTTGCAAATCCTTTTGTTGGAAGACTTTGGGCTCTCACACATTGACAGACACAGAAAGGAAGAGGGACTATAGAGGGAAGTGGAAGAGAAGAACATTTTCTATTTTGATACTCTTGTCATTATTGGTTAGCAATGGACCGATGGCGAGACTACATGTAGCCTTCTCAAGCCCCTTGTAACTCCATTCATATTCAATAAAGCACCTTACATGCATCATCTCTTTGCCACAATCACAGTGGCTGTGTACAAACCATTTGCATGAGATGCGCAACAAACGAAATTGGTTTGGATCAATACCAAAAAATATACAGAAAGAAAAATGTTTTGAAACCCACGATTATATAAGCACTTAATAGTTATACCCTAAAGTCTGTAGGGGTGCTATCTGCCTTATACGGGTAGGTAGCTACCCTCCCCACCCGTCTTTGCCTAAGTGGGGTAGCCATGTAGCCCCCCTGCCACCTCTCCCCACTTGCAGAACTGGTTGGCGGGTAAAAATTACCCAACCATTTTGCGCCTCCTCCTAATGCCCTCGAGTATTGAAGGAGATAAAATAGCTCAAATCCAAATAAATCAAATCCAACCTATCAAAGGAGCCCTGAGAAGAGACAAAGAAGAGATAACGATGAGATAAGAAAAAATAGAGTATCAGAGGAAAAAGAAGGAAAGGACGGAACTGAAGAAAATGGAGAAAGCAAAGAAAGCAAATCTGACACGCCAACGAGGAATGGAATAAAGCTACATCTTTCACTACTCCCAAGGCAAGAAATAAAAAGAGATTAGACCGGACTAGAAAGGGCTTCTTTGACTTGGACCTCTTATTCTTTAGTTTCTTCAATCTGATGACAAAAGCTCCAATGGGAATATCTCCTCTTCCAAATAGATATCTGACTTCCACTAACAGTAAGAAATAAGAGGTTATGAGAGACTGTAAAACAATCATATTTTAATGGACCTCCTCTCCTCAAATACTGTGGACGTAAACATTATGTTAAACCACGTAAATCTGTGTCTCCATTTTCTTTATTTTTCTTACATTTATTTTTTATTCATCGCCATTAATGTACGTACCGACGACGTACAATTGCACTGGACCACCAGCGAGTGCTCCAAATCACAACGATCGAGGCACGAATCTTCATAGAGGGTTGGAAATGACTATTTCTCCAATTTCGGTGTTGTGCAATATTTTCGGCATTAACAAGCATGGTTCTCTATCCTTTATAGTATTGGTTTAGAGAAGAAGAAAGCCAAAGAAATAGCAATAGAATAATTTAGAAAGTTAAAAGAGAAATGTTGTCTGCCAAAAATAAATAAATAAAGGAAAATAATAAACTTATAATTCTTTTCACAACTATGTTTCAATAAAAGGCATTTTTATAAAATAACTAATAAAAATATCATCATATTTAAAAGAGAGCTATCATAATAATAATAATATAAAAATCAGATTCTTCAAACTTAAGAAAGTTAAAAATTTAACATTATTCCTAAGGTTGGTTGTGGTGACAATATGTTCTTGTTAAACCGATTAGGTTGATTTCATAATTCATTTTGTAGTGATGTTACCCCTAACTGAATCTAGAGTAAGGTTGGACGGCAGGCCTCTACATTCGGCCTGTCTACCCCCACATCCCTATCCAACCCTTGCCTGGGGCTAGCAGGGGTACCTGCTTGCACGTTAGGAGGTGTCAGGGGATGGGGCCCAAGCTAGGCTCAAGCCTACCCATGTTTTCACCTGTTTGCCTAGCCCAACACACACACACACAAACAATTTTTTAATAAAATGAGGTCATTTTGTCTTAGGTTGTGTTTTAAAACCCTTCCCCCTTGCCCCTCTCTCTCTCTCCCCCCCCCCCCAAAATGGACGGTCTATTGGATTCTCTTTCTCTCACCATCACCCTCCATGTTGGGGTTCAGCCCTTCTACTCATGCAAGGGTGGGACCGGAGGCTGCCCACCGGGGAGGTGTGGGTAGCACCCCAAATCTAGAGAGGTGGAACTTTTTCATCTCAAGATTAAGGGCTTGTTTGGATGTAAGATAGTTTCATGAATATTGTAAGAGTGTCGTATTAAGGTGAAGACTTGTAAAAACATTTTAAGACAGTGATTTAATAGAGTTTAAAAAAAGTGATGGGACCCACTATAAAAGTATGTTTAGATGTAAAAATCTTAAAGAGATGATGTAAGAAAATATGAGAAAAATTGTTTAAATTAATAAAACAAAAACATAAAACTTAAGTGAAACGCTTTGGAACAACCCAATTGGTAATGGGAGAAATACAGCCCACCAATAACACAAAGACACATCAGAAAGTAAGGAAAATACACAATACACAAACCCATACATGATTAAAACCCACAAATAAAAAGAGAAAAGTTCCCCCTACTTCAGAAATCCGTTGAACATGTGCCTTCCCCACCGAAACCCCTTCCCCACTTCACAGCACCGTGAACAACTGCAGAGAAAAGTTTGTTGCCACCACCAATCCATTCCAAACAAAACTAAGAAAATATGGGAGAAGCGACATCGGGTGGTAAAGGATCTTTAAATTGTTCCATCATAATATTTATCTTGACAAAGTTCTTTGAATCGAAATCTGGCCAAAAAGTATACATTGCAAATTGAAAGTTCCTCATCCAAGAACACATCCATGGGAGCATCCAAAACTTTTCCAATCAAATTTGTCCTAAGCCACAAGAGTGTTGGCTATGGTAGATTCATATTTCCATACGTGGCAGCTTCTTTGTCTTCTTGTAGTAGCAAGCTAGGCGATGGATCCTCCTCTCCAAATGCTACTTTATGAGGTGGTATAGATCCTCCAAAATTTCAGGAGCAAGTCCATGGGCCTTCAGTATACGCAAAATGCTTCTAGTAACACTCTTCACCTAAGAGATCCCATGAGAATCCTGAAGAATAACACCAATTTGAAATTGTGCCAGACCCTTCTTGGAAAATTTGCAGATGTTCTCCTCGACATCCTGACAAGAGATCTGAGTTTGGGTTGGGATGGAGTGGAAGACGAAGAAAGTGATGGAGGCATGGGAGGGCTGTATGAGATGTTGATCGGGTGTAAGCAAATGCATAATATGTAAAATAAAAGGCTTACGTGAAGGGATACTATTGGAGGGCTATTTATTGAAGAAGAATAGATGGACCGGCCTCCAAGTTTTCTCAAAACTTAATAGCCACCCTGGGGCGGCTAGAGCAGCCACCATGGGCGGCTAGTAGGGGTGAAAACCAACCCTTTCAGTGCAATTTTTAGGCAAAACCACCGCCGACCGACGCTTAAGTTGGGGGAGAAAATCGGCCGAAATAGGTCGATGGGGAGGAGAAACGCCGACGCTAGCCGATGCTTCATTTCTGTGGTGATTCACGGTCGGTTCTCAGACCGAGCTTCGTCTGAGAGAGTAAAGACTAGAGAGAGAGTTGCAGATGAGAGAGAGAGAGAGGATAAGGACTGAGACGCAAGGAAGAAGACGAATTGATATCGAAACAATGACATTTGGTTTAAACCAAACCCATCATTCTACTTATTTTTTTTAATACGTTATGAATAAAATGACGCCGTTTAGTTTGATACCAAATGGCGTCGTTTCTGTTGTGTTTAAAACACAACTATAGCATTAGAACGACGCTGTTCCACTTAAACTTAAGTAGAATGTCGTCGTTTTGAGTACAGAATATATAAAAAAAATTAATTTCTTCAATCAACCGATTCAGCGGTTTGAACCAGGTTCGAACTGACATCGAACCGGCCGATATCGATTTTCTCAATTTTGTACTGCACGCTGACCGATTCTCCAACGATTTCAAGCTCGACAGGCCGGTTTGAGTCGGTTCTCCGGTTTGTTGTACAGCTCTAGTGGCTAGATTTTCTGGCCACACGATGACCTAATCTGAGCTAGTTATGGTAGCTAGGGTGGCCACCTTGTGGTGGCACTACCTTGTATTTCACATTTTTTGTTTTTTTTTTAAATAGTTTATATAAAATTATTTTCAAGATTTTCTTTTGAGTTTGGGTGAATGAACAATTTTTTAGAAGTCTTAGCACTATAGATGTTGTATGTTTTGGAATGAAACTATGTCTTTGACGGAAAAATATTTGAATTTTATGTCTCACCTCATGTCGAAACATTGCCTAAAATTATATGTGAGTTGAGTATCAATTATTTAAACTGTCTGTTTAATTTTTATTTTAATATGAGCCAAGTTTGAGGGATCACTTATATATATCTTATGTTCGGTTTGTTTCATTTCTTTTTCAACCAAATTTGAGTTTGCTAACAAATTTTTTATTAATTTAGTATTTTGCCTAATGAAATAGATCCCATTACAAAATATCCCATAGATTCAAATTAATTAGATTGTCTCGTTTGGATTCAAAAAGTGTTTCATCTCATCTCATCTTTACAATTTTTTCAAATTTCACATAAAATATAATAAACAATTCAATTTTTTCAAATCTCAATTCAACTTTTTCAAATCTCAAAATAATAATAATATTAAGAAATAATATTCTAACAATATTTTTTCAACTTTCATCTTGTATCTAAAACCATCTCATATCATCTTTGAAACCAAACCAACTAACTCAAAAAAATTTGGTGGGGTCATAGCTTTGCATCGGCTAAGAGCATCCACATTGGATTCCCCATAAAATTTCCTATAATTTAGCTAAAAAGTGCATTCACTTTTTCCTAAATTTTACTCATCTTTCAAAAACCTTCTACATCTCATTCCCCATCCCTATTTCTATTCTATTAAATTAATATTTCTCTATTATTTCTTTATTACTTTTTTCTCTCACTTCCATTTACAAATTTAACTACTTAATATTTTTTCTTATGTTTTAAACTATTACTCTAATGAATATTTTAAATAGAATTTAAATTATTTTTAATATTATTTTTTTATATTTTCGGAGTTATTTAAATTATTTTTAAAACTATTATTTAAAATTATAACAAATATGAGTATGAGAGAAAGTATAGATGATTGGAAGAAGAATTAATTTAATTGAAATGAATAAAATATTGATAAAAGTGATTTGGAGAATGAATAGAATATGGGGAACCTCTATTCATTTCTTAAACATTTTTCCTAAAATGAAAAATCTAATGGGGAGGGACTTTTGGAGAAAATCCTATAATTATCCCCAAATTATAGGGATATATGGGATATGGGGACTCCAATTAGCAAAGTATCTGAAATGCTAGGGTCGGACTAGGTGCTAAGGGTCGATTTATAACCTCCAATAAATGTGTGACACGTATGGTTCTTAGCAAATGATGAAGTGCTTGTGGGAAACAAATTCACATGTATACTTCTTCTCTCGATCTCTTTTTAAAAAGAGAAACACTAATTTGTCCTCCCAACTTGACTGTCTAAGTTGATTGCTAGGTAAATTTTTTTTTTTACTTAGTGATTAAGAAAGTGATTTCAAGTGTATTGAAATTTTTTTTTATATATTTTTTAAAATCTTTAAATGTATTAAAAAAATATGAAAAAAAAAATTTAACCTAAGCCCAGCGGTAAGAGTGAGGCGGCAGAGTAGTCCCACCCTTTTAAAAAATCCTCTCTCTCTTCCCCCCGTCGATCTCTCTTTCCCCCCTCTCTCCTCCAGCTAAAGCAATCTCTCTCTAACTCATTTCAACTTGCTGCTATTTTAGGGCATTTTTCATCATAATCTATTTGTGTGGATGCAGGATAAAGTTTTTGGCGATCAGAGTAGCAAATACCATTATAAGTTGCATTCAGATATTCACTTTCCTAGCACCTCTCTCTCTCTCTGTGTAATTGGGCACGTTGGCCACTGACTTCATAATATGTCTTTGCCATTTTTTTTCATCTCGAAGTAGGAAGCTCTTGACAGAGTTGACAGTTTCTGCTCATGAAATATTTTATCATTCATCATAATGCTGAAATTTGCATTTTGATGGTTGCGACAGGTTTGAGATGAGAGAGAGAGAGAGAGAGAGAGAGAGAGAGAGAGAGCGCGAGCGATAGAAAGGGAGAAGAGAGCTTTTTTTTTTGTGGGGGGGGGGAAGAAAGGAAGAAGAGATAGGAGAGGTTAGAGGAGAGCCCAGAGACGGAAACATAAGGAAAACAGAGGTTGAATCATATCATTTTTTTTATTTGCTCTTTTGATGCAAAGGGGCGAAGTAAAAAAAAAGAAATATTGTTTGTCCAAAAAAAAAAAAAAAGAAACCTACAATTGTTTTTTTTTCATTCCAAAGACTTCTTTCCTTTGGTTCTACATTCCTATCCTGAAATAATTAATTGAGTTCGTATAGGCATTTTGGATCCCGCTAGCCTCAACTCGTATTCACTCTGAATAACATAAATCTCCTACGTGTCCCTTTTCTATTGGGGGTGAAAAATGCAAATTCACACCACATACGATTTGAAGCTTTTCCCCTTTTAAATTAGTTACATAATTTTTGTATATAAATTTTTTAGAATTAATTTGACAAACCTTTTTGTAGCAAACTAGAGTATTTACTTTGTCTATAAATTCCAATAAATTAATTTTGAGTTTTATAATAATTTACATATCTATTTATATCAAGACGTATATTATAAAGATTTGAAAATCTATTGCATGGAAAACATGATTCCTTCTTATATTTTCATGGAATTTAAAAAAATGTTATAAAATAAAACTTAATGAGCACATATAAAATTAAATATATTTATATAGTAAAATGATGATTAAGTGTTATATCAATGAACCAATTGGTGAGGGAGGAGTTGGTTTGAGAAATCTGATCGACATTCAAAAGTCCTTGCATTTTAAATTTGTTTGGAAATTGCTGATTGGAAATTCTTTGTCAACAATTTTTTTTTAAGGCCAAATATGTGAAGGATCAGCATATTTCGTTAGTCAATCCTTTGAAGGGGTCTCGATTTTGGAAGATGGTTATGGATTCAATTTCGTTTGTGCTTAATCATTCGAAATGACATGTAAAGAAAGGAAATATTTCTTTTTGGAGAGATAAGTGGTTGGATCCGGGACCTATATGTGAAGAGCTCAGAATTATTGATTTCCTGAAGTTGAAAATGAAGCAATGTATGGTGGAGAATAGTTGGGATGTGGACCGCTTAGTCCAACTTGTGGTCGGGAATTATCGGACAAGATTTTGTCTAATATAGGGGGCACAAAAAATGGCTCGGATATTTGATTTGGTTGGGAAATTCGGATAGGTTTACGGTTTACCACTTCAAATGCATGGGACTTGGTTCGTGTAGTTGCCCTAAAATGGCACTTGTCAGAATGGATATGGCATCCTACTTTGCCAAGGAAATTTTCAGTTGCCATGTAGAAAGCTTTTTCACAAAATCTGAGTGTGGATGAAGGTATAAGGCACATAGGTATACCCATGGTGTCCAAGTGTGAATGTTGTGAAGAGGGAGCATCTGAAGACTTAAACCATGTTTTGTATGGGGGCAGAATTGCTTCTGAATTATGGAAGACTTGCTCTAATATATTGGGTATTCCTTATGTGTAAACCGATCTTGGTCTCAGTCGGTAGAAGCATGGTTTAGAAGAACAAAGAAGGCTTCATAGGTAGGGAATCTGGTTGGTTTGATTCCAGTTATTTTGACTTGGAGTTTGTGGTCTTGGTGCTGCTCTGCTCGAATGGAAAGTCGAAGGGAACCCTTTGGTTCCTTATGGAGGTCCGTTATCGGTTGGGTAGGCAGTAGGTTGTGTGTTGCAGGTTGATTGAATCAAAGGCACACTACAATTCTTTAGGAGTTGAAGTTGTCAATTGCTCATACTCGTTCAAAAAAAGTTTATGCAGTCTCTTGGCATAAGCCAAGTCCAGGATTGTTTAAGTTAAATGTGGATGAAAGTAGTCTAAATAATAAAGGAGAATCGGGTGCCGGAGGAGTGTTAAGAAATTATGATGGAACTCTGTAGTTTGCGTTTGCAGCTTCTACTGGTTTCGGTTCTAATAATCGGGCGGAGCTAATGGCTCTTGATAAGTGTTATTTTTATGTGATTTTTGTCACTATTTTATTTATAAAAAGTGTCAGTTTTCCTTTAATTCTATTGATTTTATTTTATTTTTATATATTTTTCTTTATTTTCTTGGATTTGAATGAATGAGAAAATTTAGTGCAAAAAGAGAGCATTTTGATATAGAAATGGTGACAAGAGTTTGGCAATAAGCGATAGATTTTACCTCCTAGGCGCGAAGACTTGGTGCAAGCCTTCGGGCGACTAGATTGGGCGACCAGTCTAAACATCCAACTTAAACAACTAACCTAAACGACATCTTGTGCAACAGCTAGTTAAAGCGAGCAGTTTTACCGCTCGATAGGTTGGAGAGATGAGTCTATCATCTCGGTCTGAACTCTTTCCTCTAGGTAGGCGAGGAGACCAGTTATATTCAGTGCACACATGCATCTACTCGGTGAGACCCTTCCGAGTTCCGCAATCAATCTGTTGACCATGAAATCCTCCCGAGTTTCGCAATTCAAGCCGCATATAACTGAATCTTCCATTTTAGACAATCTCGTTATTCTTGGAATAATTTTCTTTTATATTAACATCTATATTTAGAAACTATTTTTTAGATTTTTAGGCTAGATTGTAGCCGCATTTATCATGTTTTCGCATTTGAAATTTTGACATCTATTTAATCCCAGCTTGTGGGATAGGGGTCTGAGTTTAGGAGAGTTTGAGTTTTAGAGAGTTTTGAGTTTTAGAGTAAAAATAGTTTAGAGTTTATTTTTTGAGTTTTTTATAAGGAGGCAGATCTAGAGGGCAGAGGTGAGAGTCGCATGCTTCATCAACCGACTCCAACGAAAAACACTAATTTTATTGTTTTCCTTTTCAATTTCATTATGAACTAATTTTATTTTCTAGAGTTTTGATGTAGTTTAGTATTGAACACACAATTTATATTCTAAGTTATTTTATTTTCAATATTTCCATGATTGAATGTTTATTTCTTGTTCTTAATGCTTGCAATTTTCTAACTAATTATTGTTCGATCTATTGATCACAATGAGACTGAGAGGTGATTTGTGATTAAAGCTCTAGGATTAAGCACCATCAGTTGAGTAAAAGTAGAGATACTTTATCTCGATTAGTGTGATTTTCAAGAAAAATTTAAAGAACTTAATGAGTCTCCAATTAGTTAAATTCACATAGAGATATGGAGTTATTAGTTGGGGATATTTTTGTTATATTTTGAGAGAAAATATTGAATAGTTAAGAGATTTTTATCATCAACTTGAAATAATTAGAATTCCATAACAAGAAAGAATAAATTGTGTGAGGTTTGCTAGGTGAAATCAAACGTTCTAAATCTATTCTTATTATCTTTAAAATCTTAATTTTAATACTATTTTCTTTAGTTTAATTTAGATAATCCAATCCATTTTTCAAATTTCATTTTTTTAAATAGTAATTAATTTAGTAAATTTCAGTAGTTAATAGCGTAATTAATCTCTGGGGGTTTGACATTCGTTTTCTTTAAAATACTTTATTACTTGTTACGATTCTGTGTACTTGCAGATATTTTTAACACAACAGCTCTTCTACTTGGTTTGCACCATTGCAAGAATTTTGGATTCAATAATGAACTGGACTCGCTTTTGATTGTTGACTGGCAAAAGGAAGGCAGATGTAATGTTTGGTATTTGGAAGACTTTTGGAAGGAAATAAGAAGCCTTATCTTGGTGTTGAATGTTCTATATCAACATGTTTTTAGGGAGGAAAATTCTACAGTAGATTGGTTTGCAAGATTGGGAAGTAAGGGCTGCAACAAGGAGTTTTCACAAGGAAATACTCCTGATCCGCTTAGGGGCATATTGGGCACTGATCGTAGTGGGTTGCTGTATTTGAGAATTGTTGTGTTGGTTATGGCTTCAGTTTCCTGCTATTTTTACACGGCTAATCCCTGGTCTTGTTTTGTTTATTCCGGTCTTTATTTCATTTTTTTTTAATAAGTTTGTAATGAGCATGGGTTATTATGTATAAGGTATTTCTCCATCAAAAGTAAGTTTTTCTAATAAGATTGGAAGATGTTCTTTTTTTTTTTTTTTTTTCTAAAAAAAAATCAATGAAAAGACATCAGAAAAGTAAACTTAAATTTATGTGACAATGTAATATATCATATCTAATTTATAAATAAAAAATCTTTATAATCCGACTTCAAAAATCACGTTAATTTGATAGTTTATATTTATGTGAATTGTTCGTAAATGAATATTTGTCTAAAAAGGTGGATTAATTTATTAAAAATAAATAAAATAAATAAAATAACTAAAATAACTATAGTATATAGTTCATTTACCGCCGTACATTAGAGTCTAAGACCATTATTCGTTGATAGTCGATCTTATAGAAAGAGAGGCCCATCAAAGCGTTCTACGGTTTTGACCATTCGCTATGATTCAATCACAGAGAGAAAGAGATCATCCTTGAACCGTATATTCCTCGATGTCGCTCTTAAACCAGCTCTTCAACAGAGGCGTTTTTGGCACAAAATGGTCAGTCGTACTGTTCTTTGCAGGACCTCCCCATTTTCCATTTTCTGACTCTTTGTATCCTGTAATAATTTAGTGATCTGCGTGTTATTTGTTTGCTGATTGTGGTTTGACTTCTTATTGCTTTTATAGTTTTGGTTGGTCAGCTTGTAGTGTACCCAAGGTTTAAATTTCGGGGAAATTGTAGATTTAGTGAGGGATTTGTTTGTTGTAATCATCGTTCTGTGAGATACACACATTAATGGATTCCGCCATATGGGTTTCTTTCAGCTAAAAATGTTTCGGTTATTAGCAAAACAAATTATAATTGGTAGTACTTTAAAATTTCTTCTTGTTTTTCTTTATTTTTATTTTTCTAGCCATTGATGGTACTTGTTGCTTCTGGAAACTAAGCTTTTTCTTTGAATTGTCTTGATCCATAGTTCATTGATTTTAGATACTCCCTATAATATTATACTTTTGAGCTTTACAATTGAATGTGTGCGTTCTTTTATTTTTCTTTGTGCATATCTAATGTTTTAAGGGTAATTTTGTAGCAAAACATGCTTGAGCTTGGCAATCTCACGCATCAAATTGCTGCAAAACAAGAGAGACATGCACCTTAAACATATGCGCAAGGAGATAGCGCAGTTCTTGCAAGCTGGCCAAGAAGCAATAGCTAGAATACGGGTGCCCCTTCAAACATATGATCACTTGCTGCTTACCTATTTCAAGTCATTTTTTTCATAGTACGAGTATTCAGATTTGATTCTTGTTCATTTATTTATTTGGTTAGGTGGAGCATGTTATAAGGGAACAGAACATATGGGCTGCATATGAGATATTAGAGCTGTTCTGTGAATTTGTTCTTGCACGTGTTCCTATAATTGAAAGCCAGAGGTAAATCTGTTAATCGAGTGTGTATTTTTTCATTCAAGACAGAGTCCTAAAATACTTGGCCTTTCTTGCAAGTCAAAATGGTAAACCTAAAAGAGTGCTTTGCTGAATGAATCTCTTCTGCAGACAGTTGCTTTCCAATTTTCCCTTGCTTTTCCCCCAGATCCATTTAACTACAAGTCTGCTGCAATTCCATAATCATACTTGATAAATGTGAGTTACACCAGATATCTTGTCACGGCTTCCGTGATAATAGGAAGAAATACTTATAAAGTAATCACCATAGATAACCAAATTTGGCCAATGATGTTGGGCTTCATATGTTTGTTTTAGCATTTAAACATCAATACATGTATTTGTGATTGACTTGTCAGTTAAACTTCTTTAAATTTATAAGCTATTTTTCATCTTCTCTTTGGCTAAACACCCTCTATGCCAGTCTCCTGCTGTGCAACCTCTGGCACGTTAGATTGGGGTATACCTTTGTTGAAGATTTGCAAACACACTCATCAAAAAAAAAAAAAAAAGATTTGCCAACTCTAAAGAGCCAAAACTACTGGACCAAACCGTCAATCTTTTGCCTCAACCGACAACCGTTGAATGCCTATCTGGAAAGCTTGTTTAAACAATCTAGCACACAGCCCAAGAAATTAATTTTAGTTTTGGGTGCATATTATTTGGTGGATATGTAGTTAACATAACCATTTCCTGTAGCAACATGGGTGGATGAAGGAGAGAGGTGTTTGTAAAGTTTTATACAATTATGAGACTGCTCTAAACCCAGATATCATACGGCCAAGAAACAGTATCTATATAAAATGAGCATGACTGTACTTAGAATGTTATATGTTGTGGAAATATAATAAAAAATAAAACAATTTTCAATGTACTTTGGGAGTGCACTAATTGACTTGAAGATGATGAATCACCTGTGTTGGTTTTTCGGTTTTCAAATTTCAATCAAGGCTAATGGACAGTGTGGAGTAATTTGCTACAAGTTGGAGGCTTTTTAATAACTAGAAGAAAGCCAGCCCAGAAATATGTGGGTAATGATTCTGACCAATGAAACAAGGGACAATCACCTGACATATATTTGAGTGGTTGAGTTTATGGATTCATATTTATTCGGGCGCACACAAAAAATATATTGTTGTACTGGTGATCTTCTGAAATGGGTGAGTATGAACTGAGGCATAAATGTCTTAGGGGTTGTATTGCTTGTGTGGAGTATGACTGTTAAATTTTTTGCATTTGCATTTGTGGCTCTAGAGAATTTCAGATTGATCAATGCCATGTCTAACAGAATCAATTATGTTTTACAGAATGTATTTTGTAACATTAATTAATTTATTAAGGGAGAAAACATTTTATACTGAAAACTATCACCTTGTTTGCATTATGATGGTATTGCACTTTAAAAATACATTTTAAACTTGTACAAATTTGGGTTTTGAGCTATTTTGTAAACATCCCTTCCTGTACGACAGGGAATGTCCATCAGAATTGCGAGAAGCTATTGCAAGTATAATATTTGCAGCTCCCAGATGTTCAGATGTGCCAGATTTTATGCAGATAAAAAATTTGTTTAGTGCAAAATATGGGAAGGAATTTGTCATGGCTGTGTCAGAACTTCGTCCTGACTCTAGCGTCAACCGTACAGTTAAGCAGCTAGCAAATTTTGTAAAGTTTGATATTCTTCAGGGACAGCCATCGTGGCTTTAAAATGCTGATAGAAATTTCTACTTTATTTGTCTATTAAATTACTTTTTTTTGCAGGTAATTGAAAAGCTTTCAATTAGTGCTCCAGCATCTGACGTAAAGCTCAAGGTATTGAAGGACATTGCACAAGAGTACAAAGTCCAATGGGATTCTACAAGCACAGAAGCAGAATTTGGTAAAAAACATGAAGATTTGCTGGTACTTATTCAACTTAGTGCTTCAGTTTAATATTCTGCCTTAGTTGATGGTTGTTGGAATTGAGCATCTTTAGGTAGAATGTAAAACCCCCTTCCCATAGGGTTAGGAGTGCTACTACTACATAGCTTAGAACAGGTAAGAGATCTAACATGAAACGTTAACTGATCTTATTAAATGAAAATAAAAAATAAGTTTCTAATAACTGAAATGTTTAGAAAACACCATGACCTAGTAAAAGACCAAACTAATCCTATGTGTGAAACACCTTGTTTGGGCTAGGTATTATCATTTAGATTTGGCCTGCCTGCTCTTCAACTTTCTCATTACCTGGGACATTTAAAACATGAAAAAAAAGTAGTTGAAGACCCAATAAATAGCATATCATACAATAAACATAATTTAAATTAGATTTTACCTTCGGAACATGTGTACTCAACATGCATGGCATAAAGAATAACAATCATATCGACAAGTACATTGCATGTTCAACAATTAGTAAACAAATCGGGTACTTAGCATATCTCACAATGAATAAACAATCATCATGTTCCTCACCCAATTAACATGTTCATCTTTCACATGCTTTGTGGCAACAACATTAGCCCTTGTCTCTAAGGTGGTCCCATAGCAAGTAGCCATTGGGTGCTAGACTTCTCATAACTTATCTTTAGTGGACCATACCTTTACGTCACCATTCTTCGGTTTGGCTTCCACATCCATCCGTCTATTTGCATTGGTGCCATGCATCCCTTGTGACTATCGTTTTAATGCTTTAGGCATTCATTTACATAACTTGGCTTTTATCTCATCTTTTAAACTTTCCATGGCATGTGTATTAACATGTGAACTAATCATGTGTTCATAACATTTGATTAATCATGTGTTCGTAACATTCGATTCTAACATTTGCATGGCATAACAGTAAACATATCATGACAAGTATTGTATGCATCTCATCACAACTTTGATGCATAAAAGGCGCTTTCAATGGAAGGGTCATAAATAGCATAATAATTGAACATTACTTTTTCAAGCAAAACAAACGCTTTACCACAACTCATAAAGGCAGGATTGCACTACATACTTTATCTTAGCTCCAAAAACCAAAGATGCGTCACTTAGCAACGCACAAGCTCATGGATTACACTAGGGGTGCTGGGCGGGCCCTCGCATATCCCACCTGCCCGGATTTTCATCTGCCCTCCCACATAACTATTATTTTATATATATATAGATAACCCTAACCATTTATTGAGATTCTTCTTCTTCTTCTCTCTCTTCAATTTCTTTTCTCTTCTCCCTCCTTTTCCTCTCCTTTCTTCCCCGTAGGCTTCCTTTCTCCTTTCTTCTTTTTTTACTTCTTCTTCTCCTTCCCTCTCCCCTCTTCTTTCTTCTCCTGTCATCACTGTCTCAGATTTTATTATTTTGAGACCCACAGCCCTGGAACTGGGTCTTGGCTTTGATTTTTTGGTTGCTTTGAGAGCCATGACCATGACCTTGGGTCAGATTTTTTTTGGTTGTTTTGAGACCCAAGGCTGCAGCTGTGACTTTTAAATATGGTTATGGTTATTTGGTGTGTTGAGAGGCTGTAGGTCTCAGCTTTGGTTTTTTGGTTGTTTTGATTGGTGATTGTGAGACTCAAATTTGGATGTTTTTAGCTCAGATGAAGTTGTTGTATGTGTTTGTGATGGGTCGAAAGTTGTGGGATTTTTTGGATCTCATGGCTGGTTGGACTGTTATGGTACCAATCCGCCTGTGCGGTCAGCAGGGTGGAAGGACAATGGCTAAAGGTGGTGCCTGGGACCGGAGACAAAAGTGCCACCCCATCCACTCGGGGGCAGGGGGGTGGGGAGGGTGGCTACCAGACCGCATAGGGCTGGTAGCACCCCTAGGTTACACTATGGCAGCAAGGAGCACGTCCTTGATTGATTCCTTGGTGTTAGCGTCGCAGTGATTAGGGTAAAAAATTAGGGATATTGCAACTGGTTTTTTTTCACACCCTAAATTTGCAGCAGCCTTTTCGAGACAGAGATAGAGTTGCTGTCACTGCTTAGAGAGTTTTCTCCAATAACTTGGCAAGAAAACTTAAGTACAAGGGCTTGTAGAGTGTGCGGCACTGTGATGAATTGATGGCTGCTGTTTTGTCTTTCAACTTGAACCATAAAGTTGAGTGAGAGGCTGGTAGAGAGGGTGATGGCACAAAAGTTTAGGGCTGCTGTTTCTCTTCGTAATTGCCTCTTGGTTTATAGAGGATTGTAACCCTAATGCATATTAATGGTGGCGGCAGTAGGGTTTTATTTTCTGGGGGGCTTGCTGATTTCTCTTTGCTGGCAGCTTGTTGTTGTATAGAGTATCCTCTAACCACTTGCATTATATTAGAGTTGAGGCACAACTGAATTGTGGGGCTGCTGAGTTTACGTGGCAACCCCTGTAAGTGTTTATAAAATTATGAATAGGGTTTCCCAGCTTGAGGGGTGACATAGAGAGCTTTTATGAGGTTTGTAAAGATAAACTTTGTTTTGGTATTAAGGTTTCTGTTATTTGTGTGGGATGTGGCAGCCCCTGTTCTAGGAAATTCCCATCCAATCTTTCCCAACTTTGGGGTTCTAAGGGCCTGGCTGTGACAGAAACTTCTGCAGTAGGACTCTTAAGAACAAAGCAAGATACAAGACTCAAATTCAGGTAGGTAAGAGGTTGTTTTAGTTATTGATAAGATAGATGAGCCAAGCTCAATCTTATCTGAGAGCCCTATGGTTTTGTATAGCATGCTTGAGCAAATAATTTCTTAGCTTGCTAAGTTTGTTAGTAATTAAAATCTTCAAGCAATTGGGGCTAGGGTGCTGTGGGCCTTGTTCAAGACTGTTTGCAGGATAAATGCACTAAGCTCAAGGTGCGCAACTCCATGACTCTTGTAGCTTGGCTCTCCTTGCAAGACTACTAATCAATGAGCATGAGGTGAATTAGTTATAACTTCGTGCAAAGCCTCATTGATTACTTTCTTTTTATTTTTCTATGAAATGGAACCTCACCAAAACAGGGGCCTTCGGACCCACCCTAGGGGAGTAAACTCTGTTATTGGCAGTCATGACCTCACCCACTAGAAGTGTGCATTAAGGTAATTCAGGATAACTCCTGGCATGGAATCTAACCCTGCATGTTTGAGTCTACAGCTCATCCTAATCCTGCCCTTTAAGCATTATAGGTTGTTGATTACTTTTTTTCTGATAGGTAATCAAAGATATTGTATTCATAGAAATAGGCAAAGCCCAGGTACACAGGAAGTATACATGAAAAAATGCCTAGCTAGAGGTTACAATAGAAAGAAGAAGATCATAGACACTAAGTCCATTACAAACTATAGCCCCGCCCATAGGAACAATGACTTAAAAAAGAAAACTTTAAGCTCATCCATTGTTCTCTCTTGATCATCATAACATCTAGCATTTCTCTCCCTCCAAATACACCAACACATTCATATTGGTACCAATCTCCAAATTGCCGCTAACTGAGAATTTCCGTGTAGTCCTCTCCAGCTTGCGAGGAAATCCACCAACCTACAAGGCATAACCCAAGACAATCCAATTCTTGAGAAAAAATCATCCCATATAGCCTTGGCCACCTCGCAATGTAAAAGCAGATGATCAACCGACTCTCCATGCTTCTTACACATACAACACCAATCTAGGACAATAACCCGTTGTTTCCTCAAATTATCTATGGTGAGAATCTTGTCCAAAGATGCTATCTAGATAAAGAAAGTTACTTTTGAAGGAACTTTCGTCTTCCATATACTCTTCCATGGGAACATAGACATTCCGAAGTTCATGAGCTTTTGATAAAAAGAACTGACTGAGAAGATACCTTTCTTAGAATGATTCCAATGCATCTTGTCTCCGGAGCCCCCTGGAATACTTGCGGAATATAATGCTGCAAAGAACTCCGTAATAAACTCCAACTCCCAATCATGGGTTGCCCTAATGAAGTCAATATTCGATTGAGGGGTGCCATTTGAAAAGACTAGAAGGTCGGCAATCGATGCCTCCTTTATTCTAGCAAGTGCAAAAATGGTAGGGAAGGTATCTCGTAGAACATGATTACCACACCATATATCAAACCAAAAACCAACACGCAAACCATCACCTATAACAAAATGTTCATGTCCTCGGAAGGTCCCCCAAAGGCTCCTAATGTTTTTCCACGAACCCACTCCATAAGAGCCTCTTACCTCATTCGAGCACCATCCTCCCCAAGCTTCCCCAAACAGAGAATCTATAATAGATTTCCATAAGGCCTCCCTTTCATTTTGGTACCTTCACAACCACTTACCCAAAAGATCTTGATTGAATTTCATCAAATGGCGAATCCCCAACCCTCCCTCAGAAATTGGGGTACAAACTGTTGACTAATTAACCAAGTGAAATTTGAACTCTTCCCCCAATCTACTCCATAAGAAATCCCATTTCTCAATGCGGTTAGCCACCTTTGTGAGAAGTGGGAACAAAGACAAAAAATAGGTGGGTAAGTTAGAAAGAGTGTTTTTAATCAAAGTCAACCTACCACCTTTTGAAAAGTATAGCCTCTTCCAAGCAATCAATCTGCGCTCCACCTTTTCGACTACATCATTCCAGATCCTTTCAGATTTAAAAGAGGCACCCAACGGTAAACCGAGATACTTCATAGGAAGTGAAGATATCTTGCATCCCAAGGTAGTAGCTAAAATCTCCACATTGGGGGCAGCCGCCACTGGCACTATTTTTGACTTTGCAAGGTTAATGCTCAAACCTGACACAACAGCAAAACAAAGGAGTAACACCCTCAAGTCTTGGACTTGTCCAAGGTGTGCACCACAAAAGATAAGCGTGTCATCAGCAAATAACAAGTGAGAAATGTTGAGATCGCCATTCCCCACCGAAAAATCATGGAGTAGCCCACCATCCACCAGACCCTCAATTATCCTGCTGAGAGCTTTCATGACAAATAAGAAAAGTAGAGGAGAAAGCGGAGGTTGTTGATTACTTTGATTGGGGTTTCAAAGTAATCAAAGCTTGTTGATTACTTTGAAACCCCTAAGGGTTGGCTTAAGTGGTAAAGGCATCGGGTTTGGAGGTATGCTCCCTCCAGATCTAAGGTTTGAGTTCCACTGGGTACAAACAATCTTTAGGGCCATCAGACTGTGGGATTTTTTCTTTGAATTACCTGAGGTGCACTTGCAAAAGCCTGTGCACCCCCAGGATTAGTCAGGAACTGTTATTGGACACCTGGTGCCAATCAATCAAAAAAAGGTTATTGGTTACTTTGAATTTTCTGGTATCTTTATTTTTACCATGTCATCAACTAAACCTGTCTCTCTGTGGCATGCACACTTGCCCAGATCCACCTAAGCTGGGGCACTTCAATTTGCCATTCAGCATAATAACCAGTAATATTAAAAAAATGGATTTATTGATTCAGATGTGAATTGTTTCTGGCATTTGAATTAAATGATTGAGAACTACTTAAAATATTTTGTAAACATCTTGATTGGGATAATTAATGATCTATTTGCTTTTTGATGTTATTTAAATTAGTTTTGGCTTTGTGATTTTTATCAGCAGGGTGGATCAAAGCAGATATGCGATGGAGCTGCAGTTTCTCAAGCTCCAAAGAAACAAGGCTCTTCTGAATCTTCTCCTTCTATTGTGGCGGCACAATCTATTGTGTCTCTGGATAGTCAACAAAAAACTCAGCACGTTCAAGCTCCAAGCAGCTCAAACAATGCACCTTTGTTGGGTTGTAATGAAATTGAACCGTCTGTAAAAAGTTATGTGGCAGGACCAGTTAGTGATGCCAAAAGGGAGACAAGACCACAAGCTACTGAAATCTTGGAGAAAGCTCGAGCTGCCATTGCGTCTGCAGAGCGGGCATCTGCTGCTGCTCGTGCAGCTGCTGAGCTGGTAAATGTTAACTATGGATCATTGAAGCTTGAAGAAGGCAAGTCTTCATAGTGCTGAATTGAGTATTTAAGCTTTGAGGGCATTCTTGTGATTTCATCGTGGCATGCATTCCAAAATCCTTGGAAAAGAAATTGGCATGGGAATTGAAATTCGGTTGCAACTTTTTCAGTGCTTAATGTCTGAGAACTAAGTTTGGGTCTACATATTGAATCTGGGAAGACACATGAAGTTAATTCCCCAGTTCTGTATATTTCCTATGAGTCCAATCCAGCTGCCTCTCGTTGAGATTGGAATTACAATTTACCTTGGACTGAAAGGTGTAAAAATGTAGATTTTCATAGGTTTGCTTTGAGAAAATTTGAAACGGAAATACCCTTTATATCCTCCAACTACGAGGCTTTTTACATTTTGAACTGATCTAAACTATTCGCATTGGCGTCTTCTAATTATTACGAGTTTTACATTTTTGCACCTAAAACTATGTAATCTTAAACTACTAAAAACGTGTAACATGTCTGTCAATTGGTGAAAATATCCTGTAAGGTTAATGATACACCTACATCTTCTTTACTACCTATTGCATGCTTCGGTATCCATTTTTTTTTTTCTTTTTGTTATTTGAATATGGATTAAAAATTATAGAACTTGACCTTCTTGCATAATCTAGAAAAAAATAAATTCAAGCAACTAATGTAATCATATAATTTAATTAAAAAAATTTAATTTTATAAAAATTAACTTAAAGAGCAGAAAAAGGTCAATTTTTATAAAATTAAATTTATTTTAATTAAATTACATGATTACGTTAGTTGATTAAATTTATTTTCGTCTAGATTATGCAAGAGGACCATGCTCTAAGACTTTTAATCCAAATTCGAAGAGCAAAAGGGAAAAAAAATAATTGAGTAGTAAAACAGTAAAGGAGGTGTAAGTATACCATTACCCAAATTGTAATATGTTACTTGTTGTGGATGTGTTTCACCGCCACTACCTCACGATCACCTGCAACCAAAGAGTAGAGAGCTTGGGAGTTTGAGAGAAAGCCTCCGATGCCTACATCAGTGACTTGAGAATAATAATAATAATATCAATCATTCGATCCCTTTACATACTTGGATTTCTCCCTTTTATAGAGCTCCATGAGTTATCTTTGTTCTCTTATCTGATAATGGTTATCCTTTATTCTCGAATTCAAACTTGGAGACGAGGGTTCATCTCTTAGTAGATTTGAATGACAACCATTTCTATCCTTTGCCACCGTTGGATAGTTATCGAGTCGGTATTGACTATGGGTTGGATTCCATTGGTATTGAGCTGGGCTTCTCGGTAATGACTCAAGGTTTGGTCATAATTAAGGGCCCAGGCCCACCTTGGGGGCTAACCGGTTGAGATGTCCTCTTCAGTTACCCTCCGAAGTCTCATTATGCGTAGCGTTATGGGACTTGAATCTGGGTGTCGTTTCCCTTTTCGAGGCGTGTTAGTGCGCCGTTTCGTTTCTCTCCTCAGGCACGTCAACTGTCACTTCATTTCTACTATTATTTAATGTCCATTTTCCCTCTTCTTTTGGTCTTCTGCTTCCTTTCCGTTTCTTGCCTTTCCTTCCGAGTTCTTGCCTTTCTTCTTCTATTACGATTTTCTTCAATCCTCCATGGCTTCCTCTACTTCCAAGGGTAAGGATGTGGTTCCTGCTTTGGACTCTTCTCCACCTCGCAACTCCTCTCCACGAGTTGCCGTTGCTCCTTCGGCGTCCATTTTTGTGGGCTCTTGCCGGTCTTCCACCATCACTACTAGGGGTGATCTCGATATGGTCTGGTCCTGTCCTAGGGGGTTCTGTGGACCGGACCGGACCGGACCTATTCGGTCCAGGGATTTTCCACCCTGGACCGGATCGAGTAATGCATAGGACCGGACTGGACCCTTTTGGTCCCGTCGGTCCATTCGGTCTAGACCATGCACAAAATGGGCCATTCAACCCATCGAAATTTTATTTTATTTTTTTACCAATTACAATTATATTCGGCCCACTTCAAATTTTGTAAATTTTTTAGCTAAAAAATGCTAAAAAAAACTTGATCTTGAAAAATACAATGATAAAAGAAAACCAATCTATATAAAAAAGTACAAAAACCAAAAAAAAAAAAAAACAAATA
>QEOT01002489.1:44300-156107 GCA_003123785.1 Pterocarya stenoptera | reverse complement strand
AAAAAGAAAAGAAAAGGAAGAGAAAAAGGAAAGAGGAAAAAGAAAAGATAGGGAAAAGAAATGAGGTCCAATCCTCACCACTTTCGAGTCACAACTGATCCTCAAAACATTATTTTTAAACCAGTAAATTAAATAAAACAAAATAAACTCAAAACTAATTAAAATAAATGTTAAACTCCAACAATAACATACTTTAAAATAAAAGGCAATTAAATTGCATAACACTAATTAAAATAAATTAAACGCAGTGAAATGCTTTAAATAAAACAGCAATAATTTTAAAACCCATAAACGAACCAATTTAAATCAAAGATCAATTTAAATCTGAAATAATAATTAATAAGAAGAAAGCCCAATAAAATATTATAAAATAATATTTTAAAACTCTCAAAATACTAAAACTAGAGAATCAATCATTAAATTAATTAAAATAATCCTTCATTAAAATACACTAAAATACGGGGTGTTACATCGATGGAGGGACTGGAGAGGGTAGCCTAGTAGTGGCAGTGGCTGCGAGTCGCTATGGAGGGGCTTGTTTGTGGGAGGGGATGTGAAGGAGGGGTTGGTTTATGGGAGGGCATGAGACGAAGGGGCTGCTAGGATTCTGAGTTCCTGAGGGTTGAGAGAGGTGAGTATGAAGAGTGAAGAAGGACATTTAGGGATTATGGGAGAATCAAAAGGGAATCCGAGGTGGGGGGTGTCCTTCAGAACGAAGACGAAAATGACACCGTTTAGGGTTAAAATAACTCTAAATGGTGCTGTTTCAATATAACGGTGTTTAAAAAAAATAAACCCAGTTTTAAATTTCCTTCCCATAGTGTCGTTTAGGTCCAATTTTACACTAAACGGCGCCGTTTTCTGTAATGCATAAAATGTGATTTTCAATTCTTTTATCTTTTTGGCACATAAATTAATAAAAAAATTATTTAAATTTAGTAAAATTAAAATTAAGTAAACTATTTAATGTGAATTATTTAATTAACTCATTAAAAAATAATTAATTAAAATTATAGATTATAGATTAAAATTAGGTAAACTATTTAATGTGGATTATCTAGTAACTTTAATTAGATTATAGATGCAGATGTTAATAATTAGTTAATGGTAAATTGGTAATAGGTTAGTTAATTGATATTCATATCATACATTAGTTAATTACATTAATATTTGTAATTCATGAAGATGTAATTGCTTTGCTTTTACTTCATACATTAGTGATACTAATACTATATGTTATACATTATGGAATATATATTATATATTATATAATAATACATTGACACTAAATTATTGCTAATACTATATACTATACTAATAGTGATATTAATATTTAATACTATATATTAATTTATGGTCATAGTCATAGACTCATAGTGATATAGACTATAGACTATAGCCATTGACTCATTAGTCATAGTGATATTAAATTATTAATATTATTATATAGACTTATAGTTATGGTCCATGGACTATCTATTAATATATTAATATATACTAGTACAGTAGTACTATATATTATAGTTATACATTAAATAATATAATAATACATTGATACTAAATATCTATAGTTATAGATTTATAGTGATTTAGTTATTATGATTAGTATCACTATATAATGGTATTAGTATTAGACTATTAGTAAAATAGTATAGCTATATATTAGTAATATTAGTTATAGTGATTTAGTATAAGTTATAACTATATTAGTATAAGTATAACTATAGTCTATATTAGACTATTAGTATTAGTATAAATATTAGTATTAGTATAAAATTATAAATATTAGTATTAGTTAATAATTACTTAATGGTGAGTTAGTGCTAGGATTAGCTTAGATGAAAATTATATAATTAATTATATACAATTATTATATAATTAATATATATAAATTATAAAATATATTTTTTTTCATTCGGTCGGGTCTGGGGTGAAAATCCCTTGGACCGTGGACTGGACCGAAAACTTTCGGTCCTATGAAATATAGACTGAGACTAACCAGGACCAGTCCCGGTTCGGACTGAAATGGCAGGTCCGGTAGATTTTTCCGATCTAGACTAGCCAATTCTCACCTTTAATCGCTGAGCGCGAATTGGAGAATGCCTAAAATAACTTCAACATTCCTGACTCCGTTGAAATGAGGGTTCCTACTCCAAATTAGAAAGCTATCAACGCCTAAGGTATGATCGTCTCTGTTGCTCTCTATTTTGCTATATTTACCATGGGGCTTCATTCGCCCTTCGTGCACCCAGTTCGCGATGTGTTGGACGTCTTACGGCTTGCTCTGACACAGTTGGTGTTGAACGCTTAGAGAATTTTGATGGCCTGGTGCATTCTGTGGCGATGGGTACTAGAACCCATGGGTGATGAATACCCAAACCTAACAGCCCGTGAGTTTCTGTCTTTTCATGGGTTTAGGCATTTGGAAGGGAATCTTTGCAGTTTTAGAGGCCGTTGGGCATTGGTTGATTTAGAGCGTAAGTATTTGCACACGAATGATTGGACCAACAAATATTTCCTCATCACTTGCTATGGTTGGGAATTTCCCGCCGATGAAGCTCTTAGTCTGGAATTTTCTATTAGGGCATGCTGGTCTCCTGTTCCCAATGGGGATGACTTTGAAGTGATTCTCTTCCCATGCGAGGAGGCCCATGTTAGGTTGGAGGAGTCTTGGGCTCAGGTTCATTCCAAATTATGCTTCTTGGATGTGCTTTTAACCCCCGATAATATTGAGAAGTTCTTGATGGTCCCCAGTCGGGCCCATGTATTAGGTCGTAAGTTTTTGGGTGCCCCCCCGTCAGTAGGCGATTTAAGAAAGAAGAAACGTCCTAGCGTAGGCGGGAAGAAACAAAGAAATGTTAAGAAAGCTCGTATCTCGCCTCGTTCAGATGAGTATATTTCATCCAAAAGTGGTTCTTTACTTCCCTCTCGCCGAGTGGAGGTATAAAATTTGTCCCTCCTCAAGGAAAACAAAGTGGGTCAACACTTCCGGCTGTTGGTAATGTTGAGTTGGGTTCTTCTCGGGAGTTGCCGAGTAAAACCACCCTGTTAGTTCTCCCTTGTTGGTTCCGACTGAAGTTGCTTTCCCTTAGGAGGATTTTGCTACTGCCTCCTCGCCAGCCATTAACCCGAGAAGTTCCTCAAGTTCTCATCCACTAATTTCCCTAGCATCCCTACATACTCGCTGAGCGAAGGTCATTAATACTTTTGTTCAACAGCTTTGAGGTGTCTTTGCGCTGGTACTCCCTTCGTACTGGTTCTCCTCTTACTTAGTGTTTTTGATCATTAGTTCTAAAGAACATATCTTAAATGCATTCTTTTCCTCCCTCCCTCCCTTTTTTTTAGGGAGGAAAAAGAACCAATTGGCGGATGACAGGCTACACTTGGAGGATGAGAAGAACCAATTGGCCAACGAGTTGACCCAGCTTGAGGCTCGTCCCATTCATTCGATGGCGAGTTGGTTACCCTTCGTGCCCAAGTTGCTTCACTCCTGGAGGAGTTGGCAATTTCAGTCGCCGATATTGACCAGTATCGTCAATAGGTAGTAGTAATCGGGAAAGAGCGAGATGATCTTGCCACTTGCCTAAATCAAACAGAGGGAGTTGTGGAAGAAAGGAACAACTTGGTTGCTCAGGCTGAGGCTTTAAAGAAGGAACGAGATGAGTTGGTTGCTCAGGTGGAGCTTGCCATGAAAGAGCAGGATGGCTTGGCAACCCCACTTCTACAAGAATCATGGCCTCGTTCCTGTAAGCTATGGTGAGAGGTGTTTCTCTCGTTGAGGTTTTTGGTATAGTTCTGTAAGCCCATAAGTTTTTGGGAGTTCATTGGCCCACACTCCCTTTATGTCGCCCATCTTCTTTTTCAATATTCCTATGATGGTTTTATTGGTTGCTTTGACTTGCCTGTTCACCTGGGAAAGAGTACTTGACTTTGATTCCCAGCTCTGCATACCATTGTCGATAATGTTCGAAATCAAACTGTCTTCCATTATCAGAAATGATACACTAAAGTATCCCAAACCCGCACACTACTGCCTTCCACAGGATCTTTGTCACACTTTGGGCAGTTATGGTAGTTATCGCCTCAGCCTCAGCCCGCTTTGTAAAGTAATCGACGGCTATGATGATGAACTTGGTTCCTCCTTTGCTGGGGGACATAGGGCCTACCAAGTCTATTCCCCATTGGGCGAACGATCATGTGGACGTTATGGATCGCAGCTCACGATCACCTGCAACCAAAGAGTAAAGAGCTTGGGGGTTCGAGGGAATGCCTCCGATGCCTAAGTCAATGACTTGAGAATAATAATAATAATATCAATCATTTGATCCCTTTACATACCTGGATTTATCCCTTATATAGAGCTCCATGAGTTATCTTTGTTCTCTTATCTGATAATGATTATATTTTATTTGAATTCAAATTTGGAAATGAGGGTTCATCTCTTAGTATATTTGAATGATAGCCATTTCTATCCTTTGCCACCGTTGGATAGTTATCCAGTCGGTATTGGCTATGGGCTGGATTCCCTTGGTATTGAGCTGGGCTTCTTGGTAATGACTCAAGGTTTGGTCATAATTAAGGGCCTAGGCCCACCTTGGGGACTAACCGGTTGGGATGTCCTCTCCATTACTAGTTGAAGGGTGCAAATGATATTTTTCTAAAATTTAATACCTCATTTGGTTACGCAATTTAAATGAGATAAGATGAGATATTTTATTGAAAGTTGAATAAAATATTGTTATAATATAACTTTTTAATATTATTTTTGTTTTGAGATTTGAAAAACTTGAATTGTTTATTATGTTTTGTGTGAGAATTTAAAAAAATTATAATTATTTAAGATGAGATGAGATTATTTTATTTTGTATAACCGAACCTCGTAAATATTTCAAATGCTTAACTCGAAGGCGCCTTATATCCGTCTGTCCAAAGAATGGTTGGCAGGTCACGCATTAAAGCTAAAATATTTAAAGCTAAAAAAAGATATTATTTGTTAAATGATATTCAAATCAAATGAAGGAAAATGAGGCCCTGAACGAATGAAAACTCAGCATATAACGCCTTCAGCTTTCTGCACCCTTTTCTGTTTTAAATTATTAATGTTCTAAACACAGTTCAGAGAACATGACTTCTCGTTCTTCTACCCCACCTAAACTCTTATAGCTTAAACAAAGGTTTTCATTGATCCAGGTTGACAATCTAAAACAACTTTTTTCGGTTTACGTTGCCTTAAACATGGGACTACAGTTGAGAAAAGATGCCCTTTTCACAACATCCCAAAAGCAGGACATTTCAGGAATTGACAAAAATATCCATGGTCGCAGAGACTGTAAGACTTGAAATGGCAAACAATGATTGATCGGTTACAAAGAAACTACATATATGGGGAGTAGCAGCTGAACCCAGTTGTTCTACAAAGTTTCAAATCAGAACTGAGCAAAACCAATGTTTACATAACATTAGTTCCTTTCTGACCGCAGAGGCTGATCCCCGGCCCCTAGGGTTTATATATAAGAGCCCTAGCTAAAGCCATAGGGTTTCGCACTATTCGAAAATAAAAATCCTTTTGCGTAGGGAGGCAGCAGTACTGTGTGCAGGCAGAGACAAGTTTGTAATATTTTACCTGAATGCATATGGGTGTAATATGATCACACTTCTCAACGACATCCCTCTCTCATGCAACTCGAAAGGCCATGTCTATTTCACAAAAGACACATGACTAGCTAGTGATCATGCATGAAACTTCAGCAAACAGTTGTGTAAGGCACACTAGATCATCAGCGCCTGCATGTATTCAGAGAGAGAGAGAGAGAGAGAGAGAGAGAGAGAGGTGGGTCTGTTATGTGACAAAGATGTAACATACGGTTAGCTGGCGGGGAACTAAGGACAATGCTGAATAAGACCACTAAATAAAACCTGGTGTAAATGATAGCATCCCAAAGAAGAGGCTCGAGCGCGTGATCTGGAACAAAACCCACATAGATTTTGTTGAGATGAGGGGTCCTTTTCGTCTTGAATTTCGTTTTGACTCGGAGATGCTTCAATTGGTCGGTTTAAGATCCGTTCCTTTGTCTATTTTAGTTCTTTCTTTTTCTCTTTTTCACTGAACCATTTAGAATCTTAGATTAAAAAGCTTCCCCTTTTTCTTGAGTTCGTTTTTCTTTATCCTTTCTTTTCTGTTCCAGTTAACGAAATATCTTTACATACGTTTGTCGAGGGTCATCATGAATGCAGGTAATTGAGCACAGACGGACGTTATATAAAACAAAGTGTTAATACATGAAGTTGTAATAATGGATCCTAGGATATTGATCACAAAAAAGGAGTTAGTTTTTAATATAATAAACATCATGCCTTGTTTTTTTTTCAAACTCCTCATGTGCTCAGTCCATAATGTTGTTCTTGTAGTTTTAGAATTTCTGGGTATATATTTATATCATAATTTTTTTAAAAAAAAGACAAAAATCATATATGGATTGGGGAGAATGTGATCATAATCAATAATTGCTCTAGATTTTCACGAGAAAGCTTGAAATATGATGTTTATCAGCACGATCACTACTTCATTTCAAGACCAATAATCATTGAAATTGCAGGTAGACCGATCGAAGTGGATAGAATCACAAAGTTGATTCTGACTGGTCACATGCAGTACCCACAACACACCAAAAAAGTGTTGTTCCACTGATCATTTCTCTTCAAACAAAAGCACAAAATTGAATGGAAAGGAGGCCAAATCCGTGAACAAATTCATGTTTGAACCTTGAATGATCATGACCTACCTAGCTAGCTTGCAAGTAAATAGGACTGACTGTTCTGTGTTGCATGGTCGAGTACCCCCATCCTTTTAGTTTACGCTTAGATTGCAAGAAGATATAATTATTCCCTTCAAGAAGATCAATACTAGCTATATATTATAACTTTTTAGGACATTATAAATCTATTTGAGGGTTGATGTTAGGGTCTAGCTTAGCCTACAAATTAATTGCTAGCTAGATAGCTGCAAATTACATTAATTGATGTGTAATGCAAATTAATTTCTGCTCTAAAGCTTCAACGACTCAATGCTGAAGGTATATATATAATTAATAAATATGATGATCGGCTCCAAACTAGCTAGCTACAGTACTAGGCCTTTTCGATTTTGAGCTACTTGCAACATGAGCAAGCTGGCCGTCTAGCTGTTTGGTTGATCGATGCAGTACTACTGTAGTATGTCTGTCATTGTAATTATTCTTTAGTTTGGGTCTGCAACAAGCTGCTAATAAGTTAGCATGTCATTAAAGTACTAGTGATCTTGAATTCAAACTCTTATCTCTTATTATATATACATGCATGTACTAATCCCAACTAAAATATGATCAAGTTCTATGCCTGTCCACATGCTTTCTCGCCTTGCACATGCAGCGGAGTAATTGATCAGAATATACTTTAAAACTTACTATTTCTCCTCAACTTAAGCTTTTTATAAGACAAATAGTAGTACTAATTTACATGTGGCAGGCACATTGGTGATAAATTATCCAGCTTGTCCACTAGCTTGTAATTTATTATAATTTCCTGTTGGAAAATAGATGCTTTGATGGTTTTGGATGTTCTTCAAGCTGATTTATATCATGATATACATACAAGCTGCACATTGTAGGCTATACAGATGCGTGCTAATTCTAATATATATTAATTGCTCCTAGCTAGCTAGTTGTCTATCAATTTAGGTACGACTGGATACTAATTAAGATCATCATCGTCCTATATATATATATTGGCATGTTCGTAAGGAATATTGTTTTTAGGGCACTCAATTGCTTAAAATGAGCTAGCTTTGATTGTTGAAAAATTTAGTGCTAGCTAGGCGCAAGGATATATAAATGGGTGTAACACTTGTTTCAACTACTTGAAGATCATTTATATTTTATAGTACTGGGCTATATAATACATGACTCCCATCTCACTTTCAGCACATTTATGTGTGACGTGGCATTACTAATCGACCAATATTAGACCAGTTTTTAATAATGATTAATATATTGAAAATACCATTTCATTACATGAGAACAAAAGTGGGATGGTGAATTATATGCATAGAAACAAGACAGTACTACTTGCGAAGCCCCAAGTTATTTTATGTATGTAGGCTTTTTTCTTTAAGAGAAAATCTGAGCCCAAGTGGTTGTATAAGTGGACTTTTGTTTTCATGTTATATGGGTACATTTGGAGGGCCCAACTCGTGTGCATGAGAGCCCTAAATCTGGAAAGAAGCCCAACCCTTCTTTGTCTTAAACGGCATCGTTTTGATTGGCTTAGAAGGTGAAATGATTTTTTCCCTCCCCTCCTATATAGTGTTGTTTTGGCCTAGGAAGAAAAACGCTAGTTTCTTTTCCTCCCCTTCTTCTCCCTCAGCGCCGCACGCCCTCTTCCCCTTCTTTCTTTTTTTTTTTTTCTTCTTCTTCTTCTTCCCTCATTTTCCCACGTCTTGTGACCTGCAACACCTCCTTTGCCACCCTGCCTTAGCCACGTGGTTCCCGTGCAGCAACCATCCTTCTCGTCTGCCTCCACCATGAACCTTGCACAATTCACATGCCTCCTCTTCTGGCGCCTCCTGAAGCCTCGACCATTGTAGTTGCTTGCGATCGTTGCCCACCACTTGTCGCATCCCTTGCACGCGATGCTCGAGAAGCCCCCACAGTCTTGCACCACCAATCACAGCCATGGCTATGTCCCTTGAGCCCCAATCCATGACCTATAAATAGGCCGGACCTCTCCCTTTCGAAAATCATCCCAAGCCTCCTCTCTCTCTCTCTCTCTCTCTCTCTCTAATCTCGTCCCATCTTCTTCCTCTCCCTCTGTTTTGCTTTCTCGTAGGTATATGCAATTTTTCCCTAGCGCCGCCACGGGCCACCCCCTTCCAACAGCTTTGCAGTGGTCGTCTGACCCCTTCCCCTTTGCTAGGCCTTTTTCCCCCTTAGATCCATGCTAACCCGAGTCCAGAATTCCCATTTAGGATCTTCTCCGCCACCAACTACCACACCCCGCCGTGAAAATGCCCTCCTCCACCCACTAGCACGTCAGATCTGCCACCCTTTTTTAAAAGAACCCCATTTTAGCCCCTCCATTTTGCCCAGTTTCTCCTCTGCCGCCACGCGCCTTACTTCGCCCCTCTAGACGCCACGACAATAAGCCTTTCTACCTCTTGCCTTGTGTTTTATTTTTTTAGCATCTTTAGATTAATCTATCCAACTCTGTTCGTCTGCGCAGCGACACGCATACACGCTGGATTGTGGGATACTTTTAAGCCATCACGCTTGATCATCTAGAATTTGGCCTTTCATGTAGTAAGTAAATTTCTAGACAGACCCTTGATTTTTCTAATATGAAATCATCGCTAACTTTGTTGTAGGCTAGTTGTGATTAAGAAGTGGTTTGAAGTGTTGGGATATTAATGCTGTAGTTGTTGTGGGAAATGTGGGCCAAGGGTCGGATGGAGATTTGGGAACCATGGGTGGTTGGGATTTTTGAGTATTTTGAGAAAGTCACTTATGACTGCTGCACATGTTTGTTTGTATGCTACCATGTTTGAAATTCTTGGTTGTTGATATTGAATTTATTTGCTCAGACTGTGAAATCTCATTGTGGTATTTCATGGAACTGTAGATTTTTTGGTACTTAGTTTTAGACTGCTTTATTATATTTCCCACTGCGTTTATAAACTATACACAATTTGCATGTCCGCACACACTTGCACTTGGCGATGGGGTGTGTGACCCAAGTGGCCATCACCTCGGTGTCACGACTCCTACAAATTACATGTGGGGGTCGAGGGCGCCACACTATTGCATGCGATAAATAGTTTCCATGCGACGTACTCCTGGAATGTTTTAGATATGTATACCATATTATTAATATAGTTATTTTGGTAAATCATTGGTCAGTAGCAGAGTAAAGCAAGTCAAGGAACCATGCCGCATTAATAACATCATTACCCGAGCTACATCCCACATTAATGACGCCATCGCAGAGACACACCGCATTAAAGGACTCTGATAAAAGGAACAGTACAAAGGACATGGATTCCACGGGGTTAGACATGATCTATCTACCTGAGACTCCCGATATAAATAGCAACTTTCAGGTACGAGAAACGCTCTTTGATCCCTAGACTCTCTCATTATTTACAAACTTCCAAGATACTTTATTAACTTTTGCATCAGAGACTCTCCGGTCTCAAGGCCTCCCTCTCATAGTTGTTTTCTACTTCATTTTCACAAACCCAGTTGTGAAGACCTGAGTTGGCTGGAACCTGACTTAAAGACATACGAAACACAACGTTAACAATGACACCATTTGTGGGATCCTTGTAGATCTTGTATATACTTCGTATGTCTACAACCAACCCATTTCAGACAACTTGGAAGCTCACCAATAGCGCCGACGAAGATAGAAGCTTACCAATGAGGAAGTCAAACTCCCAGGATTGGAGGAGGAGACGCCGCGGAAGAAAGGCGGGAACATACCTAAGAAGGGGTGCCTCTGAGTGGTTGGGTGAATGCAGTATGCCCTTCGGTGGATAACTACACCGTGCCACCACCTCCTGCCTGTGCCCTAGCTGAAGGCGAAATTCGAGATGAGCAAAGACCTATAAAGGTGGAGCCAACCGAGCCGTTGGAGTTTGTTCTTCTAAACTCGGATTGACTAGAAGCCATGGCAAGGATCGACAGCAAAATGATGCCTGAGGCGGAGCGACATGTAGGAACTCCTCGGTGAACACTAGAACGTATTCGCTTGGAGCCACGAGGACATGCCCGAAATAGCCCCTGAAGTCATATAGCACACAACCATAGGGTAGATCCAAAGGCCAAAGGAGTGAGGTAGAAATGCCAAAGTGTCAGTTTAGAAAAGAACTTCGCCATAGCTGAGGAAATGGAGCGCCTGTTAGTTGTTGGATTTATCCAAGAAGCCACTATCCAGAATGGCTGTCCAACCTGGTGCTCGTGCAAAAGCCGAACAGCAAATGGAGAATGTGCATTGGCTTCACCGACCTTAACAAAGCTTGCCTGAAGGATAGCTTCCCACCTCCCTGCATCGATCTAATTGTCGACTCCATGGCGGGCCATCGTATGCTTAGCTTCATGGATGCCTACTCTGGCATAACATCTGCATGAAACCAAAGGAAGAGGAGAAGACCTCCTTCATCACAAACCGAGGCCTGTATTGTTACATGGCAATGCCTTTTGGGTTGAAGAACATAGGAGCCACCTACCAACGGCTAGTCAACTGTATGTTCAAAAATCAGGTGGGAATAAACATGGAGGTCTACGTGGATGACCTGTTGGTTAAGAGTGCGACTTCGGAACAACATTTGAATGATCTGAAGGAGGTTTTCGCAATACTAAGGTGGCACCATATGAAGTTGAACTCAGCAAAGTGCACCGTTGGGGTCGGATCAGGGAAGTTCTTGGGACTCATTGTGACGCCCCGACTCCCACGTACAAAAAGCCTCGGGAATCGTGACGTCAAGATGATGACAACACGGATCACACATCCCAACAATACGTGCTCAAGTGTGTGCAACGTGCCACCAGAGCACCAAAGAGTCGCAGCGGATAATAATAATTAAGTCACTAAGTACCAGAATTTTATACACCAAAATAACCAAACTACAAGTATACTGAAAGTTATACAGTCTTCTAAGAAAAATATAATAAAGCCGAATACATACGCATGAGAAACAAATCCCACAACCAAATCAGCAGCAAACACATGCCACTTAACCACGGAGCTGATCCCTAAGGCTCCTCGTCCTCATCCTCATCTGCACCAAAATCTACGATACCATAAAATGTTACCACAGGTAAGTAATAATCCAAACGATCTCTAAGATCAAAATACATTTAATGCAACCAACATGCATGTATATGAGGATATATGCACCAAACCCAAAAATATCATTTTTTCAAAAATGATTTACACAAAAATATTTATTGGACACTGTAGGTGGGAATCACAGGCGGGACTCTATCACCATTCCTGCTTACCACCATCTCTACCTCGTGTACCATAGGCGAGAATCGCAGGCGGGACAACACCACCATCCCTGTTTACCACCATCCCTACGCGTACACCGTAGGCGAGAATCGCAGGCGGCACTCTACCACCATCCCTGCTTACCACCATCCCTACAGTTCCTTTCCACACAACACAAAAACCCAATCGAGCACTGTAGGCGGGAATCGCAGGCAGGACTCTACCATCATCCCTGCTTACCACCATCCCTACCGCGTGTACCGTAGGCGGGAATCGCAGGCGGGACAACACCACCATCCCTGCTTACCACCGTCCCTACTCGTACACCGTAGGCGGGAATCGCAGGCGGGACTATACCACCGTCCCTGCTTACCACCATCCCTACAGTCTCCTTTCCTTTTTTCCACAAATGAAAACTTAGTTTTCAATAAACACAAACATGATTATGCGTGCACATGCAATGCACCAATCTAACAATAAATTCCAACAATCATTCCAGATCACAACACAACCAATCACAGACATAATAAACCAGTCAGTGCAAAAATATATTAAAACCTTAAAGATGTTTAGGAAAATACTTACAGCGCTTTAATATATTTTTTCAGAGGATCACGAGAGAGCTGGAAGCGCCAAAACAGCAACACCACAGTGTAAAAACACTATGGCCGAAAACATAGTGAAACCTAAAATCACACGGGGCCAAACGAGGACTTGGGAACGATAGGGTAGGGCCTATGGGAGGTAGGGAAACTAATGGTATAGAAGGTTGGCCGTGGGTGGCGGTCGAAACTGCGGTGGAAGGCCAAGAAACCCAAATCGGAGTGGGTGTTCGTTGGGGCGGCTTCGGCGACGGATCGGGACCGAGTTTGGTCTAAAGGATTGCTAGAGGACCGGTGATAATGTGGTTAAGAGGTGGTGGTCGGAGGTGGAGCGACGGCGGCGTTAGAGCTCAAGATGCCGTGCGGCTTAGAGGGTGCGTGTGGGCTACTGTCGGCGAGCGAGGGGCTGGAAAACGGAGGAGTGGTGTCGCAGGCTGGAAGGGAAGAGGTTGGACTGGGCGGTGGAGGCCACGAGCGGCACGCAGTGGTGGCTGGGAGGAGAGAAGCGAACGGCGTGGGAGAGGAGAGAGAGAGGTATCGCGCGGGCTTGGGAGATCCGAAGGAGAAGAAAGGAAAAGAAGAAAAAGAAGAAAAGAAAAAGAAAAAGGGAAAAAAGAAAAAGAGGAGGAAGAAAAAGGAGATCCAGTCGTTTCAACTTGGGTTTCGAAAGTGATCCAACGAAAAATATTTTAAAACCACTAGATAAATAAAATAATTCAAACTCAATGAAATGCTCAATTAAAACAATAAAAATATTAAAATCCAAAAACAAGCCAATTTAAATTAAGGATCAATTTAAAATGTATAATAATAAATAATATTAAGAAAATCCATTAAAATGATTTTCACAACTTAGAATATTATAAAATAATATTTCAAAACTCCTTAAATTTTAAAACAAGAGAATGAATTTTTTAAATAAATTAAAATAATCCTTCTTTAAAAATTCACTAAAATACGGGTTGTTACACTCATGGTGTCAGAATGCGGAATTGAAACCATCCCCGAAAAAGTGGAGGCCATCCTCAATATGGCCCCACCTCGAAGCATAAACGAGGTGCAAAGATTGGCCGAGCGAGTTGCGATTCTCAACAGGTTCATGTCAAGATCCACCGACAAGTGCCTACCTTTCTTCAAGGTTCTGTGAAAGGCACAGATATGGGATGGTGAGTGCGACCTGGCATTCGAGGTTCTCAAGAAGTACTTCACGCGTTCCAACCCAGGTGTGGGGAAACACTGACCCTGTACTTGTTAGTTTCCCCCAAAACAGTCTCTTCGGCATTAGTCTACTACACCAGCTGAACATATCGTGGAGCTTAGACTAGATACAACTGCATAGAACAACTCACCTTCGCACTGGTGGTAACCATGATCAAGTAGCACTTGTAATTCCAAGCTCACCCTGTAAGGGTCCTCACAAAAATCCCTCTAAAGAAGATCTTACAAAGGCTAGACATTTCGGGCCGGCTCATGAATTGGGCAGTAGAGCTAAGCGAGTTTGACATCGACTACGTACTGTGGAATACCATCAAGGGGCAAGTGTTGGCAGACTTCGTAGCTGAATTTATTGGTTTCTCGGTGGAGAGCGACCATCCACCTCCCGTGAAGCCTTGGCAAGTTTTCATGGCTGACTTATTTTGCTGGGCTTAAGGGGGAGTGGGGGTGCATATCATTACATCTGAGGGAGAGGAGTACAATTACGCCATCAAGTTGACGTTCAAAACCATGAATAACGAGGTGGAGTATGAAGCACTACTCTTAGGACTGGTAGTATTCTTAGGAAAGTGAGGGGGAACATTTCCCATATTTATTCAAGCCATAATGAGTGTGTTGTAATGCTTGAGACTAAGATAAATCATTCAAATCGAGGGCCAGAATAAGGCTATAACTAAACCTTTAGTTTACCCCTTTGGACCACAACACTTAGAACCCTCAAACCAGTAACCATGGTGCAAGAGAAAATAATTGCACGAAGGGCAGCTATAGCTCCCAAAATAATGCAACGGTTCTTGGAACAACGATGCAAAGCAGTGAGATTAGAGGCCAAATGCTGATGAGCAGTGGAGGAGTGGCACCGAGACGAAGACAATTCTCAGAGGGCAAGAACTATAATAGCAAAAATGCTAGACCAAGATGGTGTGACTATGACACCTTAGGGTGAGAAACGAGCGACGTTAGAGCCTGAAGAGCAAGAAAGGGACAAAGGTGCGGATTCACCAACATCCTATAATGCCAAACCTAGCGGAGGACCTACAATATGAGAGAGCACAACCACCGGGCGAGACGACAGAAGTTGATAGAGGAAAAAGTACATGTACCTATGGTGGAAAGTAAAGGTTTGCTGACCGATCAAGGTGAGGGAAGGGATGTACTTTAGGCAATGTCGATAGAGAACACTGAAGAACACCACACCTTGTGAACCTCCCTTGGAAGGCCAGGTCAAGGAAGAACCCTCTCTGATTCCTTGCAAGGTGGAGAGGATGTAGGGACTACATAAAATAAAGAGGGCAGATCACCATCTAGAAGGCGAAGAAGAGAGCATGTCCGTATCGAGTCGAAGGCAAAGATGATATTCCCTCGATATTGTGGAAAATGATGCAGCGGTGGTCTACAGAGTGCAGTTAGTCCAATTGACGGGCAACCAAGCACCTAGGTGAGAACGAGGTGCTGAAGGTGCTCGTAGTTTTGGAAAGTGCCCAATGTACGAATAACGAGCTTCAGGTGAGCAACAGTCAGGGATAAGACCCTTGTGGATGTACGAGCTTTTCGAGATTATACAAAACACTCAGAAGGGGGTAGTGTTGTACCCAAAAACACGTACTCCTTCTAAAGGGTCACATTTGGAGTGGGCCTGCAGAAAGGATTATGAGGCAAATCATATTGTCTGAATCTATAGGTATGGTCTAACGCCACATGGGAGATCCTCACCATACCCTCCCAGTCTGTGTTTTTCATCCTACAATGGGATGATTGAGACTAAATGACACATATTCAAGCACGTTTTCAAACAAAGCAAGTGACTTCAAAGGAGATAAAGAAAGGAGCAGCATAACGCTGCTATAATTCTGAGACAGTGAGGTAAGTTAGCTTCTAAGGCAATACCAAGCAATGGAGGTAATTGTTGTGTGGGGATGTTATGAAATTTGGCATATGCATACTTTGTAATCTCCCCCTTCCTCATCATGATATAATAAATGTTTTTGCCAAATTTTTTTGCATGTGTTTTCGGTGGTATCTCTGTGTGAACATTTGTATCCCCATGTGAGTACTTGTATTGCATGTCGGTCATCATGGGATGGGATGGAGAATTCCCTTGACCATTTCTGTGTGATGTGGCCATGAGCTTTATACGAGTAAAGAGAGCTGTGATGAATGATTTGGGTAAGGCAGTATCATGACGTTGGCCTCACTTGATAGACGGGATGAAGAATCCGCTGGGTGTATCACGTGTAGATGTCTTCGAGTTGGTTGGCCAGGTAGACATTCCCCTGTGCAACAAGTATATCTCTATGTGAGAGTTGACCTGTGCTGGGGACAAGTGAGTTGACTTGCACCATGTTGGTTAGGTGGGAGAGATTCCCCAATTTTGATCAATGGAGCAGCTCAACCCCCGTTGGCCTATCGGGCAACGAATGCCTATGTGACGAATATCTATGTAAAAGTTGTGAATTGCTACATTATTGGTGTTACAAGTTTTACTTGTTGGAGAAGAAGGTGATTCCTCGCCTTAGAGACATGTACAATTATATATATATAAATCAAGTTTTACGTAAAAGGTGATTTCTTGTCGAGCACAAATACAAGCGTTCTCTCATTTTATATATGAAACTATTCATTACATATGAACGAGCATCGTTTCTAATCAGTAGTCTTTTATAGCCGCCTAACTTACCTATGGTTTCGGTATTAGAACCATATATTTTGATGCTGACATAGACACATGAGTATTACCTAAGGAGGAAGAGTCAACCCAGCCTGAGCAATAGTGGAAAAGGCCTCTTTCCTATAGTAGAACTTGTCCATTTCTGAAAGCTATACTTGTAGTTACTCAGAAGGCGACCATATGTGTTAAGTAGGCCTCATTTTGGGAATAACAATTTGGCTTGACATGTGTATAATTATTTAAGGAATGAAGTGACTTGTGGATATTGTGAGAATGTACTTATGGTTTTTGAACTTCTGGTACTATAATGTTTACCCTCTTGAGTAAACCTCTACTACTCTGTTGCCAATCAGATAACTACTTCCTTGCATGTGCATTTCTTAGTGAACATTGCACGCCTAACTAGATCGAACCTTGGGTGCTATTGATTTGCTGGCACCCATGGCACCTCGGATACTCACCAGGTCTTTTATGGAGGGACTGGGCCTCACAATACAATACTGAAAATACTCGCCCCCCCCCCACCCCCTAGGGAATTATTTTTTGGAAAAAAACGCTTTTACGTGTATGTTTAAAATTTTGAAAATTTTTCTTTTTTCTAAAAAAAATTAAAATAACTCTCTTATTATCCATTTGAATTAATGTTTTTTTTAAAAGAATGTAAGAAAATGTAAAGTTTTTGTAAAATCTAATCCCGAATGCAACAAAAATATTAGATTTTTCATAAAATTTAAAATTTTGGCTCTAGATTTTTTTTTAAAAGTAGAAATTTATATATTAAAAGATTCGTAGTATGAAATCTTTGTATTCTTCTTGGAGTGCCCCTCCCTCAATTATTATTATTATTATTTTATATTTTACCTTTTCCACATGATTTATTTTGAATTTTTAAAATACTTCATTGTAGTTAACATATAATGTAAAACCAGAAATTTAATGGAGGAATTTCTTTAGGACTTCAGAAATCTCGTGAAAACTCCGTAATATTTCAATAGTCGACTAATCACGTAGGTTTTAATCTGTCAGCATAGTCAGTGTTACCACTCACTATGTGTAGGTTAGAAGTGTCAGAATGATATATGGTCTACGCCATAAGACTCATTGGAATATTTAAGATTTTATGGTGCAATAAACCCATTTTCAGTTTTCAGACAAAACACTTGTTTGAAAATGCATTGATTATTTCGGATGTTTTAGTGCAAATTTTATTTTTCAATTTTCAGGAGAAAATAGTAACCTCAATATTAGTACCAAGTGCAATATTTTCAAAATCAGAGTGTGAATGTCCAAATTAGGTTAGAGAAGTTCTTTTTGGACACTTGGCTAAACCTTAGCAATACTTGGTGAATAGTATTCAACGCTTGGCACTAAGAGGAACCATGAGATGGAAATGTGAAAGAAATCAAGATGTGAAATCATTCCACCAATGCAAAACCTTATTCCACCCAACCATCCAAATTGTGCCAAACCAAAGGGGTTTCAACCCTGGCGAAACCCTAAAAACTTGGTTGAATCCAATTGAAACCTTAAAATCTTGGTTGAAACTGAAACCTTAAGCAGTTTTCTCTAACCCTAAACTTGATTCCAAACCCTAATGGATCTGATTTCTAGCATTTTGTTTAATAATTTCATTAAATCACTTCCATATGCTATTAATCCCTCAAATTCATATTATGATATCATTATTCAATCTGTTAAACCTTGGAAATTCTGTTCGGCCAAGAAAAATTAGATTTGAGCTTGATAGCATATATTTAAACCCCAAAATAAGGCCCATTCAGTTAAGGCCCATTAGGCCCACAAATTTGGACCACCTTGGAAAAGTTTGTTGAGGAAGTTTCCTCCCACCCATGGTAGACCAGCCTCTGCCCAAAGAAGCCCTCAAATGATACTTTATGGGAAAGCAAAGTCCACCTCATCACCACCTCACAACATGGTATCTGAAGGCTACCCATTACCATGGCCAATCTGCCCCATGTTTTGGGAAAAACCACCATCACTCAAGTGTCACTCAAGCTCTCACTTCATCATTTAATTTGTGTAAGAGGCATGCAAACCATCCCCTCTCATTTCACCCCTTTTCCCACTTGTTTCTTAGAGAGAAACTTAGAAGCTCTCTCGGGCAGTTTTATGAGGTTTCTTGCTTTCACTTTTTGAAACACTTGTAAGTATGTTCTCATGATAATTACTCATGAAAAGTGTTCCTCTTTGAGTATAGCTTCTAGTAAAGATTTCTAAACATTAGAACTTTATCATTAATAACTTAGTAACATTAAAAATACTAACTTAGAGTAAAATTATCCTTTTACCATCTACATGTGTGAAAATGATCATTTTACCCTAACATAAGGATTTCACATCCTAACTCCAAAAATCATCAAAATTTACATTTATCATGTAAATTTTATCCAAAAATCAAATATGTAATTAGAAATTTTTTAAACAAATCATAACCATGACAAATATACTATGGCTGAAACATCCTTAGTCCATTTCTCTTTGATTTTTTTGTTCCAATTTTATCCAACTTCAACACTTACGCATAAACCAAAATATTGCAACATAGATCATGCTTAAAACAACCAACAAAAATTCACTTCACATAAACACAAAATGTTTTAATAAAAAGATCCAAACTTTTTAACTAAAACACAAACCCTTGAATCTCAAGGTTTTGACTCTTTTTGAAACATCTCCAAGAACTTTAAAAATTCAAAACCTTCTTCTAACATGTCCATAACACACTCCTAAAACTAAAATGATTTGAGTCATCAAATGCAAATCACCAAAAGTCACAAAAATCCAACTTAAAGCACTCGACTCCAACATTTCATCAAAACAGATTTTTCTCAACTTTGATTTTAATCAACCCTATTGATCCGAGACATACCATGATAAAAACCACAAACTAACAATATCATATAGTTTAAAAATATGTCTCAAAGTAGATCCACGCATTAAACTTAAAATCACATGGCCAAAATCAAACCAAAACATAGATCTAGTCGAAAACCTCATGCACAAAAAATCATATCTTTACAAATCAATGCCTAAAATCTTCAAACTAACGTCCTAACATGTAGATAAAAGGTTTAGTATCATCAAATAAAAATATCAAAGTCATTGGAATAGGATTAAACCATAAAATATCCCAGCTTTCATAAAACAGAAAGTATTTTACCCTTCCAGTTTCTAACTTTCTAGATCTAAGCAAATCTTTCATCAAAAGCTTATAACAAGCAACAAATCCTTAACAAGCATTCATAGAAATATATTAACAACACTCCATAAAAATCTCGGACCAAGATCTATCTACTAGCTTGGTCAAAAACTCCAAAATAAAACATACTCTCCAGGTTATCTCCCAGAACAACATTTTCATGATTAAAATAACTTTTGACCAATCAAATGACAATGCAATCAGAGACAAAAGGTACCTACAGAAACAAGAAAATAACAACTTTCATGAAAGAATCACCGTGAGAAAATACTTACAAGGGCAAAACAAGCTAAAAGCCAAAAGGCTCAGAAAATTGTCCGAGAGAGCTTCTAAGTTTCTCTCTAAGAAATGTGTAGGGAAATAGACGAAATCAGAGGGGGATGGTATGCATAACTCTTACACAAACTAAAGGGTAAAATGAGGGATTGAGTGACCCTTGAGAAATGGTGGTTTTGACAAAAACAAGGGTCAAACCTACTATGGTATTAGGCTGCCTTCAGCTACCGTGTAGTGAGGTGATGATAAGGTGGACTTTACTTTTCCATCAAGTACCATTTGAGGGCTTCCTTGGGCAGAGGTTGGTATGTCATGGCTAGGAGGAAACTTTCTTAACAAGCTTTGCCAAGGCAGCCCAAGTTCGTGGGCCTTAACTGAATGGGCCTCATTTCAGAGTTTAAAGATGGTTTGGTTAGGGTTTGAGATGCTATCTAGCCCAAATATAATTTTTCTTGTCCCAGCAAAATTTTCAAGGTTTAAAGGGTTGAATAATGATGTCATAAAATAAATTTGAGGGATGAATAGTATGAGGAAGTGATTTAATCAAGTGATTAAATACAATACTAGAAATCAGATCCATTTAGGGTTTGAAATCAAGTTTGGATTTTGGGGAAACTGTTTAGGGTTTCTGTTTAAACCAAGTTTTTGGGGTTTCAATTGGATTCCAAATGTTTAGGGTTTTACTAGGGTTGAAACCCTATCTCACACCTTGATTTCCTTCAAATTTCCATATCATGGTTTCTCTTGATGTCAAGTGTTCAATACATTCACCATATGTGGCTAAGATCTTGCCAAGTTTTCAAATAAAACTTCTCTAAACTAATTTTGACATTCTACACTGTCATTTTGAAAACGCTGCGCTTGGTGCAACTATCAAGGTTATTATTCACTCCAAAAAAAATGAAAAAGAAATTTTGTACTGAAAGATCCTAAATAATCATACTAACCTAACAGTGCAAATCATTTATCAAATTTCAACTCCCAAGGACGTCGAAATAATCAAAACGCATTTTCGAATAAGTGCTTCGTCAGAAAATTGAAAATGGGTTTATTGTACCATAAAATCTTAAATATTCAAATGAAACTAATGGCATAGACTACATCCCATTCTGACATTTCTAGGTACCTCAAATAAATAAAATCATACTTCTGGCACCATAATAAATGGCTACACTGACTATATTGACAAAATAAAACCAATCATGCAATTGAGTCGATTCGAAAAATGTTTCGGGTTTTCACTAAGTTCCTAAAACCTAAAGATATTTATGCCTTGAATTTCTGACGGGTTATTACATTAGTCGAGGATGCCACATTAATGTGTGTTTATCATTTTTTTGGTTATGGGTTTGATTCCTAGCTTATGTTCATGAACCAAACCTCCTTAATTATAATATATCCATATTTTGGGTATTGGGCCAATTTTGAATCGGCCAAGCCCAATCCATGTTACATTGGGCTGGCCAGCGTAACTCATGTTGATATTACATTTATATATATGTATATATATTATACGTAAATATATTCAACTCACGGGATAGGAAGACTTTTTTTTTAAATAATCTCAATCGTGAGATTTGGGAGCTTCATGGCCATTGGGAAAAATGGTGCAATTAACAAGCTTTTTATTTTTCCCCTTGGCCAACTATATTTTGATTTACAACTAGCAGAAACAGGTCTTGGAACAGGTTGAGAGACGTACGTTTTTAGGTTGTTTGGCTATTCTAACAAGCAACACCGGCTGCTTTTGTTCTTTTTTTCTTTTTGTGCATTGATCAATTGTGCATGGTGAGGTCCGGTGCAGTGCGCACTGAAATATTTTAGCGCCAAAAAGAAAAGCCCTTGTTTCTTTTACATCCTGAGATCAGAGAGAGAGAGAGAATGGCAAAATAAATGAAAACTGCAGGCAAGACACAACGACAGAGGAATAGAGTTAGTGGCAGAGAACTACTGTTAAAGCTGCAAAAAAAAGGATAGAGCTATTAAATTATCGGATCGATGTCCCCGAAGGGAAACTTGTCAAAAAATCAAAATTATATAATGGGTTGCTGAAAAGAAGCAAAATATATAGAAGATAGATATATAAAAAAAGATTATAATTAAGTATAAAGCCATGCAACAGCTTTAAACATTCCCTCATTCGTGATTGCACGAACAAGCTTCCTGAGTGTGTACGCGTCTACTTTTCCTGCGGCTGTTGTTTTGTTTTCCTCTCTCTCTCTGTCTCGACTGTCAGATGCAACTTTTTTAGTGTAGTTCTGGTCCTATAGATCACAAAGATCTATACCCACAGTGCCCTCTCTCTCTCTCTCTCTCTGTGTATAGTGCAATCTTCCGTCAACCTACAGTCTCGTACCTTTCTTCAACTTGTCTCGGGATCGCGCCGAGAATAGAGAGAGACTATAGTCACTTGATAATTCGAACTGCTACGATTCTGTTTGTTGAGAAACAGAAGAACTTGGTTCATGTCTGATTTATGGAAAATAATATACATAGGTCCATTTATAGGGTGAGATCTTATTAGAAATGCATTTTGTGAAAGAGGGTATTCAAATATGAGCATTGATAGGTACAAGCGGTTTGGCGTACTAAACCGTGTACCGATATTAACATGATTTTTTTATTGAAAAGAAAAATAAAAGAAGAAAAATTTTGAGAGAAAAATAAAGTTTTATATTTTACGAAAATCATTTCCGTCTTTAATTCGTACAGTTTTATTAAACGGATGTCTTACATGTCAACATCATGCGCAATTTGGTGCATGAGCTCACTTACCGAAAGATTTTTCCTTCAAATGATGAAGGGTTGATCTAGCTAGGGAGTTCATCGATCCAGCAATATTTTCTTTTCTGTTACGTTTTGAAGAGACAAAAAAAGATGAGACTAGCTTTTCACTTTTGTTTCATCTTATAGACTTATTCTTATATTGCCCAAATCCCAAGAGAGAGAAGAAAGAAAACTAGTTCTAACTTCTAAGTGAAGCTAGCTTTTGTTGTGATATATCAAACCTGACTTTTTTACCACAGCGCGCAGTAGTGAGAAAACCTAAAACTTGTGAATTAGGGTCATGTTTGAAACTTCTTTTCAAGATCTAAACACATAAACCAAACCAGTTTAAAATAAATCTATCTTCGTATAAGCGAATTAAAAATATTGCTTTTTTGGGGCCCTCATATATCACACCACACTATGATTTGTAGATGATTTTTAGTAAAATTAAGGGTTAGTTTTGTTACACAAAATCAAATTAATCTTATCTCATTTTATCTTGTTGCATATCATCATTATAACTTTTTCAAACTATTACATAAAATATAATAAACAGTTTAATTTTTTTAAAATATTTCATCCTATCTTATCTGAATAATGTAACCAAACAAGACATAAAGGAACTCAAGATTGGTTACAGGTATACATTTAGCTTTCAATTTATTATTTTTCGCAATGTTCATTTTCTTGGCAATTATTTTTCTTTTCAGCACCATTTTATCTACTTATTTGTGTACCTCAAAAAGTTTTCCAAGTATTCAACAAGGAAATTTGATTTTTTTATTATTGGTTGTTGTGAAGTAAAAGGATAGATCAATCATTAACTATTCCACTCTTCTTTTGTGGTGCGGTAACATCAACAATTCTATCAGTTTTTGCTTCATTGAACGAGAGAGGGCCACGCCAGCTAGGAATAATTATTAAGGTCTCATTTGAATTTTAAAATAAAATGATAAATTTGTAAACCGGATTAAAATGATTTGTCTATCACATCATAAGATATTTTATTGAATTTTATAAAATGAGAAAAAAAATTGAAAAATAATTTCATAAAATTAAAATATTATTAAAATGTAATTTTTTTAATATTATTTTTTTAGAATTTGAAAAGATTAGATTATTTTTTATATTTTGTTTAAAATTTTAGAAAACTTATAATAATTAGATGAAAAATTTAAAAATTTAAAATATAAAAAATGTATTTTATATTTAGTAATATTTGAGAAGAAAATGAAAATATTAGATGAGATGATATGGCTTGTACGTACATATTTGATCGGGTAGAATTGTGCACTGATTAAAACAACACATGCAACATGTACCACAAATTTGTTGGATTGTGTACTCGTTGTGGATTTTGTGTGGCCCGCAATGATCTGTTCGTTCGTTTGAAGGTTTTGTAGCCTTCGATGTTGGTTAACTATATATGAATTGCATTCATGCATATATTATTTGATATTTTAAAGAGAAATTTTATTTGAAGTTCTAAGTTGGGGATTGCATGTACAGTCTCATTATTGAATGAGGATAAAAGGAGAAAAAATATTATTTTAAAAAGAATATTATTGTGATTTTAATATTTCAATTTCTTTTTTAAATATAACTACATGGACTTGCATAAACAATCTCCAAATAGAGACTGTATATAGATTAACTTTACTTTAAAAGCTTTCCTAATTTTCACTTTTTGATGTTTTCATATTCACTGTCAAATATTAATTAATGCTAGCTTGATGATTTTTTTTGGGGGTGGTGTCCAAATATTAAGGTTGGGTTTGGATAGTTAAGCTGAGAAGAGATATTTTGAATAGTAGTTAAATAAAATATTATTAGAATATATTTTTTAGTATTATTTTTATTTTAGAATTTGAAAATTTTGAATTGTTTATTATATTTATATATAAGAATTTAAAAAAATTATAATGATTAAGATGAGATAAGATGAGATAAGAGTTTTGTATAAACAAACGGAACCTAAGATTTATGGGTCTGCAATTAACTGTGTTGCAATTAAATCACCAAATGAACTGATGTTGTTAATCATGAAAAGCATTGAGAGGTAATTATTCTCTCTCTCTATCTATTGTATGAATAAAAGAGGCTATCCATGAATAGATAGTGAATTTTGGATTACATCTTTTTTCCCTTTCGCCCCTCTATTTTAGTGATTTTTCCTTTTTATCCCAACTGGGCGCTACGTGCAAGGGGGCATATGTGCCCTGCACGTACAACCCTTACTAGTGTATATATATATATATATATATAGAATTGTTGGGCCATTTACTAGTGTATATATATATATTTATAGAATTGTTGGGCTTTATGGCGGATCGGCGAATGCTGTTGTCATTTCATTGCAAGGCATGTATTAATGATCTGCAGAGACTGTTGTCGATCGGGACAAATTTGAGATTAATTACAGGGGCTTAGCTTGCTAGCTGTTGTGAGGGGCCTTATAATAACTTTATAAGGCACTGCTTTTGCCTCGGTGTTTCTGGTAAAAATGTGGAAATTAATGAAGTAGAAGAGATACCACCATAGAAAAGTATTGGGTTTTGGTTTAGGAATAAGAAAATTTTGGAAATGGGGCTAAAATTTTGGTTAATTAATTATCGACCCACTTTATTTTTATAGCTTAGAGACCTACTTAATTTGTCTATGGTAGTACTCATGACCCTTATTGTAACACTTGCGGGTCACTATCAAATTAATTAGAAAAATGCTACTCTTGTCGCACATTTTTACCGTTGGAAGTTACAGTTGTAATTTTTTATTTTATTTTTAAAATTTTTTAATTAGTGATTAAGAAAGTATTTTTTTAATAATATTATAATTTTTTATTTTTTAAAAAATATTTAAAAGTGTTAAAAAAATAAATGTATAAAAAAGAAAAATATTGCAATATAGATCATCACATACTATACTTAGAAGTATGCTTCACATAAACACAAAACATTTTAGTAAAAAGATCTAAAAATTTTAACTAAAATACAAACGCTTGAATCTCAAGATTTTGACTCTTTCTAAAATATCTCCAAGAACTCCGAAAATTCAAAACTTTCTTCTAATAGGTCCATAACACACTTCTAAAAATTAACATGCTTTGAATCATCAAACGCAAATCACCAAAAGTCATAAAAATACAACTTAAAGCACTCGGCTCCAACATTTCATCAAAACAGAATTTTCACAACTTTGATTTTGATCAACCCTCTTGATCTGAGACATACCATGATAAAAACCACAAACTAACAACATTATATAGTTTAAAAATATGTCTCAAAGTTGATCCATGCATTAAACTTAAAGTCACATGGCCAAAATAAAACCAAAACATGGATCTGGCCGAAACCCTAGTGCACAAAAAATCATATATTTACAAATCAACGCCTAAAATCTTCAAACTAACATCCTAACATGTAGATAAAAGGCTTAGTATCATCAAATAAAAATATCAAAATCATTGGAGTAAGATCAAACCACAAAAGATCACATCTTTCAAAAAACAAAAACTATTTTACTCCTAGTTTCTAACTTTCTAGATCTAAGCAAATGTTTCATCAAAAGCTTATAACATACAACGAATTCTTAACAAACATTTATATAAACATGTTAACAACACTCTATAAAAATCTCTAATTTATCTCCCAGAACAACCTTTTCATGATTAAAATAACTCTTGACCAATCAAATGATCATGAAATCAAAGACAAAAGGTATCAAAGACAAAAGGTACCCACAGAAACGAGATTAAAAAAAGAACAACTTTTATTAAGGAATCACCATGAGAAAATACTTACAAGAGCATAACAAACTAAAAGCCAGAAGGCTCAGAAAACTGCTCGAGAGAGCTTCGAAATTTTTTTTTAAGAAAAATGTGGGGACATGGATGAAATGAGAAGGAGATGGTCTGCACACCTCTTACAAAAAGTAAAGGGTGGAGTGAGGACTTGAGTGACACTTGAGAAATGATGCAAAGCAAGGTGCAAACCTTCCATGGTATTTGGATGCCTTTAGCTGCTATGTAGTGAGGTGGTAATGAGGACTTTGCTTTTCCATCAAGTACCATTTGAGGGCTTCCTTGGGCAGAGGTCGGCTTGTCTGCCATGGGTGGGAGGAAAATTCCTTAACAAGCATTGCCAAGGTGGTCTAAATTCGTGAGCCTTAACCGAATGAGCCTCATTTCGAGGTTTAAAAAGGATTTGGTTAGGGTTTGAGATGTTATCTAGCTCAAATCTAATTTTTCTTGACCCAACAAAATATCCAAGTTTAAAGAGCTGAATAATGATGTCATAAAATAAATTTGAGGGATTAATTGTATGAGGAAGTGATTTAATCAAATGATTAAACACAAAACTAGAAATTGAATCCATTTAGGGTTTGGAATCAAGTTTGGGGTTTGGGGAAACCATTTAAGATTTCAGTTTCAATCAAGATTTTGGAGTTTCAATTTAAACCCTCTTTGGTTTGACACGATTTGGATGGTTGGATCGAATAGGGTTTTGCTTAAATGACATGATCTCACACCTAATTGATTTCCTTCACATTTACATCTCATGGTTCCTCTTGGTGCCAAGTGTCCAATACATTCACCAAGTGTGGCTAAGATCTCGCCAAGTTTTCAAATAAAACTTCTCTAACCTACTTTTGACATTTCACACTATGATTTTGAAAACGCTATGCTTGGTGTAATTATTGAAGTTACTATTCACTCTGAAAAAAGTAAAAAATACATTTTGCATTGAAAAATCTTAAATAATCATACTAACCTAACAGTTAAAATCGTTTATCAAATTTCAACTCCCATGGGCGCCAACATAATCAAAACGCATTTTCGAACAAGCGTTTCATTCGAAAACTAAAATGTGTTTATTACGCCATAAAATCTTAAATATTCAAACAAAACTAATGGCATAGACTATATCCCATTCTGACATTTCTAGGTTCCTCAAATAAATAAAATCACACTTTTGGTACTATAATGAGTGACTACACTGACTTTACTAACAAGATAAAACCTATCATGCAATTGAGTCGTTCGTAAAAACTTTCCAAGCAGTATTCAACAAGTAAATTTTATTTTATTTTTGGTTGTTGTGAAGTAAAAAGGATAGATCAATCATTAATTCCACTCTTCTTTTGTGGTGCGGTGACATCAACAATTCTATCAATTTTTGGTTCTTTGAATAACAATATCATAAAGTTAAAATTTTATTAGAATGTAATTTTTTAATATTATTTTTATTTTAGAATTTAAAAAAGTTGAATTATTTTTTATATTTTATTTAGAAATTTGAAAAACTTGTAATGATTAGATGGAAAATTTGAAGATTTAAAATATTAAAAATGTGTTTATTGAATAATGTTTGAAAAGAAAATGAGATCTGATGGCTTATATGTACATACTTGATCGGATAGAATTGTGCACTAATTAAAAAATTACATTGTGTACTCATGTTAGAATAAGCATGAGTACTCATGTTGAAAAATTACATACTTGATGGCTTGCACCACAAAATTGTTGGAATAAGCATGTTATATTGTGTACTCAAGTTGTGGATTTTGTGTGGCCCCCAATCTGTTGGTTCGTTTAGTGCTGTTTGGATTGGATCCGAGTTGAGATGGTTTGTGAATAGTAAAATAAGATATTTTATGAATATTAATTTTTAATATTATTATTATTTTAAGATTTGAAAAAGTTAAATTATTTATTATATTTTATGTAGGAATTTAAGAATGTTGTTTTGAGATTTGAAAAAGTAAGAATGTTTGGTGTGAAAATTTGAAAAGATTGTTTTGAAATTTGAAAAAGTAAGGATGTTTATTATATTTTAGTGTGGGAATTTGGGAAGATTTTTTTGAAATTTGAAAAAAAAAATATTATTATATTTTGTATAAAAATTTAAAAAAGTTATAATGATGAAGATGAGATGAATTGAAATAGGTTGAGATGGGTTTTGAATGCAAACAAGGTAGCTTCGGTGTTGGTTAACTATGTATGTTAGGGCAATACATGACTTGCAGTCATGCATATATTACTTGATACTTTACAAGCTTTACAAGCTTTCCTAATTTTCACTTTTTGATGTTTTCAGATTCTTACACTGTCAAATATTAATGCTCGCTTGATGATTTTTGGTTTGGGGGTGGGGGTCCGCCCGGGGGGGTTTCAAACACTACAGGTTTATGGGTCTGCAATTAACTGTGTTGTAATGAAATCACCAAATGAACTGATGTTAATCATGAAAAGCATTAATGAAAGGTAATTACTCTCTCTCTCTCTCTCTCTCTCTCTCTCTATATATATATTTATACACACTGATGTTTTTGATATTTTTGCAGGGTGCAGATGAATGCGGCGAATGCTGTTGTCATTTCATTGTAAGTGTATTAATAATCTGCAGAGACTGTTGTCGATCGGGACAAATTTGAGATTAATTACAGGGGCTAGCTAACTGTTGTCAGGGGCCTTATAATAACTTTATAAGGCACTACTTTAGCCTTGGTGTTTCTGGAAAAAATGTGGAAATTAAAGAAGTAGAAGCGATACCACCATAGAAAAGTATTGGGTTTTGGTTTAGGAATAAGAAGATTTTGGAAATGGGGCTAAGATTTTGGTTAATTAATTAACGACCCACTTTATTTGTCTATGGTACGTAGCTGGTACTCGGCATCATGACCCTAATTGTAACACTTGTGGGTCACTACGAAATTAATTAGTGTGTTTGTGTGTGTGTGTCATATATATATAATATATGTTATTTTGTAGAATTATTCTAATAATAGTAGCATTTCAATCTTCGAAGTATTTTTTTTAAGAATAAGAATCATTTTACTAAAATCAATCAGTAAAATAATATTTTTCCTTCGCTACATTACTGAGAAGAGAATTAACAGGAACCTCTTCAATTCAGATTTGCTCATCTTTCATTGATAGGTCAATCTTCCCTAGTTGGTGAGCTATATATACAGTATTCCTTTTCTATGAATAAATTGAATCGTCCAACGAGCTGGCCACCACTACATCATCAAACATGGAATATCAGAAATAATTTGGCCATATTTAACTTATCTAGTTTTCTGCATCGCTATTAATGTCCTTGATTATGGCTTGGGCATCCCCTTCAAAGATAATATTTGAAAAACCCCATATCCAAGTAAACTTCCATGGCCCTCCACAAAGCAGTACATTCATTAATAGCTGGGTGAGTAATATGTCTTTTATTTGCACAAAGTCAAAGTGAAAGCAGTATTTCACCTTCTGAGTCTCGAATTATCACTCCTATACCCATCCTTCTTGTAGCTTTATCACTTGCAGCATCCCAATTTACTTTAACAGAGCTTGCAACAACTTTTTCCCTCTTGAAAATCTTCAGTCTATTCCACTTGTAACCTTGTTTGCTGCTCTTTCTTGTGTTTTTGTCGTGCTGCATGGTATTCTTCTAAACCACCTCTTGAGGACTTGCAAACTTGTTTTCAAATACCCACAAATTCCTTCTAAGCCACAGCCTTCTCATGGTCACAGCCGTCCATTCTAGTACATCTTGTTGTAAACTAGAGATCAGTTTCTCCCACAACTGTAGAAAGTCAATTTCCTTTATTGACCACTTTTGTAAAGGGCCAGTATCAATAACTCACACGTCACTGACAACAAGGCAATCCCATAAGGCATGAATAATAGTTTCTCCATCTCTTTGACAAATTGGCCATCGGGGATCATCAATCACTTGTTTTTGAAAAAGATTTTTCTTGGTAGGCAGAATATTGTCTCCTGCTTTCCAAAGGAAATTCTTCACCACCCCCTAAACTCTCATTGCCCATAATCTCTTCCACCCTTGATCTTTCTTAGTGCTAGTTGAGGTTTCTCCCTTCACAACTCTTCTCTTTGTGTAATCTGCGTGGTAGGCACTTTTAATAGTGAAAATGCCATTTTCGGAATAGTCCCAGATCACCTTATCATCTGCCCCTGGCATACTATGGGAATGCTAGAAATTTGTTTATCCTCTTATGGTGAAAATATCTCTGCTATAGTATCTTCCTTCTAGCAATGGAGCTCCTCATTCAGTTCTTTGACTCTTGAGTATCTAGATAGAAGTTGTAGTGGAGATAGAAGATAGAAGGATGATGTGGTTTGAAGCCACTACTTATCCCCCTAGAGTTTGATCTTCTTCCCATTTCCCACCCTCCATTTCAAACATTCTTTAAGCAGATCCAAAGAGTTATACAAACTTATCCATATAAAGGATGGCCCATGACCTAATCTTGAATCTAGTATATGTCCACTTATGAAGTGCTTTTCCTTCATAATTCTTCTAGCCAAAGAAGATGGATTATTTAATAATCTTCAACATAATTTAGCAAGCATCGACTTGTTAAAGCTCTTCATATCTCTGAAGCACAAATCTACTTTAACTTTTAATCCCCTATTTTACTTCAGCTCCTCTATTGGATTTTCTTATCCATCTTTCTATGACCCCACCAGAATCTTTGCACCGTGGCTGAAATCTCCTTAGACAGATTTCTAGGGAGTTTAAACACACTCATGGAATATGTTGGGATAGCTTGTATTACTACCTTAATCAATACCCCTGCTTGAGACAAAAAGTGATTCTTCCAACAATTCAGCTTTTGCCAAACTCTCTCCTTAATACATCTGAATATGTTGTATTTTGGTCTCCCCACAACGGCTGGCAACTCCAGGTGTTTTTTATAGGTACCTTCTACTATAGATCCTGTAGCTTGAGTGATCTTTATCTTACCAAGGGTCCTAGTGTTGGTGCTGAAGAATAAAGAAGTTTTCTAATTGTTCAAGAGTTGACCTAATGCATTCCCACATAACTAGAGTAGCTGCTAAATACTTAGTCATTCTATTAACTTGGATTTTAGAAGGTGAGACAGTCATCTGTAAAAAACAAGTGATTTATCCTTGTGCATTCCCTTGATATTGGAACACCTTTAATTTCACCCCTTTTTCAGCCAAAACTAATTAAAGAACTCAGTCCTCCATCACAAAAAATAAACACATAAGGGGATAATGGATCCCTTTGTCACGGCCCTCTAGTTGGTATGATCTGATTGTGATGCCTTGTACCTTAGTAAAAGACTTGGCAACGATTCGAAGTGCCAAGGGTGATAGCCAACTAGTAACACCCAAGGTTTGATCGGGGTTAGACGTGCAATATTCACTAGGAAATGCACATCTAAGGAAGTATAGAGTTCTTTGATTTGTAGCGGAATGGTAAATGTTTAGTCTGAAGGCTAAACATTATTGTTCCAGAAGTCCAAAAACTGTAAGTACAATCCCACAATATCTATGAGTTACTTCATTCATTAAATAATTAAACACACAAGCCTAGTCAATTGATTTTCATTCCCAAAATAAGGCTGGCTTAATGCATATGGTCGCCTTCCTACTAATTACAAGTACAACTCTCAAATCAGACAAGTTCTACAACAGGAAAGAGGCCTTCACCCCTATTGGTCGGGCTCGATTGGCTCTTCCTCCTCAGGTAACACTCTTGGTTCTATTTTAGATTCAAAGTCTATGGTTCTAATACCAAAACCATAGGCAAGCTAGGCATCTATGACAAGACTGCTAATGAGAAACAATGCTCGTGAATGTGCAATGAACAATTTCATGTATCAAATGAGAGAACGCGTGTATTATTAGTGCACGACGAGGAATCACCCTCTCAATAAAACATGTCTATTTAGGCATGGCGAGGAATCACCATCTGAGGAATTACCCTCTATGCAAAACTCGATATATATATTATATATACATATACATATACATATACATATATGTATATCTACATATTATAGAATTACGTCGGCACTACACTACTCCTTTCTTTGAAGTCAATTACTTTTTTTTGAAGAATCTGACTCCAATGGATCTCAGGTGTTTTGCAATCTCAAAAGTGAGATTTTGGCTTTTACCTTAAGCATGTTATAACAAGGGTTAGTCAAGTGTCCTTTTGACTCTAGACGTGCTTGAATGGGTATCCTTTAGTCTCGATCGTCCCATTGTAGGATGATAGAGTGAGACTAGCAGGGCATGTTTCTACTCTAGATGTGACTCTTTAGATGTAGTGTGGGCTTTTACGTACGATACTGCCACCTTCTAAGTGTTTCCATGTAATTTCGAAAGCCCGTGCTTCCTCAAGGGTCCTGTTCGTGATCGTTGCTCGCCTTAAGCTCATTCTTCAACTTTGTTTGTTGGGTGGCTTTTCTACCTCACCTACCATAAGGTGAAAAGTCCTTTATCACCTTGCATCGGGATGTGTTAGACAAGTTTTCTACATAATGTTGCTCACCCATATGCTAGACTAACGGCACTTTGCAGCACCCATGGCTATTTTTCACCACACCAATGAAGTGGTTTCTCATTTTTTTCCTTCCACTCACACTTTATTGGTGACCTATCCCCCTTTGTGTTGGCGTGACCCTTACATCGATTCTCAACCTTGCCATTCACTAAAACAGAATAAGAGATTGATTACACACTACATAGTCAGATATATCCATCTCTTACCAAGACAAGCTTCCTCGTTACAACTTCAATTTAAACTCCACTATATCATAAGCTTATGACATATAGAAATTCATCTCCATGCTTCCATTCCTTCCTCTAAGTCTGGTCTTCTAACAACCCGCTCATTTTCTCCCATGAGTTATGCAAATTTCAAGGACGAAACTTATTATAAGGATGGGAGAATGTAACAACCCGCTCCTTTCTATCTCAAATTGTCATGAGTCTCGTTCTGGATGTTAGACCTCAAATATTTTAAATATTCGAGAAGTATTTTAAATGAGATGTTTCCAGTGTTATTGAACTAAGCCTGATTTTAAGTAAGGCAATTATAATATTTTTGAAGTGATCCAATAATATTATAATTGTAGAAAATCATTTTATCTAAATGATTTCAATTATTTAAAATATTATGTGATTTAAATTATGTTGAAAACTCTAATTAATTAGATGGTTTTATTCTCTTAAAAGTAATTAGCAAAACTTCATCATTTAATGAATGGTGAAAGATTATATCTTCTAAACTAAATTTGAGTTTAAATTTATGATATAATGTTCTATCTTAATTCCTGTTATTTTAGTTAGTTAAATTAGAGTTTAAATCTTCACCGTTAGTCAGATTTAGGACCCCTAGATGAATGACCTAGGAAAAAACCCTAGTTCCCTCTCTTTTTCACCTCACTTTCCCTTTCTCCCTCTCTCTCCTCCCTCTCCCTTCAGCTCACCCAATGGCCTCCCCCTCCTCTCACTCGATCTCCTCCCTCAAGCAGCACAGCCACTGCGGACCACCTGCAGCATTGTCACTGGCATCAGCCCCACTCCACAGGCGACCACCTCCTACCGGACCCAGCCCCGGCTACGACTCAACCTTCTCTCTCTCTCTCTCCCTCTCTCTCTCTCCATCTTGAGCCCCTTTTTCCTCACATTTTCTCCCTTTCGATGTTGCTACCACCATTGTCATCAGCCTCCAGCCCTATAGAGCACCACTACGACGTCGCCATGACCACCACCTTCCTCCTCCCCTTGACCCGAAGCCCGTAGCACTGCCGCTGGCCCCCCATGCCACCGCACCACCACCATCAGCCTCCTTTCTCATCAACGACCTCCCCCTAGCCTTCACACGCACCCTCACTCTCCCACGGCTTCTCCTCCACCTTGCAGCCAGATCTGCCTAGGCCACCATCCTGCCTCCCAGCACCTTAGCCCCTCCATGCCTTGCCATAGCCAGCCAAGCTCTCCCTCCATTTCCCTTGTTTGAGACCCACGACCCGATCTCCTCCACGAGCCATCGTGTCTCTGCCATGTGCCACCTTGGCACCACCACAAGGTCACCATCCCAGGACCATGACCCAACCCCCCTTCACTCAGATCCACACCTCTAGCCACCTCTATTAGCCCAAAGCAACCACTGTACATGGCTAACCGCAACCGTACACGATGCTAGCCACCATCCACGAACTCCATACCATATCGGCCACCCTTGCACAACCTAGATCCACCCGCTAAAACCTTAGATTTGTCCACCCGAAATAGCCTGGTTTGGAGGTCACGGTAGTGACCACGACGAGAAGGTCACTGCCCAAGCTAGTGGCTTCTAATGCCACTGGGTCGTGCCAGACAGCAAGTAACACAACGGGTTATCTTGACGATGGTATAACTCTCTTTCCCTTTTCCTCGTTATCTTTATTGTGAAGTTGGTTGTGGACTGTGCTATGTTGTAGAGTTCGCTGTGTAGTGTGATGTGAAGTGTGGTGGTGTATGTGAAGTATTGGGCGTAGTTGAGTAAAGTGATGTGTAGTGTTGTGGAATGTGCTGTAAAGTGTGGTTGGAAGTATGTGATGTAGTAGTGTTGTGGCGAAGTATGGATTGGGAAGAGTACACATGGAGTGTACTCTTGTGGTATAGTGTGGATTGGAGGGAGTACACGTGTAATATACTCCATGTGGTGAGGTAATGCATTGTATGGCATGTGTGCTGTAATGGTGAGCGTAGTGTAATGTGAAGGGAGTATACATGGAGTGTACTCCATGTAGTGTAATGATGCGCCGTGTGGCAAGTCGTGAAGATTTTGATGGTTGTGTAGTTGAGGAGCATAAAGCATGATGGGTAGTGTCGGGAGCTAAGTAGTTGTGATGTGATCGATAGTCCCAGTGACGGGTGTCACCGTGTAGCAATGTTATGGCTGCTGTACATGTGAAGTGTTGAATGGTGTAAGAGTGGCGTAGCGGGAATGTGACGAGATGTCACAATGTAGTAAGAGTACGTGAGGAACCGTACTTGTGATGAGTGAGGAGTTGGTGTAGAAGTGAAGTAGTGGGATGCCAGATGACGTGACAAGGTCACAATGTAACTTGGGTGTAGTCTCAAGCTATGTGACGTGACGTAAGGTGTAGTTGTGAAAGGAGTCTTGTCGTGCCAAGTATTGGGATATGAACTTGTATCGGGACGGGATGTAGGAAGAGTCCTGCCAACTGAGTAAGAGAAGGTTGGTATCGGACTATGATGCTTGTTTATACAAGCAGGTGATCAATGTGTTATATGTTGATCTTAGGCAATAAAGAGGTAAGGTACATGTAATATCTGGTGAGACATGTGTGTTGGATGGATTTATCATATGTAATGGGTAATCTGTCCTAAGCATAGGTACATGATGTTTGAGCCTCAGAGTTGGCTTAGAGTCGTGTGATATGCGTGGATGAGGATGATGTGACGATGAGGAAGCGTAGGCTCGAATGTAGGAAGTGATGTGTGTATGGACTAGGACTGGGATGCATGACTTGGTCTGTTCAAGTTATGCATCAGGATGTAGTTGATAGGAAGAGTAAGATGAAGGTACTAGTGTCTTAACTCTAAGGTGAATCATGGAGGTTCACTTTAAAGGATAAGACCTCGAAGTAAAATGCTGAGTTTGGAAAAGGTGACCTCAAGAAGGTCATAGAAAGAGGAAACATGATAAAGGAAAACATAGAAGACATGATAGAAGGAGAGTGTCTTAGTGAGGAAAATCCAAGTGAAGTATAGTTTATGTCTTCTAGGTTTAGTTGCTTGTGCACTAGATAGAGAATGACATCAAGGTTATATGTGTGCATGTAGGTTGCCATCTGACATGCACATGGATTGCATGATATGAGAATAGCATGGAGTTTAGGTAAGTTTTATGTTCATACTCTTATAGAGTTTTTCTAAAATGATATGAAATGAAAATGAAATGCTTTTCCTTTATGATGCTTTACGAAATGGCATGAACGATGTTTTACGAAAGTATCCTAAGTATAAGACTGTGTTTGGATGTTGAGTTGAGCTCAGTTAAGTTGAGTTCTTTATAAATAGTATGAGTTGAGTAGTATATGAAGTTATGTGGGACCCATTTAAACTGAGTTTAAAGTATTTTTGGATGTTAAGATGAGTTTAATACTTTTTATGAAAAATTGAAAAAGGTTGTGGGTCTCACGTATAAAGATGCTTTAAGTTGAAAAGGTTGTGGATCTCACATGTAAGAAGGTTTTGAGTTTAGATAAGTTTAGTAATTTGAGAGTTGGATATTTGGATGTTAAACTCAGCTTAAAGTTAGATTGAACTCAGCCGAGTTTGGAAACCAAACACAGCCTAAGTATTCAAAGGTATATGCATGTAATGGCCCTCCTTGGCAACCCCTATTTATGCACCTCAAAGTATTAAGTGTACGCATGCCGATGAATGACTATACGTAGTATGTATTGTATGTATTTTCATGAATTAAATGTGAGGCTTATGCCTTATGCTTTAAGCGATGCTTTAAATGATGCGAAGAAAATATTTTAAATGTCCCTATGAACTAATGTTTTCAGGATGCCATGAACTAATGTTTTAAACGATGCCTTGAAGGAAGATGCTTAAGCTCATGCTTTTGATTGATGTTTTTCCATGAATGAACTGTTGACTGAAAGGACTAAAAAGAAATGTTTGAATGAAGGAATGTTTGAATGTATGAAACTACGTAATGGCCATGATTGAATGAATGGGTACCAAATGAATGGACAGATTGCAATGCTGGGTAAGTAGTACTGGTAGTGCACCCAATGCTACCCCCTGACTGAAAGGGATTCCCAACCTACGGCCACGAGTGGAATCTAGGTCCAAAGGAAGACCACTAACCCTCACAGATGGGGCATAACATTGTGTGCCGGCCAAAGGAAAGTGATAAGAAAATGTATGTATGCTTGAGTTCTTTAAGAAATGAAGGCATGTGGTGGGAGAAATGTTTTATGAAAAGAAAACCTTTTAAGAAAAACCCTATCTCGTAATGTTTTAAATGAATGTATGTCTTATGTATGTATGGAGTGATGAATGCATGAATGAAAACCTATGTTAGTATAGTTTTACTGTATGAAGTAATGCTTACTGAGTATGACTCATTTTAGTTTTATGTATCCTCTCCATCAGGAACTAAATGAACAAAACGCGTCAGGAGGGACACGGCCCAAGAGGAAGAGCACGGAAGTCTAGGCATGAGAGTTTTAAATATATGATAAGCCTTTTATTTTAAGTTTGATTTTTTTCGGTTGTAAACCTCTTTTATTATTAAAGCATGTTTTATTATATAATATAGAGTCTTGCACCTTGGATATGGAAGTAAAAAGTTTTAAAAGGATCAATAATTCTAATCTCCTTTTCTTAAAAACTATTTTCTAAAAGTCTCATCACAAGGACGGGCATTATAGGTCTTCATAGTATGTAGAGTCTCATAGGCCACCATAATGTTGTCAATGATCAATTTAGCTAGGATGAAAGCATTGCACCTTCTTGAGTTTGTTTGCTAAAACTTTGGGAATAATTTTATACAACACATTACAGAGGCTTATAGGTCTAAAATCAGGAGCAAACACAAGTGCTCTAACTTTTGGAATCAAAGTAATATAAGTAAAATTGAGTAAAGTATTCATTTTCTCTTCATGAAAGAAATTTAGAATAACATTGCAAACCTCATCCCCAACAATGCGCTAAAATGTTTAGTAGAACTCTGCTCCAAATCCATAAGATCTTGGAGACTTTTGAGGGGCCATATTTCAATTTCTTCCCTTGTAAACTCTTTCTAGAGGCTTTCATTATTCATCTTCTCAATCACTCATGTCTCCATAGCCATTAAGCATTCTGCTATGTCCTTCTGTGATGAATGATTAGATCTGAACAGATCTTCAAAATACCTTTCAAACAGTCCCTCGATCTCAATTGGTTCTTTGCATGTATTATTATGGGAGTCTGTAATGTGCCTAATTGAGTTCTTGCTTCTCCTTTGTGTAGCACAAGCATGAAAAAATTTAGAACTTATGTCTCCTAAATGATAACAGTTCCTTTTTGCCCTTTGTCTCCACTTGATATCTTCTTGTTCTAGAAGAGTACCTAGCACAGCTTGAGTTCTCTTGAAGTATTCAATATTTTGTAGACCCTATTCATCTTGAAGCACCTTGAGCCTCTCTATTTTGTCTCTAATCAACTTCTCACTATCCATAAATATATGTTTGCTCCATCTAGTTAGCTCACTATTGCATTTCTTGAGCAAGTTCTAAACTTTTTCTAAAGGGCCCTGGCCTACTAATCCGTCTAACCACTTAGTGTCTATAACGCTTCCACATTTTTCATCAATCTCCCATTTTGTTTCATATTGAATAGCTTCTTCCTATGCCTTGGACTTGTATGGATCCCATTAATGGACACCAAAATGGGTTTGTGATCTAAGGTTCTGGCAGTGAGGCAATCAACCCACACTTTGAAAACTCTAGACCACTCTAAGTTTGCAACAACTCTATCTAATCTTTTTTTTATAAATCTCAGCCCAATGCTTATGGCATAAACTATACTTCTCTCCCCTCCAACTAAATCATGCAGATAGTTGTGTTTTAGAGCATTTCTAAAGGCCCCCATCTATGCTTCAGACCTCTGTCTGCCTCCTTGCATGATTGCAACTATATTGCACTAACATGGGGTTATCTTTCAACATGTTCTAAGTATTGATGGTGAAGATACATGTTTTCAGTGTTTTTAACATTAAATCAAAAAGTTCTTATGACCCACCCTGTCTAGCTTGTGATTTGGCAGAATCTGCGACGTAGGGATGTTGACCACATGAGTCACACACCCCTCTCATGTTGTGCTAACAAGGTATGTGCTCACATGCTCAATAAATAAGTGTACAAATAATTCACAGTGGAAAAATAAAAAGAGTCAATTAATTCAAAATAACTGTACCAGAGAAAAATTAATAACATCATAACTGTAATATGCAAGTCATAAACCTCTAAATCATAAGTTAAATAAAATTCCATCCAGTTCATTAAGAAATTAAAATACAACGACATGAAAGACAAGGAAGGCCCCAATTCTCAATCTTCCGACTGCATCAAATCTCCTTGTTCTTAACTACTACCAAAATCTCCATCTGCAACAAAATCTAAAGTTCCCAGGAGCAAGACTGTAGTGGGACTATCATAATGATATTTTGAAAAATCTCAGTAAGTGAAACTAAGACAAAACTCAAAGATGCATGCCAATTGAAATGAAGACATGCAAGTTGTTAATGTAAGGAAAAATTATACTTGACTTACATACTTAACCAAATTAAAGATTTTTTAGCAATATTCAAACTTCACACAAGGGTTTACAATGTAGCAAAACTCAAAGCACTTAACATAGTTTTCGAGCAAGTTGAAAACATACTCAAAATCCAATTTTTGTTAAAACATCTAGTTTACTAATGTGTGCACCATGATGTCCCCTAAATGGGCCATCCACACACCTTGGCTCTTGTGAAACCCAAAATGTTTGTGTGTGATTTTTCTTTAAGAGAAAAATTGAGCCTAAGTGGTTGTGTGTGATTTTATTTATCTATTGTGAGAGTTGGGCCAAATTTTAGGCTTGAGAGAGAGAGAGATTACAGGCCCAGCCTGTGTGCATTGTAAGCCCTGCCCTTCCCCCACTTGAAACGACGTCGTTTTGGAGCCTAAGGGTAAAAACCCTAATTTTCTTCTTCCCTTCTCCTGCGCTGCACGACCTCTTCTTTCCCTTTCTTTTCTTTTGCTTTTTCCTTCTTCTTCCCTCATTGGGGTTCTGCCCGACCCAAGAATAAATTTGTTGAAGATGGAACTCCTCCCACGGGGAAAGCACCATGTTGAACTCATGATTTTTGGGGACAAAAGCCCACATTGCCTAAACTGGAAGCTCCTGGTGAGTCGTTTTTCTCGCCGAGTATTGCTAGCTTGTACCAAACACAGAAACATTTATTGTGCCATTCCTTGGTGTGAGAATAACGAGTCTCCAAGTGTGCACCCTACACTTAGTTTGCAAATGAAAATGCACAAATTCCCATTACGACATCGAACACCATCGATGTAGAGGAACTCCCGAGTGGTGAGGTCGGGATATTAATCAACAGTGGGCTCCAAGACCCGACACCACGTAACGCAGCATAACAGTAAAATCCTCCAAGCATTAGGATGTAGCTAAAAAGGGGTAAACCCAGATAATCCAAAACATCCTTAACTGGACGAAAAAAATGGGAGTTGCAACCCCATAATAAGCATACTCATATAAAAGGCCACCTTTACAGCAAACCCTTTTGAAACAACAGCTCCAGGACGAGCCCTTGGCACCTCCAAAACTATAATGCCCGAAAGAAATTCAATGGACGAATTCTTTTAGATCTTAGAAACAAAGTGAAATCCCAAAACGATTTCACAAATTAATCTACCAATTAGGTTTTAGTCTGTCCCAATACCCTATGGTGATAGAATTTCCTTTCTATTTAATTAACGCACCTAGGAGTATAATTTTGCGAAACAAATTACACTATTAGCCTCAGATGAATATTTAGGATCTTATGGTGTAATAAGAAGTTTGAAGTTTTCCAGAATAGTGAACGAGAGTACCTTTATATTTAATTAAAGCCCTTAGGAGTAAAATTTCATGAAATGAATTACACCACTAGACTCATAGGAATATCTAGGATTTTATTATGAAATAAAAGTTTTGAGATTTTTTGGGTGAATAGTAACACTCGAGAGAGAGCCACGTGGCAACCGGTTCAAACATCTCCCCCAAACGATCATAGGTAGGCAAGGTTGGACGATCATAGGTAGGCGAGGTTGCTTAAAACTCTCCCCCAAACGATCATAGCTAGGCAAGGCTGGACGAACTGATCCACCATCTCTTGAGGCAACGAAACGTGGTGTTGTTGGCCAACCAATTGTATTGATCCACTGCCTCTAGAAAGAGATGAAGCCTATCCCTAGACAACAACACCCAGGGGTATGGAAGCACCCTTAGAGCTTGATTAACTAGAAGTTTTATCTTTGTTGGACTGAATCACTATCTAGGTGGGGCTTCTTCCCTTTATGCTCCAAAGGAATGGAAGAGAGCCCTTTCTCTGCCCCCAAGGATTGGATGCAATGACGAAACCCTACAAAAGTTGAATCCAACAACATGGGAATGGCTTGGAATAACCCAAAATCGGTCAATAATTTCTCAGGTAAGGAAACCATCAGTGCAACCCTCATAGGGGTTTTGCTCGACCCAAGAATAAATTTGTTGAAGATGTGTGATGACCCAAACTTTTGCTAAGTCCTTACTTGGCACTTTTATTACCCGAGTCTTAGCCCACTTCGATATCGTCCAAGTTATGGCATGAAAGGAACTTTGAGATGTAGCAAGGGTCATGTCCATCTTAGAGAAAAGGCATCCAAGCCCATTAGGGGCCCATCATTGGGGAAGTGAAAGTCAGCCACTAAGGGCCAAAGGGTTTAGGAGAAACCCTAATTAAGGTTTTGGGCATGGGAGACGCCTACTTCAAAGGCGAAAAGCCTTTAGATTTTCCTAGAAATCCAATCATTAGAACCTAGCAAAGAAGCATTCTTGGTAAGTACATAGTTGCCACTTGACGAGCATTCATGAAGGCTTGTAGAAGAAGCCAAATTTCATGGAGGAGAAGTCTAGGGTTCACACATAGGGCACACTCCCATCTCACCTACTCACATGTCACATGGGTTACATGCAAACCTACCTTTAGAATACATTTAACCTCGACGGGGAAATGGAAGAAGGGGGAGAGAGAAAAGAGGGTTTTGGAAACCCTAAAGAAGGCAAACACGCCACACCATGTAGTGATGAGTGTGCAAGTTCCTAGACAACCAATGCAATGATGTGGGGCACCTAGGGAAGGTGCCAAATCAGAAGCACAAGATTCTAAGAGGCTCTAGGGTTCGGCCAAAGGGTTACATGCCCAACCAAGGGGCTTTAGTCCCCATAATTGCCATGTGTCTCTCATGTACATAATGTGGGAGTTCCTAGAAGATATGCAATGATGAGGAATTAGGAGAGGTGCATTGGGAAGCTTCAAGAATCTAGAGCACAACTCTAAAAGAGACTTTAGGGTTTTGACCAAGGGATCCACATGCCTAACCAGGAAGGCCAACCACCACTTTGCCATTTGTCATGCATGCATGAGGTATGAGAGTTTCTAGAATGGTCCAATCATTAGGATGTGGAAGAGATGGCTTGGGGAAATGGCACATGAATTTTGAGGATTCTAGAAGAATCTTATTGAGAGACAGAGACAAAAGAGGAAGAGAGAGGGTTGGCTAGAGCAAGATACACACACACGCCAATGCCAAATGGCAAGCATGCACACGCCTAGGGGCAAGAAAGCTCAAGTATTGAAGAGACACATTAGGGTTTCGGCCACAAAAGACCTACACGCCTTTGTAGGTTCATTGAATCTGGACCACATGAGGATCACGCCACATGTAGAGGAGGTTTTGGAATTCCCAACGTAAGGCAATGATGAAGAAGAGAAATGATGAGTTTCGGCCAAGCAAGAGGCTGGGTGCCACATGGCGCTAGCGCATAAAGACTTTTGGTTTCTCTATGTCAAAATATGAGGAGGTATATAAGGGGAACCTTTATGGGGCTGACACCCAAAGGGGGATACCCAAAAGTCATTTTGGTCGTCTTGCATTTTCAAATCACTCACCTTCACTCCCTTTCCTTCTCTCTCTCGCACGACCACCCTGGGGAAAGACTCACTTTCTCACTAGCCAAACACCTCATATGTCCATACCATTCCCTACCATCCAACCACAAGGGTGAGAAGAGAAGCAAGAAGACCACGCTCAAAGGATTTGCACAATGAGAAACCTTCACACTTATACTCTACTTCTTTTCTTTTGATCATACACACACTCACAAGGGTTTTTGTTGGTCTAAGGGGTTTCGACTTGGGCGAGGAAGAGATGTGTGACATCCCTTCGTCTTAGGTTGTGGGAATGGTGGAATGTCTGTTCAACCAGATTAGATCTTATCAAGTGTGAAAGTTTTATGCTTTTCTCTCAAAGAGATCGAACCACAACTAATTTGAAGTAAAAGAACCTTGAAGGATAGATGACACACGACCATCACTAGGGTTTTAGAGAAGGGTCTTTCTTTTAATGAAGCTCTCAATCATGAAAGTTGATAAGCACATACGAAGTGTATCTCACACGTACATCACACACACAAGTTACTACTAGAGTTACAAGGACCGAAACACTAAGAAGAGGCACAAACACCATTCGACCTAGGGTTTTCCCTTTAGGTCCAAATCCAAGTCCAGTGTTTCTTTGAAAAAGAAAGAAAGGAAAAGAGTACAAGCACGAAACAAGTTTTTGGGTGCATGCATTCATTCTCATGGTTTGCCTCTGCATGCTTGTGTTATCTCATTGTATGTTATTTGTTTCAACCTGCTGAGATTTCTCGAAATCTCACTGTGGTAGTTTCCAATACCATTCCCCCTGAAATGATAGAAGTTGTGACAAGCTTAGAGGGCCATGGGAAAATGCAAGAGGGAGGATCCTTCGACGATTAAGGAGGCTCCTAAGAGCCTTGAGCGCTTGGTAGAGCCAACTATAGAAGAAAAGCTATAGGCAGCTAGCCTTTTTATTTGCGAAGTGCTCAAGGTATTTGAGGAGGCACGAAAAATTATTGACAAGGACAAGTCCAAATAGGGTCCTTAGTTTTGCTATGTGAAAGCTGTTTGATTTTGTGAACATGGTATTTCAAGGGTTATGGAATTAAGCCCTTATTATTTTGTATTTGGGAGATTTTGAACAAATACTTTGGAGATCCTTAGTTATATAATAATGCTTTAAATTTCTCTAAACATTGATTAGATTTGAATTATTTTCGCTGCAATTATTGCATACTACTAGACACATGCTAAGTACATTGCATATTATTTGTCATAAACGGGGGTGTGTAGCCTTGACTTACATGTTCCAAGCTTTAGTCTCCATCCAATCCTAAGCGAGGTCTCGGGTATCACAAGATGGGACTCCTCCCATGGGGAAAACACCACGTTGAACTCATGATTTTTTGGGACAACACCCCACAATGCCAGAACTAGAATCTCCTAGCGAGTAGCTTCTTTTGCAGGGGTATTCCCTGCCTGTACCAGACATAGAAAAATTTCTTATGCCATTCCAAGGTGTGAGAATAACAAGTCTCCATGCATGCCACCCTACACTTAGTTTGCAGATGAAAAATGCACAAATTCCAATAAAGACATTGAACTATGTAACATCCCGTATTTTAGTGTAATTTTAATGAAGGATTATTTTAATTAATTTAAAGATTTGTTCTCTTGTTTTAAAATTAAGAGAGTTTTATTATATTATTTTTATAATATTCTTAAGTTGAGAAAAATTATTTTAATGGGTTTTCCATTATTATTTACTGTTTTGCATTTAAAGTAATCTTTAATTTAAATTGGTTTGTTTATGGAGTTTAAATTATTATTGTATTAATTGAACATTTTACTGCATTTGGAATATTTTATTTAACTAGTAGTTTTAAAATCTTTTTCGTTGGATCACTTTTGTAACCCAAGATGTGAGGATTGGACCTCATTTCTTTTCCTTTCCTCGTTCTTTTCCTCTTTCTTTTCTCTTTCTTCTTTCTTCCGGTTTTATTTTTCTCCCGCGTACTCTCTCTCCCCAGCCCGACCCTCTCTCTCCCTCCTCTCCCCGTGCGATTCGGCCATCCACTCCCAGCTGCCGTCGCGCGCCACTGGGGCCGACACCACCCAGCCCATCGCCTCCCTCAGTTGCCAGAGACCTCCCCCCTGTGATCTCGGCCTCTGCTTCACCGGAAACAGCCCGCACGCTCAACACTAAGCCGCGGTGGACCTTGAGTCGTTCCACCGCCGTCCGGCCACCATTGGCCACCATTTCTCAACCACCTCATCACCGGCCCTCTAGCAACCCTTTGGACCCAAACCTGGCCCCGATCCGTCGCCGAACCCGCCCTAACGAACTCAAACTCTGATTTGAGCTTTTTGGCCTTCCACCGCCGTTTCGGCCACCACCCACGGCCAAAGGTCACCACCATTAGCTTCACCGACCTCCCTAGACCCTACCCTACCGTTCTCAAGTCTTCATTTGACCCCGTGTGAATTTGGGTATACTGTGTATTTCGATCACAGTGTTTTTACACTGTGGAGTTATTTTTATGGCGCTTCCAGCTCCTCCGTGATCCTCCTAAATTTATTTTAAAGCACTGTAAGTATTTATCCAAACAAATTTTGAGATTTAAATATATTTTTACACTATCATATTTTACTATATTCTGGTTGGTTTCCAGACTGAGTCCAAAGAGAATTTGAGGGTGGATGGATTGAGGATGGAGTATTTGTGTGTTGGTTATGTTGTGATATGGTTGGTTGTTGGATATGGTTGTTGTGGTTTGGTACATTGCATATTGCACGCATGTTCATATTTGTAAAATGAAAACTGGGTTTTCGTGTAATTGCATTCATGATCATGTGGATATTTTGAAAACTGAATTTTCATGTAGAATGGATTTTTGCGTGCATGTGTATCACGACCCCAAGCCGAGATAGGGCATTATCTCGGTGGAGCTCCTCTGGTCATTCGGGAGCGGAATATACTGAGTGACGTCTCCTGGGTTGTCGCCGGGCGACAACGAGATCGGACGAGTTACGTGCCGACTCCGTAGTCCTTCTGCTGGCGGGGGCTAGAGGATGACCTAGCCACAAATGCATTAGGTGCGAAACTGGGCATCGCTCGTTATGCAGCCAGGACATTCGGATGGTACATAGGGGAGACCATGGTGCATATGGATTAATGGATAAATGGTTGTTTTATGGGAAAATAGCGTGAGTTGGATATGTTTATGCGTGTCATTTTCTGGGAAAATGATGGTTAATGTTTTGGGCCATTTTCTGGAAGATGGTGGAAATGTTTTGATGGAAATGTTTTTGGGCCAAATGAAATTTTTGGCGTGTGTTAGATTCATGCATATTGCATCATACGCATGCATGGTTAGATGCTTTAATATGTTTTTATCTCAAGATTGGTTGGATTATAACTTACCTGTGGTTCCATTGAATGGTACTGCAGATTATGTTGGTGTTGATGCAGATGCCGAGCCTGAGGATTTGGCTCTGCCGGAGGAGTGATCTGGGATCACTCGTGTTATATTATTTTCAGCTCTTGTATTTTTTTTGGGACATTTAATTTATGTTTTAAAACACTATGTATCTGGATATTTGTATTAAATTAAAATTCTGGTACTAGATGACTTATTTATTATCTGTCGCGTATTTTATTGTACGCTATTTGTTTGTTGCACACACTTGGCACTTTTCGTTGGGATGCGTGACCGTGTTGTCATCATCCTGATGTCACGATTCCAGAGGCTTTTTGTATGTGGGAGTCAGGGCGTCACAGTTAGTATCAGAGTAGTTCGTCTCCGGATAAAACCACATATTCCTTAGGTGAAGTACCAGAAAATTTTAAAGTTGCAATTTAAAATTATTTTGGTTCGAAGTATGTTATTTTTAATGGTTTCAATTTATTATTCGTTGTTATCTTTGATTGGTTTTATTCTATTCTATTCTATTTTATGTCGTATTATTTTATTTAATTTGGGTGTTGCTTTTACTCTTATTTAAATTTTGTCCGGAGACTTAAGTGGGGTTGATGGTTATACTTTGGTAGAAAAATGGTTAGATCAAGGAGGCCGACTAATGTGCCCGAGGATGAGTTGCCTCGTGGTGACGGAAACTATGCCAAAGCCAGGGCATTGAACAGAATGACAGAATTTCTCCAACACAATTTTCAGCCGCCACCCACGGTCAAAGGCCATCACCATTAGCTTCACCACCTCCCATAGGCCCTACCCTATCGTTCCCAAGTCTTCGTTTGACCCCGTGTAAATTTGGGTATACTGTGTATTTCGGCCACAGTGTTTTTACACTGTGGAGTTGCTGTTTTGGCCCTTCTAGCTCCTTCGTGATCCTCCTAAATTTATTTTAAAGCGCTGTAAGTATTTCTCCAAACAAATTTTGAGATTTAAATATATTTTTGCACTAACATATTTTACTGTATTCTGGTTGGTTTCCGGACTGAGTCCGAGGAGAATTTGAGGGTGGATGGATTGAGGACGGAGTATTTGTTGTGTTGGTTATTGTGATTGGGTTGTTGTTGGAAATTATTATTGTGATTTGGAATTGGATATTGGATACTGTTATTGAGGTTGTGTTTGGTACATTGCATATGCACGCATGTTCATGTTTGTAAATTGAAAACTGGATTTTCGTGTAATTGAATTCATGATCATGTGGTTATTTTGAAAACTGGGTTTTCATGTATTGACTGGATTTGTGGGTGCGTGTGTATCACGACCCCAAGCTGAGATGGGGCATTATCTTGGTGGAGCTCCTCTGGTCACTCAGGAGCGGAATATGCTGTGTGACATCTCCTGGGTCATCGCCGGGGGAAAACGAGATCAGACGAGTTACGTGCCGACTCCGTGGCCCTTCTGCTGGCGGGAGCTAGAGGATGACCTGGCCACGAATGCACTGGGTGCAGAACTGGGCATCGCTCGTTATGTAGCCAAGACATGCGGATGGTCCATAGGGGAGACCATGGCGCATATGGATTAATGGATAAATGGAAATGTCTGTTTTCTGAAAAAATAGTGTGAGTATGATTTTGCCTATCATTTTCTGGGAAAATGATGAAAATGATTTATTGGAAATATTTTTGGGCCAAATGTGATTTTTGGCGTGTGTTGCATTTCTTGCATACTGCATCATGGGCATGCATGATTAGATGCTTAAATGTATTTTTATTTCAGGATTGGTTAGGTTATAACTTACCTGTGGTACCATTTAATGGTACTGCAGATTTTGTTGATGTTGATGCAGATGTCGAGCCTAAGGATTTGGCTCTGCCGGAGGAGTGATCTGGGATCACTCATGTTATGTTTCTATTTTCAGCTCTTGTATATTTTTATGGGACATTTGGTTTATGTTTTAAACATTTTGTATTTGGATATCTATATTAAACTAAAATTCTGGTACTAGTGACTTAATTATTATTATCCGCTGCGTATTTTATTGTGCACTATTTATTTGTTGCACACACTTGGCACTTGTCGTTGGGATGTGTGACCGTGTGTCATCATCCTGAAGTCATGATTCCCAAAGCTTTTTGTACGTGGGAGTCGGGGCGTCACAGTTGGTATCACAGATTTAAAGAGAAACTTCTGGTGGGAAGGTGTGAAGACGGATATCGCCATGTTTATTGAGAAATGCGTTACGTGCCGTAAGTCAAGGCTGAACATCAGAGACTTGCCGGTAAGCTTCAACCTCTCCCTATTCCTGAGTGGAAGTGGGATGACATTTCTATGGATTTTGTAATAGGTCTTCCGAGGACTCTTAGTGGAAAGAATTCAGTTTGGGTGATTGTGGATCGGTTGACCAAGAGTGCCCATTTCTTGCTTGTTAATAATACCGACTCTTTCAGAAAAGTTAACTCGGTTGTATGTTAAGGAGATAGTGCGTTTGCACGGAGTACCCAAGAGTATTGTATTAGATCGAGACCCAAGGTTCACGTCTCATTTTTGGAAGAGCTTGCAGGCAGCTTTAGGCACTAAGTTGAAGTTCAGTACTGCTTATCACCCTCAAACTGACGGTCAGTCCAAGCGTACTATTCAGACTGTAGAAGATATGTTGTGGGCTTGTGTCATGGAATTCCAGGGAATTTTGGAAAATCAGTTGTCGTTGATAGAATTTGCTTATAATAACAGTTTTCATGCTTCCATTCAGATGGCCCCGTATGAAGTTTTGTATGACAGGAAGTGCAGATCACCTTTGTGTTGGGATGAAGTGGGTGAGAGTAAAGTAATTGGGCTAGAATTGATTCATGAAATGAAAGATCAAGTTCGGGTTATAAGGGATAAAATGGCAGAAGCGCAAAGTCATCAGAAAAGTTATGCTGATACGAGGAGAAGAGACTTATCTTTTGAGGAAGGCGATTGAGTTTATCTTAAAGTCTCTCCTATGAAAGGCGTTAAGCGGTTTGGTAAGAAGGGAAAGCTTAGCCCGAGGTATGTTGGTCATTTTCAGATTGTGGAGAAGGTTAGGCTTGTTGCTTATAAAGTAGCATTGCCGGATTATTTCGGGGATGTTCATGATGTGTTCCATGTGTCATCGATGAAGAAGAGTTTTGGTCAGCAAGATCTGCGTTTTGTGGACTCGGAACGCATTCAACTTCAGCCTAACCTTACTTATGAAGTTGTTCCAACTCAGATTGTGGATTGTAAAGTGCAACGGTTAAGATCTAGGACGATACCTTTGGTGAAGGTGTCATGGGGTGATCCGTTGGCTCAAAATTTCTCTTGGGAGCGAGAAGCCGACATGAGGGAGCAATATCCGTATTTGTTTGGTTGACCCTGCCGGTATGTTTTCTAAGTCTGCTCTTAGTTGAACCTTATCCTTGTCTTAGTCTTAATGTTTGACCTTACCAATTTAGAGGACGAAATTTTATTTAAGGGGGAGAGAATGTAACATCCCGTACTTTAGTGTAATTTTAATGAAAGATTATTTTAATTAATTTAAGGATTTGTTCTCTTGTTTTAAAATTAAGGGAGTTTTATTATGTTATTTTTATAATATTCGTAAGTTGAGAAAAATTATTTTAATGGGCTTTCCCTTTATTATTTACTGTTTTGTATTTAAAGTGATCTTTGATTTAAATTGGTTTGTTTATGGAGTTTAAAAATATTATTGTTCTAATTGAGCATTTTACTGCGTTTGGAATATTTTATTTAACTAGTAGTTTTAAAATCTTTTTCGTTGGATCACTTTTGCAACCCAAGATGTGAGGATTAGACCTCATTTCTTTTCCTTTCCTCTTTCTTTTCTTTTTCTTCTTTCTTCCAGTTTTATTTTTCTCCCGCGTACTCTCTCTCCCCAGCCCGACCCTCTCTCTCCCTCCTCTCCCCGTGCGATTCGGCCATCCACTCCCAGCCGCCGTCGCGCGCCATCGGAGCCGACACTACCCAGCCCATTGCCTCCCTCAGTTGCTGGCGACCTCTCCCCTATGATCTCGGCCTCTCCTTCACCGGAAATAGCCTGCAGGCGCAACACTAAGCCGCGGTTGACCTTGAGTTGTTCCGCCGCCATCCGGCCACCATTGGCCACCATTACTTAACCACCTCATCACCGGCCCTCTAGCAACCATTTGGACCTAAACCCGGCCCCGATCCATCGCCGGAGCCACCTAACGAACTCAAACTCCGATTTGAGCTTTTTGGCCTTCTACCGCCGTTTCGGCCACCACCCACGGCCAAAGGCCACCACCATTAGCTTCACCGACCTCCCTAGACCCTACCCTACCTTTCCCAAGTCTTCGTTTGACCCCGTATGAATTTGGGTATACTGTGTATTTCGACCACAGTGTTTTTACACTGTGGACTTGTTTTTATGGCGCTTCCAGCTCCTCCGTGATCCTCCTAAATTTATTTTAAAACGCTGTAAGTATTTCTCCAAACAAACTTTGAGATTTAAATATATTTTTGCACTAACATATTTTACTGTATTCTGGTTGGTTTCCAGACTGAGTCCGAAGAGAATTTAAGGGTGGATGGATTGAGGATGGAGTATTGGTGTGTTGGTTATGTTGTGATATATGGTTGTTGTGGTTTGGTACATTGCATATTACACGCATGTTTATGTTTGTAAAATGAAAACTGGGTTTTCGTGTAATTGCATTCATGATCATGTGGATATTTTGAAAACTGGATTTTCTTGTAGAATGGATTTTTGGTTGCGTGTGTATCATGACCCCAAGCCGAGATGGGACATTATCTCGGTGGAGCTCATCTGGTCACCCGGGAGTGAATATACTGAGTGACGTCCCCTGAGTTGTCACCAGGGTACAACGGGATCAGACGAGTTACATGCCAACTCCGTGGCCCTTCTGTTGGCAGGGGCTAGAGGATGACCTGGCCACGAACGCATTGGATGCGGAACTGGACATCGCTCGTTATGCAGTCAAGACGTACGTATGGTCCATAGGGGAGACCATGGTGCCTATGGATTAATGGATAAATGGCTGTTTTATGGAAAATAGCGTGAGTTGGATATGTTTATGCATGTCATTTTTTGGGAAAATGATGGTTAATGTTTTGGGCCATTTTCTGGAAAAATGGTGGAAATGTTTTTGGGCTAAATGAGATTTTTGACGTGTGTTAGATTCATGCATATTGCATCATATGCATGCATGGTTAGATGCTTTAATATGTTTTTATCTCAGGATTGGTTGAGTTATAACTTACCTGTGGTACTGCAGATTATGTTGATGTTGATACAGATGCCAAACTTGAGGATTTGGCTCTGCTGGAGGAGTGATCTGGGATCACTCGTGTTATGTTACTTTCAGCTCTTGTATTTTTTTTTTTGGGACATTTAGTTTATGTTTAAAACACTTTGTATCTGGATATTTGTATTAAATTAAAATTCTGGTACTAGTTGACTTATTTATTATCCGCTCCGTATTTAATTGTACACTGTTTGTTTGTTGCACACACTTGGCACTTGTCTTTGGGATGCGTGACCATATTGTCATCATCCTGACGTCACGATTCTCGAGACTTTTTGTACGTGTGAGTCGGGGTGTCACAAACTGCATGGGTGTAAAGGAACTCTAGAGTAGTGAGGTCGGGATATTCCTTGCCAATAGGCTCCAAGACTCGACACCACATAACGCAACATAACAGTAAATTCCTCCAAGCATCAGGATGTAGCTAAGAAGAGGCTAGATCCAGATAATCCACAAGGTTATGAACCGGACGACGAAAGGGATGTTGTAATGCCATCATAAATAAACTCATCTAAAAGGCCACCTATCCGGCAAATGCTTTTGAATCAACAACTCCACGATGGGCCCTTGGCACCTCCAAAACTATAATGACCAGAGAGAAATTCAATGGATGAAATCTTTTGAACCTTAGAAATGTCATGAAATCTTAAAAGGATTAAGCTAGCAATTTGGTTTTACTCTGTCAGCGTAGTCGAATCTAGATCCACCATGGTGAAAGAGTTTCCTTTCTATTTAAGTAAGGCACTAGGAGTATAAGTTTGCGAAACAAATTGCACCATTATCCTCGAATGAGTATTTAGAATTTTACAGTGTAATAAAAAGTTTTAATTTTTCTTGATAAATAAAGAATAAGAGTACCTCTATTTTTATTTAATTCGCTTAGGAGTAGAATTTTGCAAAACGGATTACACTACTATACTCATATGAATATTTAGAATTTTATGGTGCAATAAAAAGTTTTGAGATTTTTTGGGTGAACAGTAACACCCGAGAGAGCACCACGTGGCAACCGGTTCAAACAGTTATCAAATTGCCATTAGAATGACCAAATCCACTTAGAATCATTAGAATGAGTTTTGAGTTGGACACATGGCACAATCCTAGCCACTCATGTGAATAGTGTTAGGACACTTGTCATGTGGAAGACAAAAGTAAAGGAGATGACAGGTTAATCAAAACATGTCATTATGCCACCTATGCCAAATACTATTACATCCAACCAAATCACTATTTGGTCAACTAAAAGAGGTTTCGGCCCTAATGAAAGCCAAAGTCTTTAAGAGTCAACTGAAATCCTAAATCCCATGTGATGGTTGAAACCCTAAACGTGGTTTTCAAATCCTAAACTGGCCTATTTTGATTAAGTGTTTAATCACTTGGTTAAATCACTTTCACACGTAGGCCAAAATGCGCGCATGACCTCCATGTGCCACCACACAGAGGGCTCTGCAGCCGCCACGCACGGCGTTCCTAGGGTCAGCACACTCCTAGCGTGGCGCATGTCCTTCATGCACCTTTACAATCTCCTTGCTTATTGTTTTTCTAGTTTTTAGTATATTTCAAGTTTCTATTTTACTGTAATTCTGTTTTTTTGGTTTTTCCTATGTTTTTTTGTTCTGTTGCTTGTGCTAGGTAATAATAAAAAGAAATAGGATATTGGACTTGTTGTCCAGAGTAGGAGATTTCCTCCTTTGGAGGATGGGGGATGGTTGTCCCTCTCCTCCTTTAGAGGATGGGGGGTGGTTGTCCCTCTCCTCATTTGGAGGATGGAGGTTGGTTATTTTCAGAGTTTTATATTCTCAAACAAGCCTGGATTGAAATCTCTGTCCTTATAGAGTCTCATATCTCATAACTTTTTATCATTAAAGAGCTTATAGAAGTTAATACAATGTCCATAATAAAGAAATTTGTGTGTGGAAAAGCCGCAAACAGATGAGTAGTTTGGCCTATAATCTGGGTTTTTCCCTATATTTATCAATCGCAACTATAACTTTCGTTTCATTGAATGAAATGAAGTCTATTTCTCATAAAAAAAAAATGCACATTCATACACCCTCATCCACTATCTTACGTCTTGGTAATTATATTTGACCAAAAAAAATTTGATTTGGACTTAACCCTAGCTGAAGCCCTAAATGAAACCCCATTGAAACCCAAAATTGACCCCACTCAATTAGGACCATCTTTGGCCCACCAAAACCACTACCTAGCCCAAGCTTCTTGAGCAAGCTTCTTCCTTCTCCCAAGGTCACTCAATAGCTAGCCTCAAATGGTGACTTGATGGTAATTAAAAAAGTCTACAACACTAGCCCATTCACTTGGCCAGACTGTAGCTAGAAACCAGTTGCAGTGCAGCCTGGTTTTCCTCCGCTTTTCAGCTGCCACCCTCCCATCCAAGGGTCACTCAGCCACCCTTCATGTAAACCCCTCTCTTAAATCACATGCCCCTTACATTTCACTCCAAACTTAGACACTTTTCACTCACTTTTCTAGAGCAAACAGAGAGAGATGAGAGGCAGTTCCTAGATAGCTTCTTGTTTGCTCCTTTCAAGCTCTCTACGAGTATTTCCTATGGCTCAATCTTGGTGTATTTTGTTCCATTTTTTAGTCTAGTTTTCGTAGGTATATGTTGGGAAGTGTTCATGGAGTTTTGATTGGCGAAAGTTAAGTCACACCTAAAATTTAGATTAATTCGCGCAGCTAGATTCAATAGGTAATCGAAGTAGGGAAGCAAGAGATTCCCCCAAAACACAAAGAAAATAACTCTGTCTTCAATTGAAAATGATCAAAGCTTCAAAAATCATCCAACCAACCCACAAGCCGAGTTGAGATAGCTAGAAATCCGAAAATATCATTTTACCAAAAATTAAAAAAAACCCCCAATAATCACACCAAAAATAAAGACGTAATCAAAAAGAAAGATGCCAAAAATCTAACCAAAATCAGGTTCAAAATCACTTCCTAACCGAGAAACGAAATATTACCATAAAAGGTAAAAAAAAAAATCAAAACTTTAGAGATCTAAAGGGGAAAATAGTGGATTTTGGACTCAAAATGATGCACACCGAGTGTTGCTCGGTGACAATAACGTGTGCGCCAAAAATGGCTTTTTTAATAGGGGTCATATGCGCAAATCTGATACCTGTAGCCAAAGTTACAGTCAAACTACCGACACGTGCTAAAAACAACCCCAAATCAAGGAAAAATCACTATTTCATGCTCTCCTTGCACTGATATGTCTTCTCAAGGTAGTTCAGCTCCATCAATATGGAATATGACAATTTAGTTTCATCTGACTTGGACCCCCTGCATCATTAAGTATGATGATGCAAAGGTCTTGAAAGTGATAGTTTTGATATTTGTATGAAATTTTTAAATTTTTAAGAGTTTTTGGTGAAATAAAAGGTAGCTCTTGCTATAGTAAACTGTTAACATGTTTATATGAAACTTAGGCTTGCATTCAAAGCATGTTAGTAATTTTTTGAAAGATTTTTGCATGATTTCAAAGTGATAGAACTGTGTGGCTCAAAATAGTTTTTGTTTTGGAGTAGTTTGTGATTTTGGTTCTTGGAAACTAGATGTAATGGCTTTGATCATCATCTAGTTTTTCTTGAGGCTTTTATCTATGTGTTAAAACTCAATCTAGAGGCTCTTGGGTATGATATATGTTTGTGATGAAAGTCTTGCTATGTCATGCAAGATTTAATACTTAGGTTAATTTAGAACTTGAATGTAAGGTATATGGTTTTATTACTTGAAGAGTTATTGCATAAAAGTCAAGGATATGGTCACTTTGTTTCAAGTCCAAAACATGTTATAATAAGTTTTTAGTGTTTGTTTTATGAAGTGCTTTGTGATTTCTGGTTGGTTAGTCAAGCAATAACACCTAGGCTTGAATGATTAACATGTTAGGAGAGTATTTATGAACTTTTGGAGTGTTTGGAGTTCATTTGGAAAGTGTTAGACCAAAAACATCAAGGGTTCGTTCTTTTTTACCTAAACTAGGTGTTTTTGCATTTTCCTTGATGTAGTGAGTTTGAGTTTTCATAAAATGTAAATTGGTGTCTTAGCATGATTTTAAAACTAAGGATGTGATTTTTTAGAGTTGATAAATTTGGTTTATGCATGTTAGTATGTTAGAAGGTCAAGTTGCATAAAAAATCAATTTTTTGGCCTATAAGTCTATTGATCCAAGCATATTTCTCATAGCTGTGTTTTGTTTTAAATTTTTCTGAGTTGATATTTGAATTTAGGAGAAATTTACATGAGGAATGTAAATTTTGATAAGTTTTGGAGTTCTTATACAAAATCATTATTTTAGGGGCAAAACTATAATTTTTCACAAGTAGAGGGGTAACTTTATAATTTTAGCCATAAGTTAGAAAGTTTATATTTATAAGAAATTAGTGAGATATTCTAACCTTAGCAAATATCTCGTTTCAGTTCACGCACTTTTACGCTTGCCTTTATGTTAGGCATTATCATTGTAAGTTAGCTTCTAACTTACTCTCGGTATTATTAAGTATGTGTGGTGGTAATAAATCATTTACATGCTTATTATGCTTATTATAACTTGTCATAATATGCCATGCAATGTCAGTTATTATAGTACATGTTTATCTAATAAATGCCATGTCATCTGTTACATGTGTATGTTGTTATATGCCACATCATGTCACATGCATTGAGTATGTCATGAAATACTTTCAAGTCATTTGGAGTTTTTTATTTTTATCATGACCCCAAATGCTAGGATGCGCAGTTATCCTAGTGGAACTCATTTGTCCACACTGAAGTGTTTAAACTAGATGTGGAATCCCCTGGGTTGATAAAATACAGTCAATAGGCTTCGAATATGACCTAAGTAGCTAGTTGCCGAAGTCAGACACCCAATACTAGTGGTGCCAACTACACGTTTATTAATTTTAAATAACTTTAGTTATCATGATCTACTCATAGTTGGCGCAGATGCTTGTGATGTGATGTGGTACTGGCATGAGCACACGACCATTAGGGAGTCGTGGAGCATTGATAGTTTCACATTTAATCAAACATGTATATGTTGAACAAGGTCTCATGTTCAAGTCAAGTTATATTACGTTCAGTTCAGTCAAGTCATGTTATGTCCATATGCAATCACTTTATTTTCAAGTCAGGATTATATATGTCATGTTATTTGCCAAGTCATGTCATGTACGTTTAAATCAATGCCATGATACATACATGTTACTTTATTGTCAAGCATGCATATGTATACTATTGGTAGCTTAGTAGCTCACTTACTGAAATTTGTAAAAATCTCCTTTAGTACCCCAACTACCATTCCCCCCCAGAATGGTAGATGTGTTAGGACCTAGAGAATCTGCACCCAACCAGTTGGATGTGGTTGAATAGATGACGGAGTGATGATGATGAGCTACTTGCATCGATTCTCCATTTTCTAGATGTGATTGTAGGTATTATAGCCAAGTTGCCCAAGCGGCTCAGTGGTTTAATTTAGTCGTTTGTTATCCTATCAGTATTTATGGATCGCTGTCTCCCGTACTTATTTTAATACAAACTGGTTGGAACTATGTTATGATTTATGGGATATGTGAATTTATGAAGTATTATTATGTCTTGTGATATAACATTATAGTTCTTGTGTGCTGTTAAAGAAAATTATAAGTTGCAAATACTGCATATTGTTAAATGTATATTAGGTGCATTACATCTTTAACTGTTATGAAATGGGTATATGACCTTATGTTGCATGTTTCAGCGCTTCATGCTCCGTCAAATCCCAAAAGGAGCCTATGGACGTCACAAAATAATGAAGTCAAAAACTCCATATGAGTTCCTTACAAATTCTAGGTCTTCCTGTGAGGTTATGGCAGACCAATGGTGGCCTTCAAAATCATCCATGCGATAAGAACTGGCACCCCCAGCCTTGCTTGAGGGCGTGAAAAGGGTGAACCACGAGAGCCAAAATGACAGGCATTATGAGGGGCCATTGGAGATGAAGAAATAGACTGAGAAAAAGAAGAACAAAACAGCAAAGACTTTGGGCTTGAGAGAAAGCTCAGCAGCAGGAAGCGCTGAGGATGCAAAGGAAATTAAAATGGCAAGAAATCAAAAATACAAAGGGGGAAAGAATTTAAAGAATGCAGCGATGGCCGGAAGACTACCAACAAGGAAATGTTAGGTGTCACTAGCAAGGGATATTGTGAGCGGATCTCATGACACTCTGCATGAAAGGACATGGAAGGTAAGATGACACACACCATCCCAAACATGCGAATATGTGTTGTTAGGAAAATGAACACAAACAAGGCAAAGTAGACTAAGGGTCATTGAAATGGTGTAGAACAAAGTCAAAATTCCCATCACACCCTTGTGATAGGAATTAGCGGGGTAATCGGAGGATCAAATAGTCCCCTTTAAAGAGTGGGCCAAACCCATGACCACAAAGGCCCACAAATTGAAAGCCAGAGGCCCGCTCAACACAAATCAAAGGACCAATCGCCAAAATGCATCAGTATGGAATACAAATTTAGCTGTCATTAATGACGACTTAATGATGTAACAGACAGACGATCTCCAGCGTGATATCCGTTTGTGATAACCACCCAAGGTATTCATTCCCTCTAGCATAATAGTCGATTTGGAGCCTTAACAATCCGTAATCCAACAATGATAAGAGAAAGTCAAGCTGCAAGGCAAGCCTCCTCATGTCTAAGGTAACTTCTAAACTCTCAAAAAATTGAAATACTCTGCACACTCTATACTGACTTAGGCATTGGAGTTGTCTCCAACCACACCGAGCCCATCTAACCTTCTTTTTGCAGGTTACTAGAAGTCATTAGCAGGAATACGAAACAAGTCTAAAAGAGAACTGTAAAGCAAGACCTTAATTAATTTGAAATTTGGAGCATCTAAACCAAGGCTAACTAATCCTTATTCAAGTATATAATACTTAGCAAAACCTAACCCCTTTTTCCCCTTGTCTTGAGAAATGTATATTTGTCCTATAACATGCGTTAAGAAAATCATATTAATTCTTCACCTAATTTCCTACTCTCCAAGGTATTTAAACCATAACTATTTAAATTTCATCCAAAGGTCTCAAGCTAATTTCATATATATATATATGATGAAGGGTTGTACTTTGGTCTAAAATCCAAAGTTTTGATGATTTTCCAATTTTTTTTTTGGTCACGTGTCATGGTTTTAAAGGTTGGGACTTGATTCATCGATCTAAAGATGTTCTTTCAATGATTAATTATGCTTTTGCCTTGTAAATTATGCAATTTTGGTCAAAGTTTAGTAAACAGGAACTCCTGTTGTGGTGTTTGATCTCTTTCAACCTCATTTTTAATATGCCATATGATGCATTTCATAACTGTTACACTCACTTGTAATCTTGAAAAAAGCCTTTGAGTTAGGAAAATCTTTATGGTCGAGAAAGGCCAGGAATTGCAAGACAACCCCAACTAATTAAGGTCTTACGGTGGTTTCCTCCCAAGAGAAGATTGCAAAGTTTATCCACATTCTCAAAAACCACATATCATGAGATGGAAGTACTATTTGGATTTGTCTTTGATTCCTGTAATGTTAGGCTTGTGCTAGCAACAAACAAATTCAATGATTTTGGAACTTCGATGTCAACCATGCACATTACATGGATAACAATGTTGGCTCTTTCATTTGGCCACTATATATAAATGTGTATGAAATGATTGTCTTACTTTTTGTCATTGGTTATTCCTAGACGGCCTTCATTGCCTTCACAAAATATAAATTTTCTTTTCGATTGGCACTAGGTGTCTAGGAATAGCATCTCAACTAATCCCAGGGTGCATAGGCTTTTAGCAAGCAGTTTCTAGCAAGTGCACATCGGATAATTTAAGGAGAAAATTCTCCAATCCGGTGGCCCCTAGAGATTGTTTGCACCTAAGAGGATTTGAACCTTAGACCTAGGAGAGCATACCCCCCAAGCCCAAGGCCTTTACCACTTGAGCCAATCCATAGGGCTTTCTTCACAAAATATAAATTATGCATCTATAGTCTCTAATATTAGTGTTGAAGAGATTGTTGAGTGTGAGTGTGGCCTCTCCAGAAGAGACATTTACTATATATGCATGCATCAATGATGTAGGAAAATAGTATGTTGTCGTTGGTTGTTCTATTCGAAAGATACTTATGTTGTCATGTACTTCGAAACAGCATAGATTGAATCTTAATTTGAAAAACTCTTTTTTATGCAAAAGATTTTGAAAAATATATCATGTAATCTTTGTTCATGTTGATTCAATACTAATATAGTTTCATATATGCTTTTCAGTTTAAAGGCATGATGAATGTTGATGAAATTATATTAATTGTGGTGTTTAGAACAGAAACCTTAAGTTTTGTCGATGAATGTATTATTAAAGGTCATTTATTTGCGTAATGTATGTATAAATATGGTAGTGATTAGGTGTTGTTGTGGAGTTTTTATTTTTATTTTTTGGGAATGGTGTTGATTTGTTGACAAACAAAAAAAATAGTTGCATGCTTTACTCGCAAGTTTTGTTTCATATTTATTGTTTTCGGGGTGTTATGTTCTTGGTTGCATATATACTAATTATTTAGTTTGTTTTTTACTTTGATTTCTGAATTCAACAATTTGGTTCATTTATTGAGAAACTTTGTAAGTCTCTATTTGGGGTTGAGTTAGATTTTTCTTTTTCTTTGGTTTCGATGCCCATGTGTTACTTCAAACCTTATCGACACAAAAGTCTCATTTATTATGCTAGTCAGTTGGTTATATATTTTTTATGGTGGTGGATGAGAGATTCCACGTTGTCTAAAATTTAAATTGAGAAGTTAATGTTTTTTACAATAATTCAAATGGCTTTAAGTAGTCATGAGTTATAACTTTAACTAGCCATTGTATGAAGTGGATGGTTGCAAGTAGCCTTATGAAATGGAGGTTAATTTCTTTTTATATATACTCTAGGCTGCTATTCTTACGTTTCTTCTCGATGTGGGACAAATAATATGTTGGTTTATTCCATGAATACTAATCTTCCTTTCTTTTCCTTTACATATTGGACAAATAACATCCAAATTCTAAATTCACAAACTTTATTTATTTTTTAACATAACATGCTATTCCACACAAATATCTTTAACTAAAGTTCATTTTATCTCTTGTAAGTTTGATCTAAATCATCACCATATCGAAAGATCAAAACATGATGTGCTTTAATTTCGTGTGCCTGCCACCCTAGTGATGAGAAATAAAAGTCTCTACGATCTTAACCCACGTACATATGCATGGTTTATGGAAATGGAACTCAGAAGGGCTATTCCCAATGTTCAGGCTAAATCCTAGAGTTGAAGGTTTAATCCCAAGGAGAAATTGGCCGTGAAAAAGTGCATAAGATCGATGTAAAGGAATAAAAATAGTTTGGCACAACAAAGCAGCTAGCTAGCCCTACTTATAGTAACTAATTAGTTACTGATCATCATCAACTGGTATATATGCATCATCCAAAGTTTATCTAAATTCATACTACTAAATTTGCATCTGCCAAGATTGCACATAGGTCAAGAAAATCATGAAATAAATGCACGCATTGGATCACATGCACACAGACTTAATTCAAATTTGCACAAAGTTCTCTTTGCGAACTTTTTCTTCTCTTTTGATGCACGTACGTACTTTTAGGAATTTTTCCCAAAGAAGAAGATTTAATAAAACACATCTTTTGGTCAATTTCTAAGCCAACGGAGAGAGATCAGTTGGAATTAATAATCGATGACTATATTTACACTGGCATTAATAAGTATATATCGTGGAGAAAAAATTATAAAAGGAGGGGCTTTTATGGAAACATATATAGCACAGCTCTGTTACAGACTTTGTTGACAGATTTGATGTTTCTGATGATCAGTGAACTTTTGGCAAAAAGTGCTGAATGGATTGTTAAGTTGTATCTAGGTCGTTACCCCTATTGTGCTAGCATCTTATGACACCGTAACCACAAAAGTTTCGAGAAAACCGAAAGATACCAACTTTCGTTGGGGGTGTGGGAGAGAACCAAATTCCATCTTCTTCTGGTCAAAGTCAATGTACAAAGGACTCATAAAATGTAAATGGAAACGTCGATAATTGACAGTGGAAAAAACAAAAGAAAAAGAAAAAGGATTTAGGGAAAAAAAGAAAAGAAAAGAAAAGAGAAGAGATGAGAAGAGAAAAGCTCGGCGCCATGCAAAACGAACTCCAAAATGTAAAAGAGTTTTAGAAACTTTCAGTTCAAATCTAACTTCTTGTCCCAGCCCGGTCTAGTTCCCACCTTAATTTATCAACTGTTGGGTTGTACACACCAACACCAAACCCCTTCAATCCCAATACAGCTCCAAGCCAAACTAGCTGAGCATGTACATGAGCTCAAAAGCTGTCTCAGTCCCTGAAGAAAATCCAAAACTCTCTCTATCTTCGATCTCTACTATCTTGCACGAACCCATCTGTCATCTTGTTAGGTCTCTCTCTCTCTCTCTCTCTCTCTCTCTCTCTCTGTGGGTGGCGTGCCAACATAGATTTACAGTACTTGAAACTATGCCTTCAGAAATCTCGCCTTAGAAGCCATCTTGAAACCGAGCGAGCGAAGGTGGAGGATCCAGACGTTGTTGCTGTGTTCCTGCAAAGCTCCGGCTCCAATTGAATCCCTCCTCGGGATTGTGCGATGACCCTTCTCTACCAGAGCCTCCCCCTCCTCCCAGTACTCCTGATCCTAGCACGTCAGAGACCCGGCTGCTGCTGCCAGGCGCAAACCCTTGTCCAACCGGTGCACCAATGCAAGTGTAGCTAGAGTCTGGTGAATAGCTTAGGTTTGGGTGGCATTGTTGGTTGCTGCTGAGAACGTGGCCAACACAGTAATCGTTCATTGGATGTTGAGGATAAGGTGTACGAAAGGAGATTGGGCGAGTGGGAGAGGTGTATAAATATGGTTGAGGTGGTTGTGGTGCCTGAGGTACTGGTGGTGGTAAATGGGTTGAAGGAGATCCAGGGAAGAATCTTGGAAATCTGAGAGGCATCGTTGGGTCTCCAACGTTGCCTGCTGGATGATAGCCTCCTGGGACGATCGGTTGGCAGCAGCTATGATCAGAATATCAAATGGGCAATCCTTAATTAGTTTACTTGAACATAAAGTATTGGATGAGAATCGATTGGCATCATATTTATTGCAGAAACAAGAAGAAAATATGTGCTCTTCCATTGAATAAAGCTGAAATGTCAAGTGGATTTTCTGCTGCAATACCCTAAAGAAATAACCAAAAAAGAACTAAATCTATCTGCCCATTTCATCAAAATCAAGTGGGTAACCTTCGTAGGTCAAAATAGCATAGAAGTGACTTGATTTGGGGCTGAAAAATTGAAGTAATGATGAAGACAGAGAGAAGAGGAAGGAGAAAAGGAGGGCAAATGAATTATAAAATAATAGAAATACATACCCTAGATGGGAAGGCCCTTGGGAGACTAGGTTATCGGTACTGAAGACTAGCTGACGGGCCCGGTTCAGTGTTTCTGTCTCCCTCTCTGACCAATCAACACACAAATCAAATCAAATCAATTGAAATCAAATCAAATGCAACACCCTCAGACCAACAACTTCAGAAAACAGCTTTGTTTTCCTACAGATTGACATGACCACGCTTCATGGCCAAATCATTAACAAGCAGTGACCCATTCTCCGGAAGGAAAATGCCAACTAACAACATAGTGAGTGATGAAAGCGGAAAGGATCTTAGAAAGGACTTGCCTTGACGGTGGCGGTTCATGTGTCCCCCGAGAGCCTGAGATTTGCAGAACTTGAGGGAACAAAACCTACACTCATAGACCTTCCCACACTCGTCTTTTCCATCCTTTCCGCCGCTTTTCTTTTTCCTATAGCCTGCAGTAAAAAACAACCAGTTAATGCAACTTCGATGAGACCCATCTTAGGCAGAGAACCCTAATTACCCAATTACCCAAATCATGAATGATACCAAGAGATAAATTTTGAATCAACGTTCTCTAGTTCGTGTTTCACCTTTTCCTGTTTCGATGCTTTGCATATTGAAATGGAGAAGGAAACGAAAGAGGAGAGTTACAAATTTGAGCTTTGAAAAGTATTAGAAAAAGAATCTTTTCCCTTCAAAACTTGGAGAGACCATTTGCGTTCTTCTTTAACAAAAAAAATATATATATATAAATTTTATGTTTTAACATACAAAGAAAAATGGGTACTGTTTTTGCACTTAGTATCAATATCAGAATGTATTCGTACCAGAGGAGGAGCTGTCCTCGAAGGCTTGTTTACCATGATCTCTAAAATCATCAGGCAAGTTGTTGAGGTCCAAGGGGTTCCCCTCAGGTCTCCTGCAAAAGCAACAAAGTGCAAAAGTCACAAAAGGGAGAGTTAAGAGAGAGAGAGAGAGAGAGTGTGAGAGAGAGAGAGAGAGAGAATGGGATAGTAGAGGAGAAGATGATTAGAAGCAGGTGTGAAGAGGTTGTGGGGAAGACCTACATGGTTCCGACAGAGAGAGACAGAAAAAAATATGACCCAAACAATCTTTCGGATAGGAAGATAGCTAAAGCTTTCAGAAAATTGAAAGACTTTCAGTTTGAGACTGCAATGTAGAGGCTAGTTGAGTGATGGTGGTGGAAAAAGAGCTTTGAAAGTTCTCTATCAGTTCCTCTGCCAGCCTCCACTGGACTCTCTCTCTCTCTCTCTGAGAAAATTGAAACAACAAAGAGACAGTGGGTCTCGTGACTTTAAAAGAGGGGAAGTGTGGGGGAGCTGGAGAGGGCTTTTGGTATTTGGTGGTGTCATTTAGTTTGGTTGAGAGAAGAGGGAATGAGAGGGACGTTGCCTAGCTTAGTTTTGCCTTTTCTCAAGAGGGCTAAGGTCTATTGCTCTAGAACTAGCAGTATCATATCCAATAATATCTTCAAACATCTCTATATGCATATAAGTATTAGCAAAAGAAATGGACCACAATAAAAAAATATTCATTTCACTTTTCCACATCTTCTGCATTAAAGCAAATCCCCAGCAATCACATTTATTATATGCGTTGAGAGCCTATCAAGACAAGCCTAGACAATCCTTGCCTTGCTGCAGACATGCTTGCTGCTGCTACTGCTGCAGTTATCATATATCCTTGGTCGAAGGGTATACTGCTTGGTTGAAGATTTATGGACCACATGCATGAAACTTAAGGCCTTCCCAGGTGCCATCCATGATAGTTACCTGACCAGATTGCCATGGATCATGGAACTGTTACTATCATATTCTAATTATTAGGAGTTTTGTGATCAAAGCTGGGATATTGATTGACTTAACTCAACCCCACAAAATGTCTTTAGTTCTATTGATCATTAACGGAAGCTCTTGATCGATTGAACACAGCCATAGTCGTTTTCAATTAATGTTGGCAAAAGTGACTCTAACTTCTCTAAATTCTTTTAGATTTTCAATTTTGTACATTTTTCTCCACTTAATTTTAAAAGACTCGCAATCAAGTCTAATCTATTCGTACATCTTCTGTTAAGTTTTTAGTGGCCTAATGTGCCATCCACGTGATGAATAAGGTCTCGTTTGGTACTTATACAAATGAGATCAAAGTTGAATATAATATTATTAGAATATTACTTTTTAATATTATTTTTTTAAGAATTAAAAATATTGAATTGTCTATTATATTAAATTATATGAGATTATTTATATAACCAAACAAGACCTAATATAGATGTCAGCATAGTAGAAGCAAAGGTTGTAATATAGATATTGCCACAACATGTATTGGTAATTGGCACTTGTAGCCCCTCGTGGTGGTCTTTTCTTTTTCATTTTTACTTTTCAATACTTTTAATTGTAGTTTTAGTATTTATTGGATCTTCTAGATTTAAAAATTATTTTTACGTTTTCAAATATTTTTCAATGACCATAAAAGGCTCTTTTTTTATGTTTTTTGTTAATTTTTTTATTTTAAGTTATTTTCTTAATTCGTTTTTATTTTTGGGGTTTTTTAGGCTTACATGATTATTTAGTTTTTCTATCTTTTTCTTTCTAAATATTTGTAATTTTTTTGGTTTTTTAAGAAAACCAGTTCTAATAATATTTTTTTTTTATAAGAAATAGACTTCATTTCATTCCATAAAAGAAGTTACATCTATGACTCAAAATTATAAGTCAAACTAACATTTGTTGTAAGCATCCCAGTACATACATAAAAACTTTGCGACGGACATTGTCTAAACTTCATAAAAACTCTAAAAAATAGAGTATCATTCTCTCTCTTAAAATAGAAGAAAAACATCCCACATCAAAACTTCATCCTCCAAAGGAAGAGAAGTAAACAACACACCCATTCTCCTAACACCGAGGAGGGAGGACCCAAACACCACTATGGACAAAAGTCCAATAGCCTATTTCACTTGATTGAGTTATTTATTCCTTTCAAAAAACCCAATAAACAAACATCAACAAAAAAATACACCGACATAAAGCCAGAAATACAAAAACACCACCAACAACACCAAACAGAATCGGAAAAGACAGAAAGGAAAGCATCAGTTGCGCGTGTTGCCACACTGGGAAGGAGTCGCTCGGTTGGTCAAGACGTTGCAAGAGTCACTGGGCCCTGAGCTGCCGCGCATGGCGTCGACGGAAGATGAATCACGGTTGTTTGAGTACCCCACGCGTTTCCTATAAACCTCGCGTCGGCGCAATGCACCTCCCCTATTGGCGCCAAATCCAGTTGACCGCAAGATCGGCGGGTGAGGCTTCTCCCGGAGATGCACGTGTCGGATGATGGTCACTGGAGAAGCTTGAAAAGGCTACCCCCCTTTATTCTGCTGAAAACTTGAAAAAAACCAAACAAAACCCACCAAAGACGAAGGGCCGGTGAGAAGAGGGAGGAGAGGAAGAGGAAGGAGCCGAAGCTCCCCTTCCCCCCAGCTAGATTCGGACGAGCGAGTTTCTAGAGAGAGAGGGTCTGGTTTTTTCTAAAGAGAGTATGGGGGACCAAAAGATGGTATAGTTGAAGTTAAAGTACCAAAATACCGTGTGGAGGTTGAAGTACTATAAGATTCTTGGGAATTGACATTTTCTATAAACTACAAATGAGCTAATTTGCCAATTAATATGCTAAGCAACACAATCTAGCCAACACCCAATCTTCAGCTCGACCGATCCAACCCAACCCTCCGAAAACAACCATAGAGGACCTCTCCATAGATCGTCTAAACCCCAAAACACCATTAGAGAGCCCACAACTTCAGCCCGTGAGTGTTACCGTCTTGCCTGAGCCCCTTGTCAAAAGCAACAACCTAGGAGATGTCACTCAGTATTATGCGCTCTCAGGTGACTAGAGGAACTCTCATTAGATAATGCCCCATCTCTGCTTGGGTTGTCATACGCACACACCCATATAAAGCCATTTTGTGAAGCCCAGCCCATGTGAAGCCCAAGACTATTTTAGAAGTGGGCTTTTCTTTCTTTTAAAGTGTGTGTATGTGTGTGTGTGTGTGTGTGTTTTCTTTGTTGAAGTGGAGCCCAATGTGTTGTTTAAATGGGTTTCATATTTTGTACGAGTATTCAAATTTCAGGCCCAACCCATGTGTTAGCCCATAACCTGAATCAGGGGGCCCAACCCCTCCCTCCATGCTACGTCATTTTGGTCATGGGTAAAAAACCCTAAAATTCTTTTTCCTCCCCTTTTTCCCCAACGCCGCAGTCCCCTCCCCTCTCAGGAACTTTTCTGCCTCTCCATCTCTGGCTCTCTCCCTTGCCAACCAGTGGGCTCTAGTCCACCTCCATTACCGCACCTCGCTGGCCCCTCTTCCCTCTCTCGGCCCCTCAACCACCTGTTCGTCTGTCTCTCTCTTGGTATCTCCCTCCCAACTCTACCTCCCTTTCCCTCTTCCAATTTCTTCCTCCTCACGGCCCTTGCACCACCAACAGCCAATGAGCATGCAACTTCCTTCCTCCAAGCACAGTAAATATGCGAGCCAACCCGCGACACCTTTCCTTTCCTCAAACTCTAGATCTCCCTCTTCTCAGTCACGACTTCTTTTTATCCCAACCACGACAGCACTACTTGACAATTGAAGTTCAGCCACCATGAATAGCAACCCAAACCCCCCCCCCCCAAATGCGCTCTCTCTGTTTTACTTCATGACTCAATTCCCCTTTTGATTTAGATCTACCACCACCCAAGCTATTTCCAGCCATTGTCCACAACCAACCAGCACTGCTTAGATCTACCCTCCTCTCCTTCAATCTTGTCCTCTAGCTCCCAGATCTCTCATTCCCTCTCTATGTTTCAATCCCGTGCAATTTAGAAATTTTACCTAGGGTTCTGCATGCGCTGCTGTAGTCCGCTGCCTCTAAGAGTTCTCTAGTGGTCGTCCAACCCCCCTTCACCCTTTCCACTTCTACTCGGCCTCTTCCCCTCTCAAATCCACCCAACCGAAGACTAGATCCTCCTTTAGTGTTCTGCGCCATCACCTACCACAACCCTCCACCATGAGATTCCATTTGTCCACCCTCTATTCTCATCAGATCTACCACCCACTATATTCCTAACTGTAGAGTGCCACGTGCTGGCCGGACCTGTCGTTGTTCATGGCCTGCTGCCATTGCTACTGGCGTGCTCCACCATTCCTGGCGCTACCATAGTAAGATGTGTGCCACTCTATTTTCATATTAAGTTTTAGGCATCGTCAGTTTTAACTAACTGTTTTCCATCTAGCAGCAACATACACGCCCACATGAGATACTTTAGACAGCGCGCTCGATCATTCAAGGTTGCATTCCACATTGTAAGTAAAACCCTAGACTAACCCTTAGAATACTTACATTGGAAATTGTGTTTTTATTGTAGTATGGTTGTGATTGTTTAAGTTGTCGAAGGCCTATGCAATGTTGGGATAATAACTATAATTAGTGATGAACTGTTGGTTAAGGGCTAGGTGAAGTGTTGGGAATCTTGTGTAGTTGTGATTTGTGAATATGTGAACCTGTGTGTTGTTTGGCCATTGGTTGATGTATTATTGCCATGTCATCCAATATCTTCCTGTTCACTCATCTGCATTATTATTGTTAATTATCTTGATCAATTGTGCTCTAATCTATGTTTGTGTCATAATTAATGTCTTAATTGTGCTATGTTCTCTAGTTGTGCTGAGAAACTGGAAAACTGTGTTCCTAGTGGCATTTATTAAAAATGTATTTTGTGGGTGGGTGTGTATCATGACCCCAAGCTGAGATAAGGCATTATGTCGATGGAGCTCCTCTAGTTACTCAAGAGTATGTAAAACTAAGTAACGTCCCTTGGATTGTCATCGGGAGACAACTGGCTTTGACAAGACGATAACACTCTCATGCCGACTCCGTGGCCTCTTTGTTGGTGGAGGCTAGAGGATGCCTGGTCACGTATGCGCCGAGCACAAAGCTGGGCATCACTCAGTACGAAGTCACACATACGGTCGTTACCCGTGGTGTGATGAAGGGAGCTAGGGTATGTGGATGGTCTATAGGGGAAACCATGATGCATGCGTAATTAAAATGGATACTTTAAAATAAATAGAAATGTGGATTTTTGGTGTGCATGGCATTTTCTGTACATTATTGAGAAGGATATTGGTTTCGTGCACTGTTGAAAAAACTCATTTTTTCAAATGTTGTGATATGCCCACTTTTTTTGTGTTTGTATTTTTGGGTGTCATTCTATTGGCTTTACTTGCTAAGATTGTGAAATCTCATTGTGGTGTTCCCACCAGCAGTTTCACTCCATAGAACCATAGATTTTGATGCAAAGAACGATTATGAGCTTGGAGAATCGATTACGCCTGAGGAGTGAAGACTTGTGTACCTTTCCCCTTACGTAGCATTGTTTGGTGTTTTCCTTTTAATTAGTCAGATGACTGTATAAATTTTATATAAGGGATTGGGAGACTAGTGGCTTATGGATTATTTTGTTGAGATTGTAATTTGAATTTTCTGGTACTATTAGCAGTTCAGATTGGCCTTTTTAATTTTCCGTTGCGTTTATAACTGCACACTTATTGATTGCATGCCTACACACACTTGTTTTCACAATGCGCTTAGGGTGTGTGACCCGAGCGGCCAGTACCCTAGTGTCGTGACTCCCGTCAGTTTGCATGTGGTGGTCGAGGGCGCCACACATTTTAACCCATAAATCCAATTAATGTGTTCACCATGGTCTCCTTTACATGGACCATCCACACATCTTAGCTCCCTTCACAATATCACAAGTAATGATCATGTGTGTGACTTTGTTACGAGCTACAATTGAATTTGTGCATCGTCCATGACCACAGCGTCCTCTAACCTCCACTATTAAAGAGGCCACGACTTCGAGTCGAGAGCATTACCATCTTGCTTGAGTCCATTGTCCCCTAGCGACAACCTTGGGGATGTCATTAGTCTTGTGCGCCCCCAAGTGACCAGAGGAGCTCTACCAAGATAATACCCGATCTCGACATGGGGTCATGATACTTACACACCCATATAAACCCATTTGAATTAAAAATATAACAATATTACAAAATCCAGTTTACATGCAAACTTCAATGCTCGATAGTAAGAAATTCAGCAAACAATTATAAAATATAAAGGAGGCCAATGATAAACATTCATTAAATAATTACATAATGAATAACAGTGCATGTGGGGGAATTTCTAGCAACACTCACAAGCTGTAATTCCAGGTAAGTATGGGCATTTCCTACACACTTTCACAAGCTGTTAACCAGTGCAAAAGTTGGAAATCCCAACAACCCATTATGACTTAAAAACAATGTGAATGTTCTACCAGAAAACTAAACATATTAACCCAACACTTCATAGGCCACTCGGCTGCACACAAAACTACACGAATCATCCCAACATTTCACAGGCCCCTCGGCCACACCATGGCATCCATAGCAAGTCAACAATTCAACATGACTCACAAATCCAACAACAACATTTTTAAGCATAGTTGGACAGCCATTTACACAGAGGGGGAAATTTTTGGATAATCATCGATGTCCCAAGCTCGATGCTATGCTTCCCGTTAGTTGGAGTTGCGGTGGTCACAATCAAGGAGGAAAAGGGCATGGCTTAAGGATTTTTTAAACCAAAATGGGTGTCCACCCTTTGGAATTTAGAGAAGAACTGAGAGAGAGGTGTTCATCATTGCCGACGTACTAGCACGACGAGGCAGCGAGGGTACGACAGTACGTATGGATAGGCGAGAGAGAGAGACATAGAAGAAGACCATACCGTAGAGAGAAGAGAGAAGACACTTACTAGTGCGACAACAATGACAACGACACGAGGAGGCTACGGAAAGAGAATTTCAGAGAGAGAGACACTGACATAGAGAGAGAGAGAGATGGACAAAATCGAGGTACGCACCAACATGGAGACCAGGGTCGGACGATGTGAAGGTGACGATGGCATGACATGAACGACATATTGCATGGGGGCAATAAATGTTCAGAAGGAAAGAAAAGAGCCTTTTGAGGGGGTGTTCTGCCCAAGGTTGTCGGGGGCTAGATGAATGACATGGGAAAGGGTAGTTGGCATGACGAACTGCAGCAATGCAAGGTTTAAAGCATAGAGACAAAGAGAGAAACAGAAAGGGAGGCAGATGGTGAGAGAGAAGATGGAGATGTCGGGGATGGGAGCTATGCACTGGAGGAAAGAACAGAGAGATAGGTCGGGCTAGGGTTAGGGAAGAAAAAGAAAGTAAGATTTCACTACACAATCAAAACAATGTCATTTTTGTGGCATTTATGGGCTAGGCTATTCTTGTGGGCTTGGGCTATGATTGGGCTGGGCTTTACATTCTCTCTCCCTTATAAAAAACAATCATCCTCAAAAGTCACTACAGATGACAATAACTGATCTCCAAGGACTTATGGAGTCAATAATCCCTACCTCTTCTTCCAAAGGTTCTTCCTTTATGACTTTAATTACTTGAATAGAACATCATGTCTAAAGTCCTAAGATCAATTATTGTCATCTGTAGTGAATTTCAAAAACTAGTCCATACCTCTAATAATATCAAACCCCAATAAATTGAAAACTATCAAGTATGCCTCCTTAATGACCCGGTCTATTTCTAAGGGATGACTCTCAATCATCTTGGTGAGCAATATTGCTTCTTCATTCGATAGCTCTATGGAGACCTTTTGCTGCATCAGCTACACCCAAAGGCCGCTTATTCTAACAAACGTAGTATACACGAATGATTGGGATGCACCTGAGTCAAACATGACACTTGCATTGTATTCGAACATCCTAACTCGCCCTGAAACGACCAAACAAACTCGACTCTTACAATTATACAACTGAAATCGGTATCTAGTTAACTAAGGTTGGGGTCCCATATATATGATGTCTCCTACTTCTCGAGTCTCTGGGGAATCTGTGTTGATTTCTCTTGGTGTTAGGGTGTATACCCTGGCTTGTATTGCTTGCCTTTGGTCTCCCCATCCTCCAATAGGGCCAGTCCTCTGAGTTGGAATTGCCTAAGACCAATCCTTAGCCTAGTGTCCTGCCCATTTGCATCTATAACATGAGAGTGATGTTTGACAACAATCTCCCTCATGAGACCTACAACAATGACCGCACACCTGTGCTATGTCTCCCACACATACCCCTATCCTCGTCATGAATTTCTAAGGGGAACCCAAACTGCTACCATCCCTCGTGAACTTCCTATGCTTTTGACTTGTCGTAACAGCCACTAAACTATGATGTTCAGAATTCGCAATGGAGGCCACATTCACTTGCCTTTGGAAATCTTGTATCTTGAGACACGCCACATGCGTCTATATATGCAGATGTAGTCTATCTTGAAATCGCTTCGTACGTATCTCTTTCGTAGAGATAATTTAAAGGGCAAACCATCCCAGCTCCATGAACTTAGCAGCATATAGCTCGATCCTCAAATTGTTTCTTAAACATTTCCCAAGAAATTGCCTCCATGGATCCCAATTCCATGACAAGTACTTGTCTCTTGGCATGCCACCATATTACTACTTCCCTATGGAGCAAATAGCACACGTACAACACCTTTTGATCCTTAGTACAACCACACTTCAAAAAATCATCTAAATGTCCATAACCCATTTTTCTACCTTCATCATTCCCTCATTACCAAAGAACCTTGAGCAATGGCAAGCCAAAATTTGTTCGTATTCACACCCCGTTATTCTTCCCTCAGGTTAGTAACTTGTTGGGGCAACATCTGGTGTTGGAAGTATTCTTGTTGTTATTGGAGTATATCCAAAATATAGTTAAGCACCCATGCTACCTCACTATCTCCCTCGCCATGGGGTTGATCTCCCTCACAATTACCCATCGGTCACCCCTTTTGTGGAACTCTCGGTCGTACCATAATTGAATCTACCACACAACCCAAGTCTAAAATGCATGCCTATGTCGAGACAGATAAGTTCCTATTTCTTTAGTAATGTCTCTACATGACATTGTGGATTTGCCTAGAGCCATATAACACTCTAATATCGAGTTGTGGCTCCCCGTTCCTCAGTAAAGAGCTTGGCGAGGATCCGTTGTGGCAGGGTGCCAGCCGGTCAACAACACCCAGGTGTTGCTACCTGATCTAGGCGCGTACTCATGGATTGAATACCCAGTAATAAGACTAAGTCACAAAGGAAAGAGTAAAGGTTTAGTCAAAGACTAAGTATTAATTGTACGAGAGGTCTAAACCGATAAAAGGTTCATCCATTAAGAATAATACTATCCACATGTCATTGTCACTTCCTAAATAATGTTATACAACACCAATTGTTCATCACTCTCATCCAGGTACAACAAACTGAACACGATTTGCCACTTGACTAAATAGTCGTTTCCACTAGTACAAATAACTAATAGCATAGACATACCTCCATTTCTATCACTCGGGTGGGGTCGGTCCTTCTTCATTGGGAAACACCTCTCGGGCTACGTTTGCTTTAAGGCCTACGGTTCCGATAAATGAAACCCTATGTCGGTTAAACATTTATGACAATGTTCACATAAAAATATATATGTGCAAGTGTACAAAATCGTAAGAAGTAGTAAAGTGTCTTAAAGAAAACGGTTATCGAACTCATGGGGAATAATTATGCTATTGAGTATTGAAATTAACTAAATTAATTACTATTTGGAAAACCAAAATTTGAAGAATAGTTTATCTAAATTAAACTGAAAAAAGGAACATTAAAATTAAGATTTTAAAGATAATAAGAATAGATCTAGAGCATTTGATTTTACCTAGCAAATCCCACACAATTTATTCTTCCTTGTTATCCAATTATCCTAAGTTGATGATAAAATCCGTTAACTGTTCAATATTTTCTCTCAAACAATATCAAAAATATCTCCAACTAATAACTCCATATCTCTATGTGAATTTAACTAGTTGGAGACTCATTACGTTCTTTGAATTTTTTCTTAAAAATCACAGTAGTCGCGGTAAGGCATCTTTGATTTTGCTTAACTGTTGGTGTTTAATCTTAGAGCTTTAATCACAAATCACCTCTTGGTCTCCTTGCAATCTAAAAGATCGAACAATAGTTAGCTAGAAAATTGTAAGCATTCAGAATAAGGAATAAATACTCAATCATGGAAATATTGAAAATAAAATAATTTGGAATATAAACTGTGTTCAATGCTAGGCTACATCAAAAATCTAGAAAATAGAATTAATTCATAATGGAATTGAAAAGAAAAAGAATAAAACTGGTGTTCTTTATTGAAGTCGGTTGATGAAGCATGCGGCTCTCGCCTCTGCCCTTCAATTTCGCCTTCTTGAAAGAACACTTCAAGAATAAATTCTAGAACTCTAAACTCAGACTCAAACTCTAAAACATAAAAACTCTCGACTCAGATTTAGAACTCCCCTCTATTCATCCCACAAGTCAAGATTAAATAGATGGTGAAATTTAAATCTGGAAACAAGATAACTGCGGCTATAATCTAGCCTAAAGATCTGGAAAATAGTTTCTAAATATAAAAGTTAACATAAAAGGAACTATCCAATGAATAATGGGATTGTCTAAAATGGAAGATTTAGTGATATGTGGCTTGAATTGCGGAGTTCGGGAGGATTTGGTAGCCAATAGATTGATTGTGGAACTCGGATTTAGTGGTTAGCAACAGACTAATCCAATTGTGAGGAATTATCCCATCGGATAGCTGCCGTGTGCGCTGAATATAACTAGCGTGGAGGTTATAAATGAATGGGCGTGGAGGTCACAAAGACCACACGGCCCTCTCCTCGCCTACTGAGTGGAAAGACTCTCAATTGGGATAAAAGACTCCTCTTGCCTTTTCTAGTTGTTGCCCACGATGTTGTTTATGTTGATCTTTTAAGTTGTTCGTTTAGACTAGTCGGCCAATCTAACCACCTAATGCCTTGTCGCCAAATCTTCGCGCCTTCTGGTCGCGAGTCTCCTCGCCTACCAAGAGGTAAGTCATCTCGCCTTTAGGAGAGAGAAATGTCTTTGCTACCCACAGGACAAGGCTCCTCGTCCAAATCTCATCAGCTCTCTTTAGATCTTGTTGCCTCTCATCGATCTGGATATGTAGTCTCTTCTTTTGTACCAAAATGCTCTCATTTTGTACTAAATCTTTTCATTCCTTTAAATCCAAGAAAATAAATAAAAATATGTAGAAATAAAATAAAATCAATAGTATTGAAGGAAAAATGACACTTTTCATAAATAAAAGAGTGATAAAAATCACATAAAAATAACACTTATCAGACAATATTACTATTGAGAGACAATGCAAATGAATATGCACGACCTGTTTCATGTAAATGATATGTGAACACATATATTTATACATAGCGAGGAATCACCATCAGGGAAGAAACACATTTATGCATGGTTATGGCGAGGAACCACCCTCTGAATAAAATACAAGTATATAAACATGGGGAAGAATCACCCTCTAAGCAAATCTCAATTATACGTAATTGTCACCAAGGCGACGAACCACCCTCTTATAAAATAAAAATAAAAATTCATCATATAAAAGCCAAGTAAGGAATCACTCCACCATTCAACGCGGAGAATCACCCTACCTGGTCAAAGTGCAAGCTGATTCACTAGTTTCAAATCATCAAACACGGGTAATCACACAATCCGATCAACACATCCAAAGAAAACACACATGATCAACTCAGGGAATCACTCTACAAGGTCAACCAACTTGAAGATACCAAATGTGATACACCTAGGGAATCTCTCTACCCTTTTATCAAGCGAGGCCAATACAAAAATGTTTCACCCCGATCATCACGAGGACTCCTGTACTTGCCCATGATGATCAACACATGATAAGACTCACGCACCCGAAAATCACAATCACCACTAATCCACACCATTCAACCATATAATCTCAAAATCGCAGTGTAAAGATAATCATAAACATAAGGAGTAAAATATGTATATTATTTTTTATGAAGAAAAGAAGGAGAGTTACAGATTATACAAAGCCAAACCTTACAACCAAATTCACAAACATTTACCCCACATTTTGGTACGGTCTTAAAAGTGAACCTACCTTAACAGTATTAAAAATATTACAGTGGGGATGGTGCTTGTCTCTCTTCTTCGCACCTTGAAGCCACTTGCTTTCTTTGAAGACTCTGGCTCTAAAGAGATCCAAAACTTTACGATCTCAAAAGTGAGATTTTATGTGACATCGCTAGCCCTCACTTGGGATTGGACGGTGATTGAAATGTTGGGATATGCAACACAAGGCTACATACCCCTCATACATGAAAGATAAGATGCAATGCACCTATGTATATACTAACATTATGCAATAAATATCACAATAGAAAATGTAAAGTTCGTGTAAAACTAAGCAACGCCTAAAGCAGTTGCATTAGCACATAACCCAAACATTGTCTTAACATAACAAGCTTTTTAAAAAGTACCAGATAATATTTTAATTGTCTCCCAAAAATATAACTACTGATTCCCAAAATAAGGGACCAATTTCAAAAGGTAGTTTCTAATCCTTTTCCTAGTATAAGTAACATGGTCCCTTTTCAAAATAGCAAGGCTCCCCCTTTTCCCTTTTTTTTTTCATTTGTCCTTGCCTTGATTAAGCAACCTACTCAGCTCCTCGAAGAGCTGCAAAACCTCGGTGATAAACTGGTCGGCGGCCTCAAGTCTATCTACCAGAAAGGGATCCGATGAGCTCTCAATGCTCTTCAGTACCTCCTCGACTGTTGGGGCTACCGACCTCTTGTGCTTCCCCATGAGGGATTTCTTCATGCCCTATTACAACTTATACCAGTCCGGGTGGGGAATGATAGTAGAAACTACCACAATAAGATCTTGAGAAATCTCAGCAAGTAAGCATACAACATACATCAATTAACATAAGCATACAATGGTAAATCATGAAATGTGTGTGTGGTCATGTACTTGACAAAAAACTTAACTTATGTAACTTGAGATTTTTCAAAACATGAGATAGAGATCCTTAGCATTTTCAGAAAAACATCTTTGACATCATTTTCATGTTGATCATTACACATTCATATCATTTCATTTCATGTGAGCTCATGGCCTTGTTCATTTCATATAACATATGGTGGACACATTGTGACACCCCCAAGTTCTGCTTGGGATCGGACGAACATTTGAAGCATCGGCAACACAAGGTTACCTACCTCCGCTCATGACATATAAGATGCAATATTCCTAACATGCATCTAGCATTATGCAATATTCGCAATGGATAATTTGTTTTTTTTTCTTTAGCAATACTATGCACCAAACTGAAATATCTCAAATACTTAAAACATACTTCATATATAATGACATACTAAACAATAGAAATCACAATACTAGTCCAAAATAGTTGCGATCAAAAAAGTGCTGGAGATTGAACTCCACAAATACAAGTAGTAATCTGAGGTAACAACTGTACTATCATCTACGTTGGTCTATTCTCGGTTCTTCTTCAGATCTTATCACAAGATCTACCATTTAAGGAGAATAGTAGTTGGGACTACTATAGTGAGATTTGATTACAAATCTCAGCAAGTTAACAAAAAAGCTTCACACAAGTTAATGATGCATGCATGACAGTAAAAGCATAAATGCATAATCAAAATCATAAGTAATCATAGAATAACTTGACATACAACATAACATAATTGACATAACTTAAACTAAAGCATAAACGGAACTTGACTTACTTAAACTAAATTGGACTTAAACTGAGATATGACTTGACAAGAACTTGATCTGAAACTTGACTTAACATGAACTTAAACTTGAATTGAAACTTAACTCTGCATGACTTGAACTGACTTCTTTACTTAACATGAACTTGGACTTAAGTTCTGAAATTGAACTTCACATAAATTTGAACTTGAACTTAAACTTAACTTTGCATGACTTGAACTGACTTCTTTACTTAACATGAACTTGGAGTTGAATTCTGACAATCAAAATGATTCCGCCAGTCATTTCCTCAGGAATAGTGAACAATCATAATGATTCCACCCAACATATTCTGTCAGAGATACTCAGACAATCAAAATGATTACATCGCGAGTATTTTAAATCACGTACCCTAGCAATCAAAATGATTCCACCAGGAGTACATAGTAATACTCTGACAATCAGAATGATTACATCACGAATATTTTAAATCATGTACCCTAGCAATCAAAATTATTACACCAGGAGTACCTAGTAATACTCTAACAATCAGAATGATTACATTATGAGTATTTTAAATCACGTACCCTAACAATCAAAATGATCATACGAGGAGTACCTAGTAATACTGTGACAATCAGAATGATTACGCCAAGAGTATCTGCATAACTAAACTTGAACTGAATTCTGACAATCAAAATGATTCTGCCAGAAGTACTTTGCATGAATTACAAATGGAATGCTCAGACAATCATAATGATTACATCGTGAGTATCCTAGACATAACTAACTTTAACGTAACTCAAAAGATATTACCTACTTGATATAGGAACATTTCATAACATGGCATAACATGTAACATACCACATATTTAACATGACATGCTTGCAACAATGAATATTACATGACATGGCATACATGTAATAAATGTCATACTTAAAAAGACATATTTGCAATGTATAGTAAAACGTGAAGAATATCTTACGTAACATATGCATAATTAATGACAGAATAAATTTTGTGCGGCAGATGAATATGTAATGACTTGCATGGCACTAACACAACATACATACATATACTGTAGTTCATTTACTTGTTACTCATACACATTAAACTGCTAGTAAGTTAAAAACTAACTTACATCGGTCTTCGTATTTTTTAGACAAAACTAAAATACGATCACGAGGAATGAAAGTAATGATTTCTAAAGGTTAGAACTTAATCACTAACAATTAGAAATATGATAAAATATCAACTTAGAGTAAAATTATCATTTTATCCTCTATATGTGAGAAAATGATCATTTTACCCCTAATTTAAGGATTTTGCATTCTAACTCCAAAAATAACCAAAATTTACATACCTCATGTAAATTTTGTCCTAAACTCAAAGATCTATTCAGAAAAATTTAAAACTAAACACAACCATTAAAATTCTATAGGGTTCAAATTGTGATTTTTCTTCTAAGTTCAAAATAGATTTTTGTTTCTAACTTGTTTTGATCAAACTCTTGATCCATGACTTATAAAGATGTGATCTTAAAATAAAAACATCACATAGTTTAAAAAGGTGTCCTAAAATAGATTCAAGTTTCAAACTTAAGATCACATGGTTAAAAGTCAATCAAAACATCAATTTAGCCAAGAATATCATCACTTTGGCCTAACCGAATATCTCATTGCATAAAATTTCATATATTCGAAACTAATATCAAATATATTCAAAAAAAACTTTTTAACATGTATATAAGAGGCTTAGGATCCTCAAATAAAAATATGAAAGTGATTAGATTAGGATTAAACCATAAAAGATTTAAACTTTCTCAAAATAGAAACTGTTTTTCCTCTTCCAGTTTCTAAATTTGTAGATCTAAGAAAATTTTTTACCAAAACTTTTAATCATGAAACAAATCCTTAAAAAATAATCATATACACATATTAACGGTACTCCATACAAATTTCGGACCAATATCTATCCATTAGCTTGGTCAAAACTCCAAACTACAACACACTCTCCAGTTTATCGCCCAGATTAACCTCTCTGAGGTTTGAATAACTTTTGATCAATCAAATGATCTGAAAATAGAACAAATAATATTTAGATGCAAATTAGACTAAAAAAGGAAGAACTTTAATGAAGGAAAATTTATGAGAAATCACTTACAAAAACTTCGAATAAGGCGTGCAACAGAGATTAGAAAAACTACTTGAAAGTGTCTCTTGTGTTTTATCAAAGAAAAGTGTACAGGAGGATTGCTTTTTGTGGGAAGTGGACAGGAGAGCCTCTTACACAAGATATGGAAAGTGACAGGACTGAAATAGAGTTTGATTGTTGGCCTTTTCTTCCAATTACAATAAACAAAAATCAGTCCTAGATCTTTTCTCAAGGTAGAGTGTAAAAATGAAAGAGTGAGGTGGCCCTTTAGATTTTATCTTCAAAACCTTCTAGGCCCTTTTTTGGAAAGATCTGGTCAGCCAAGTGGGGGTACAAAACTTAGCTAAGAAGCAATGCTAATGTGGTCAAATTCGTAGGCGTTAATGGGCCTAAACCGAATGGGCCTAAATTTTGGGGTTTTAAGAGGGTTTGGGTTGCTATCAAGCCCAAATCCAATATCACTTGACGTAATTAATTTTTCAAGATTAACAAGGTTGGATAATGATTTTCTAACATAAATTTGAAGGATTAATAGTATGTGGAAGTAATTTAATCAAGCGATTAAACACAATGCTAAAAACTTATTCATTTAGGTTTTGGAGGTCAACTTTATGGTTTGAATAAAACCGTTTAGAATTTTGGTTTCAATCATATTTTTGGGTTCACAGTTAGATTCCAACCATATAGCATTTCACTAGGGTGGAAATCCTCTTTGGTTTGTCACAATTCGATTGGTTGGATGTAATAGGGTTTTTGCTTAGATGGCATGATCTCACACCTTGATTCCTTCAAATCCATCACGCATTCCTCATTGCCAAGTGTCTAATACTATTCACTATATGTGGCTAAGATCCTGCCAAGTGTCCAAATAAAACCTCTCTAATCTAATTTAAACATTCTACACTGTTTTTTTGAAACACTGCAATTGGTGCACTTATCGAGGTTACCATTCACTCTGAAAAAGTGAATAAAAAACTTAACACTAAAAATTCTTAAATATTCATATTAACGTACAGTGAAAATCGTTTACCGAAATTCAACCTTGAAGTGCCCCTACAAATAATTTCATAGTTTCATACAGGCGTTTCGTCCGAAAATATGAAAATAGACTTATTGCACTATAAAATTCTAAATAATCAACTGAGTCTAATGGCACAGACCATAATGCATTCTAAAACTTATAACTAGCTCAAATAATTAGAATTGCACTTCCGGCACCATAGTAAGTGATAACTCTGACTATGTTGACAGACTAAAACCTACGTGATTAGTCGATTTGTGAAAACTTATGAAGTTTTCAAGAGGTTCCTAAAGCCAATAGAAATTCCACCTTTGAATTTCTAGCAGGCTGTTACACACATCACAGCTCCCCTAAACACCACATGTTCCTACTAGTTACCATACCACCAACAATTCGTACATTATGGTAAATACGTCTTATTCATATTCATTATAACATAATAGTACTTCGTCGAGTGATTTTCCTTAGTCATGGCATCCACTAGCATTAGGTGCTACCTCGCTCCAATATCCTTTCTCAAAAGATTCATTCGAGATACGCTGACGATTCTTTGTCAATCTAAAGGTTACCACTCCATTTTTAAGCACTCCAAAGTGGACAAAAGAGTTTCACTAGGACATTTCCCCTCCTAGCATTTGGAGCCATGATAAAACATGTACTTGTCTTGAAAATATCATTTACCCAAATGCATGTAACATGAGACTTACGATGTGATTTTCCTTACATAAGACATGTGACGTATGAAATACCGTGTATGCATCTACAAGCATATCACATTCAATTTCATGGCATGGTAACATATGGGCATAACATGATACATAGGCAATATCCTAATCATATTACAAATAAAACATCAAAACACTCAAACCAAACATACATAAGCATGCTTGGCCGAAACTTACGAGGTTCATTACCAAGTGAAATTCATCTTTAACATGAATCAAATATGAACACAATAGAATATACATCATGGCAAAGATAATCATATAATCTGAATCATGAAAACATGGCAAATACAAGCCGAAACCCTAATTCACATATAATCGTGGCGTAACATCATGCAAACCAAAATCCTAATACACATGTGATCTTAGCATAGCATCATACAAACATAAACATATAATCATGGCATGTTCTTATACAACTCACAACAAAATATTTGTTCACAAAATCACAAAATAACAAACATACACAATATGAAACAGGATGAAAGATTCACACAAGTATATTCATACATTAACCGAAAATAGGTTGAGGGTTTACTTATAAAAATATTTTGTAATCTACAATAGCAAGCTGTAATAGAGTTGATACAACTCATTAGAACAAGGGTCTAAACCTAATATGTGTGTGCGTGTGTTATGGAGTTGCTAGGATTTGTCATTTGCTTAAGGTGATGCTTCAAGCATTCGGTTCAAGGGTTTAGAACACAAAGAACTTTAAGTTTATGTGATCGTGGTTAGGCATGAACATGTGAGTAGTGTGCATGTGTTATGGCCGAATGCCTTGAGGATATGAGTCCTCAAACTTTCGGTTTCCCCCTTGGAAAATCTTAGGGTATTTCAAAGATGAAATGACCCTTCATGTGAGTACGTGTGTGTTCGAGGTGATCATCCCATTCAAGATTTTCATCTTCATGGTGTAGGCATGTATGTGTTTGTGAGAAAGATGATGGAAACGTGAATCTCACTATGGGGTTCCTTCTTTGCTTGGAGTTGTGGCCCTTCTTGTGTGTGGAGAGTGTATGGTCGTTGTTTGGTTGGAAGGAAAGTGTGAGAAAGTGAGAAAATCACTAATTGTTTGTATAGAGAGGTAGAGTGTAGAGAGAAATGGTTGAAATCCGAAAATGGCAAGAGAGAAAAGGCATGGGCGTGTGGCACATGGCCTTTTTACAGCCTTTTCCTCATGAATCCAGTTGGTGGATCAAGGGTCAATGCATGCTAGCCAAGTGGCATTGCCCTCTTCCCTTTGGCCAAAATCCTCCATCATTGGGTGGCTTTGGGAAGTGCAAAGGCCACCTTGGAAAGTGGCATGTGTCTTGCCCTAGGTCAACCCCAAAAATTCTTTCTTGCCCTTCTCTAAACAGTCTAAGTTCAATGTACCTCATGTGCATAAACGTAAAAAGACACAAGGCCCCTTCATCTTCCCAAGAAGGAGTGTGTACATGCATGCCAAGTGGCATTGGCATGTGGAGCTCTCTAGGTGCCGCCCCCTTCTCTCCTTTACCCATGAGGATCCTTCCTCTTCCCCATGCATGTCTCTTCCTTTTCCCCATGTATGTTTCTTCCTCATGGGTGTTCCCATGGTGACTTCTCCCAATCCCCAAAGTCTTTGGCAACTATGTGATGGTTGGATGAGTGTGGTGGCCAAAACCCTTGGGTTACGATGGTAATTTTCAGTGTGATGCTTTTTCTAGAATCTTTCTCCACCAATAAGTGAGTGGCAAATGGCATAGTGATTTTGAAATGCCCTTGGTTGGGCATGTGGCCTAAGAATCCAAAATCCCCCTTTGTGTTCCCCATGCAAATCCATATGAAGATCGACCTTTACTTTTCCCAAAGTATCATTCCCCATGCAAAATCTCTTGGGACTCTTCAAAATTACAAGTGGCGCGAGGTGGAGGTGCTTGGAGTGTGAGTGGCATGTTGACTGAGTTGCCCTTGGCCTCCCCTAAGTGATCTTGTGATTACCTTCTAGATCCTCCAAGCATGGATGACAAGTGACAACTCCAATGGCTTGTCACTAGGGTAGGCATGCAATTCTCTGTTGGATTTCCTAAAACTCTATTCTCTCTCCCCTTAGCCCATTATCACATCCAAATACATTAAGCTGTGCATGCATGAAAAGTGGCACAAGCCACATGGTATTAAGCATGCTTATGGTCCTTCAGGGCTTAAGCCCACCTAGTTGGCCGAAAATTCTAGGGCTTAAGTGGCCCTTCTCTTGGGTTTTGGATGCCTAATATTGAGGCCCAAGGCCTTAATCACTCTATGCCTCATCCATGGCCCTTAATAAAATAAAACTTAGGCAACGAAATACAGATGAAAAATCTAGCTAAGTCTAGGTTATCATATTTTGTCCCTTGTCTGAAGCCTTTTAAAGGGCAGGACAGTCAGGTGTCCTTCTGACATTCTACTGATATGCTTGTCTAAGAGCCCTTCGATCTTGGCCATCCATTCGCTCTCTAGACTTGAAGGGTTGTATAGACTAAGTGACTAATGGGACAAGGCATGCATGTTCTTGTAGCTTGCCTTGGGTCCAATCCTGCAATCCTTCCCCTAATACAGGTCTCCCATGTGGCGCTAGACCATACCTCCAAGATCAAATAATATGGCCTACAGGTCCGTAATCTTTCTCGTCCCAGGCTTACTCCAGATGTGATGTCTCAAATGGAGTATAGGCCTTTGTGTAAAATACCTGCCTCCTCTTGAGCGTCTTCGTGTTGTCTTAGAGAGCTCATACATCTGTACTAGCCTTGTCCTTGACCATTTCTCGCCCTTGTATAGTCCTTGCTTGCCGATCACAAGATGAAAAGTCCTTTATCACGCAGTGCTGAGATGTGTCTGTTAGGCTTTTGACATAGTGTTGCTAGCCCTACTTTGGGCTAGCTGTACTTTGCTTGACCACTACCTCATCTTCTGTAGCAGCTTGCCTGCAGGAAGGGGTCTCTTCCCTTGCTTCGATGCAGTGCTGTCAACACCCATGGATCTTAATGATTATTGCCTCATAATCTTGATTATGTTGTCCATTATTGACGCCTAAGCTTCAGCTTCCAAGCCTCTATTCCACTCACTTTGGTCACCTGCTAGTCTCTTCTAATCTCAAGCATTAATAACTATAAATGTGTGTTGTAGCATGATCAACCTCCAATGGAATGTACAGTCTCAAATTTTTAATTCCTATGTGATCTCCATTCACAACTAGTTCTCCAAGATCATCACGAAAATTTACTCCCAACCATCATATTCCTAAGTATCACCCTTTTGCTATGCACCCCGATAGCTTCCACAATCGGCCTATATTTGAGATCTCTTAGTTGTATCACCATTGAGTCTATCTAGCTCAACAACTAGTGGGAAAACTCTTACCACACTTTGATAGAGAAATAGACTCATCTCCCCAAAACCATGAACTCTCACACATATATCCTAAGTTGTCTCTTGCATCCTTAGTCCAAATTAATACTCCTTAAAAACACATTCATGATCGATGACAACATACTAGTACCAATCAACCTAAGCACACCACACTATAGAAACAAATATCACCATATCAACGTGTAAGGCTTGTCACTAAAAGGAGTGATCTAAAAGAGTTTACCCAAGACATTCTTTCCATCAATTTCCCTTGGTGTGATGTAAGAACTCAAAAACTTATTCACTAAGTCAAGCCCAGAGTTGGAATTTAAAGGAAATGATTTGCATCAGAAATGGGAAGGCTGCAACAACGTAGTTGGGTTCAAGGTTGGTCCTTTCATTGAAAACTTTTTTTCTTTTGACAAAAAATACAAGGAAAATAAAATTCTAACAATTAGTCAAAAATAGTTCCAAAACTCTTGTAAGCACTAAGTAGTTAAAAAGATTTCATTAGGTTGGACAAGGTAGTTGACTTCTAAAAAATAAGTAGATAAAGTAAATAGACTTAAAAAGATATTCAGGAAAATGACTTAGAATCTGATGCGAATCATTTCCTAAAATATCTACCCTTTAACCTAAGATCCGAAAATAATCATTTTCCAAGCTACGCACATTCTATAACTTTATATATGATGCAATCATTTTCAAAAGTCTGCATAATCGATACCTTTAAATCTCAAAAATCAAATTCACGTCTTAAAATGTCCAAATCTATAACTTATATTTGATCAAAATTCAGCCCTAATGATCGCAGATTAAATAACTTCATATTTGACCAAACTTGCATACTAAGTCTACAAAACCTAAAACCTCAAATTTTGTTAGAAATCATTTCTTAAAGTCTGCAACACAAAAACCTTAAATTAGATCAAAGTCATTTCCTGAAGTCTGCAAAATCAGTAACCTTAAATCTAAATCATCTCTTGAAGCTTGCAGAATCTAAAACCTCAAATGTTATCAAAATCATTTCTTAAAGTCTACAAAATCTAAAACCTTATACGGGATTAACTCATATAAACTATTCCTTTAAAGTTTCATGAATCTACAACCTTATATTTCATATAATTAATTTCATAAACTCCGGAGAATCTAAAACCTTAAATCTCCTTGGGTGATCCGGAGCTATTACCTTCCTCAGTTCAAGACTTTTGTTTCTATCCCATGATCAGAATGGCTAGGCCAGGTTGTCCCTATTCAGCGGTGGATGTTGTCATGCTTTCCTGCCCTAACACATCGATTTTCTCCAAGCTTCAATATCCAATATTCAAGCCTAATTGCTAATACTTCAAGCCTACAATACTAAAGATTCATGTATATCATACTAAAATTCAAGCTAACTTTGCTAAAGATTCAAGTCTTGCTACACAAATTTCAAGCCTATCGTATTAAGATTAAAGCCTAATTCTGGTGATGTACCCAGGTGACATATGGACTTACCCAAAGTCATAAAATCTCCAATACTACCTGTGGCGTCCCTAGCCCCCACTTGTGATTTGGCAAAAGCTATGATGTCGGGATGTTGGTCGCTCAGGTCATACACCTCTCGCATAATATAATAATAAAGTGTGTGCTCACATGCTCAATAAATTTGTATAGTTAATTCGTAGTGAAAAATAAAAAAAATAGTCATTTAACACTAATTAATAGAACCAAAAGATTTTAAATACAACACAACCCAGGTTATCCATAAGCCAAGAGTCTCCAAACATAAGTTAGTGGATATTACAATCATATGGTCTTTTTATAAAATTCAAAACACAACACTTAGTCAAAATGGGGAAAACTCCCCAAACCTAAATCTTCTGGTAGTGTTGGATCTCCATGTTCATAACCACCACCAAACTCTTCCTCTGCATTAAAACTGGTTCCGAGGAGGTTGGACCATTGTGGGACTACAACAGTAAAGTTTTGAAAAATCTCAGTGAGACTAAGACTAACCCTAAAAAATGCATGCCAGTGGAAATGAAAATATAACATTTGACATTTCACAATTAATCAAAACCAAATTTAACCAAATAACAGTCAATTTCATCCAACAAGTTTCTGCATAACGAAACTCAAGTATTGACCAAAATTTTCGGCGCAAGTATTACAGACCCAAAAATACCAATTCTCAAAAAAATTCATTCTCTTAATGTGTGCATCCCAGTCTCCCCTACATGGGCTGTCCACACACCCTGGCTCTTACGCCACATCATGGGTAACAATCGTGTATGTGACTTCATTACGAGTGAAGCCTAGCTTCACGTATCATCCTTGACCATGACATCCTTTGGCCTCGGCCATTAGAGAGGCCACAACTTCAACTCGAGAGCATTATCGTCTCACCCAAGCCAATTGTGGCCCAACGACAACCCAAGGTCTGTCACTTAGTACTATGAGCTCTCGAGTGACCACAGGAGCTCCACTAAGATAATGCCACATTTCGGCTTTAGGTCATGATACTCACACACCCACAAAAATCCTGTTTATTTTAAACGCCTACACACCCACACTGTTTGAAAATAAAATAACTAATTTCAAACCAAAAACCTAGAAAAATTTTCAAGTCAATTTATAGGGCTTAAAATCATCCAATGATAAAAAATCCAACAAACAATTCCATGTTATAAGGAAGTCCAAACGTAAGAAATTGCATCAAGCATTTACATGCTAAAAGATAGTGCAATATGGGAAATTTCCAGAAAGCATTCACAAGTTATAAATCATTGCAAATGTGGAAAATTCTAGCAACCATTAGTATGTAGAAAATAAGTTCAAACTTCTAGCAACCATTTACTGGCCAAAAAATAATGTGAATGAGGGAAAATTTTGAGCAAGCATAACTTGGAAACAAGAGAAATAAAATATGAAATTTCACAACACCATTGCATCCAAACAATAACTATAAAATCACAATCCCAATCAGTACAAATCAAACAAACAAAACTCAACTCTACACACCCATAAACATCATCCTGTGGGTTACATCCAACAACCAACATTTTCTCAACAAGTTATCGATCCCAAAGACAACTGGCCCTATGCAAAACTACATCCCATGCTTCACAGCTCAACCGAGAACCCCAAACACCCAAAGAACAATGATACAATAGCAATTCCATAGATGATTTCAACAATAATTCATGACAGATTCCGCAACAGAGACCAACACAACCAATAAACTTCACAACCATATAACAAAGGTGCAGGACCATAACCAGAGACTAGCAATAGCAGTTTCACAATCACTCAATAGCGGTACAGCCATCTCATAACCCACATAATAAAGGTGTAGGGCCATACCAGAGGCCACTAACAGTAATGTCACAAATCACATAATAGAGGAAATCAAAAGGACATGAAGCAAAAAACTTCGACAAATATAATTTTCAACATATTAGAGGCGTGTAAAAGATAGATCAATAACACAAAACTTTCATTCCCAACAGCAATATATTTGGAGCTCGGTACCAAGCATCACTTACCTCCATGCGGAGGGGGGAAATCTTTGGATGATTGCTCGTGTTCCGAACTTCACGCCAGCTGCCACTACTTTTCCATCCTTGTGTGTGGTTTGGTTGAAGGTTGGAGAGCTTTGGGGGATTTATGGGCTTGGGTTTAAGTCATAGGTGATAGGATGCGGGTTTGAGTGATTGAAAGATGTTTTCCAGTGATGAGGGTGGCCAGGAGTGCACCGATAGCTCTTAATTGAACAAAGTGGTAGAGGGCAAGTCCTTAATAGGTGCCATTTTGAGGTATACCAAATCCTTCCTCAACAGACAAGTCTTTTCTCCTTGTATTAGCATAACTCTTTTGTTCGCTCTAAACTGCTGCCATCTTGTCTTGTATGATTCTAACTTGATCATTCATCCCTTGAATTAGCTCTGATCCATAAGCTTGTTTTCACCCACTTCATCCCAAGATAAAGGTGGCCTACACTTCCTCCCATACTGGGCCTCACAGGGTGCCGTTTGAACGATTCTTTGGAAGTTGTTATTATAGGCAAACTCTATGAGGGGTAGGTGATTTTACTGGCTACTCTTAAACTATGTAGTGCAAGCTCTTAACATATCTTCCAAGCTCTAAACAGTCAGTCTTGATTAACCATCCATTTGTGGAAGCACTCTTGAATCTTAGATTTCTGCCAACCGCAACTTGTAAGCTCTTCCAAAAAAGTGAAGTAAGCCTTAGGTTCTGATCTGATACAATAGTCTTAGGCACTTCATGCTGTAATAGGCTCCTAGAAATTTGAGGGATGAATTTCTTTAGGCCTTAGGAACACGTAAGTTTTCACGAATTAACCAATCGCATAGGTTTTGGTCTATCAGTATAGTTAGCATTACCACTCACTATGGGGCCAAAAATATATTTTATTTATTAGAGGTACCTAGAACTTTCAGAATGAGATATGGTTTGCACCATTAGACTCAAAGGAATATTTAGTATTCTATGGCGCAATAAACTCATTTTCAGTTTTCAGTCAAAACATTTGTTCGAAAATGCATTTTGATTATTTCGAGTCACTTCATAATTGAATTTCGATAAAAAAAAAATTGTACTATCATGTTAGTATGATTATTTAAACTTTTTCAGTGCAAGGTTTATTTTTCACTTTTCTGGAGTGAATAGTAACCTTGATGGTAGCACCAAGTGTAATGTTTTCAAAATCACAGTTTGGAATGTCCAAATTAGATTAGAAAAGTCTTATTTGTTTCCAAACCCTAAACTGATCCAATTTCTAGATTAGTGTTTAATCAATTGATTAAATCATTTCAACATACTATTAACCAATAAAATTCATATTATGAAATCATTATTCAGCCCTTTAAATCTTTGAAAATCTATTGAGTAAAAAAAAATTGGATTTAAGCTTGATAGCAACCCAAATCCTAGCCAAACCCTCTTTAAACCCCTAGTTGAGGCCCATTCGGTTAAAGCCCATTAAGGCCGACGAAATTGAGCCACCCTGGCAATGCTTGTGGAGGAAGTTTCCCCCCATACATGGCTGACTAAACTCTACCCAAAGAAGCCCCTAGTTGTACTTGATGTGAAGGCAAGGACCACCTCGTTACCACACATTCACACAGCAGCTCCAGACAGCAATACCATGGGCTGGTTTTGCCCTTTATTTTGGCCAACCCACCATCACTCAATTGTCATTCACCGTCCGATAATCACTCCTCAGATGTGTAAGAAGGAGTCCAGTCCAGTCCAATTGCATTTCATCACTTTCTCACATTTTTCTTGGAGAGAAACCTGGAGGTTCTCTTGAACAGCTTTCTTAAGTGTTTTGGCTCACCATTTGTGAAGCATTTTTAATTATTTTCTCACTATGTTCCCTTCCCTAAAGTTCTTACAATTTGAGTCTAGTTTCTTTTGGTATCTTTGATGTTCATTGTCATGGTCATTTGATCTGTTTTAACCATGAAACGATCGTTCTAGTCAATAAACTGGACAATGCTTGATATTTTGGAGCCTTTGACCAAGCTATTGGAAGGTTCTTGGTATTTTGGAGCTTTAGAGTGTAGTTAACATGTTTATATGTAATTTTTATGAGGAGTAGTTGCATTTTATAAGCTTTTGATGAAATGTTTTCTTAGATCAAAAAAGTTGGAAACTGGAAGGAGTAAAATAGTTTATCTTTTGTGAAAACTTGGATCTTTTGTGGTTCAATCATGCTCCAATAGCTTTGATATTTTTATATGATGCATCTCAGTCTTCAATATATATTTTAGGATGTTAGTTTGAAGATTGTTTGTGTTGATTGTTAAAGATATGATTTTTATGCATGAAGGCACTCGATTAGGCCATAAAGTTGAGGTTTGTGGTTAGATCCATGTTTTAGTTTACTTTTAGCCATGTGATCTTTAGTTTAATGCTTGGTTTTATTTTAGGACATGTTTTAAAACCATTTCATGTTGTTGGTTTGTGCTTTCTGTCATGGTATGTTTCGTATCAACTCGTTTGATCAAAACCAAACTTTGAGAAAAACTATTTTTGGATAAGTGTTGAAGCCAAGTACTTCTAGATGAATTTTGTGACTTTTGGTGACTTTTACTTGATGAATCAAAGCATGTTAGTCCTTAGGAGTGTGTTAATGGCATATTGAAAGAAAGGTTTTGAACTTTTAGAGTTCTTAGATATGTTTTAAAAAGAGGTAAAACCTTTAGATTCAAGGGCTATGTTTTAGTTAACCCTTGAATCTCAAGGTTTTACAAAGATTTGTGTTTTTATAAAGTGGATTTGTGTTGACTGTTTTAGTATGCTTTTTAAAAATAGGATGTGATCATCTATTTTGCAATATCTTGATTTTAAGCATAAATTATGAGGTTGGATAGAATTGCAACAAAAGTTAAAGTGTTTTGCCCTTAAAGGTTTAGGCCTCAGTGTATTCGTCACAGTTGTGATTTTCTATAAAATTTTCTAATCAGATATTTAGATTGAGGACAAAACTTACATGAAGAATGTGAATTTTAGTGAGTTTTGGAGTTAAGGTTCAAAATCCTTAAGTTAGGGGTAAAATGGTCATTTTTTCACATGTAGAGGGTAAAATGGTAATTTTACTCTAAAATAGTATTTTTCATGTTTCTAATTTACTAGTGATGAAGTTCTAACACTTAGAAATCCCTACTTACAGTTTTTCGTGTTTTGTGCTTTCTCCATAAACTCGACAATCACTGTAAGTTAGCTTTTAACTTACTGTCAAATTACTATATATGTGTGATGGGTAAGGGAACTACGGTTTATGTACTTATTTTATCCTATATGTCATGCTACGCCATGTCACTATATGTATAACTATTACACATGTTATATTCTGTCACAACATATGCATTTCTCATACTATATATTCTGTCATGACATATTTGTCTTTTACACTATATATTGTCACATAATGTTATCTATTATATGTCATGTATTGTTATCTATTACACGTTATACCATGTCACGTAATATTTGTCTATTATATGTTAACCGTATTACGTACTAATGTCTACTACATGTTACGTCAAGGCATTCATCTCACGTACATGTCACATTAAGTTACGTTAGGACATTTGTCTTTTTGTGTCATGTCACATCATGTCTCGAGAACAATTTTCAAATCAAGTCAAGTCTGTTTGTGTTTATCACAACCCTAAGCGCTAGGGTGGGGTAATATGTGAAATTTTTTTGTTCACACTTGAGTGTCTAAACTAATGTGAAATTTCCTGAATTGACAAGGTAATGATAACCAGACTTCGAATGGGACCTAATTAACTGGTCACTAGAGTGAAATCAGGCACTAACGACGATGGTGCCACCCACATTTCAATTTCATGTTATACGTACTCATTTTGGTGCAGATACCTGACACGGGATATGTACATTAAGTGCTCCATAGCAGGTGCAGATACCTGTGAATGGGCAAGTATGTTAAAGCACTCACAGCTGGTGCAAATACCTGTATTGTGATGCGGTAGTCGGTAAGGACACGTAGATCAAGGGAAACCGTGTAGCATCCACACATTCACGTTTATTAATCATGCTTACTTATTTAACAAGATTTCAAGTTCATGTATGCCTGTTCACGCTCATGTTATTTAACGATCAGTTATGTTCATGTCAAGTCAAGTTCATGTTTCAGTTCACGTTCAATTCATGTTTCAGCACATGTTTTAGTTTCAAATTCAGTTTTAGTTTCTCACGTTTAGTTCATGTCATGTCAAGTTTCGAGTTCAATTCATGTTTAATTTAAGTCATGTCAGTTCATGCCATGTTGAATCTCCAGTCATACCATGCTTATTTATGATTATGATTATGCATTCATGCCTTTACTATCATGTTGCATTTGTAAAATGTATGTTAAGCTTCCTATTAACTTGTTCAAATTTGTACTCAAATCTCATTGTGATAGTGTCAACTACCTTTTCCCCGAATGATAGGCGATGTGCCAGGATCAAGAGATAGAGCGAAACCTGGCCGATTAGGCAGCGCCGATGAGATGCAGAGATCGTAGTCTCCATGATTAGATTTATAGATAGCATTACAGAGATCTTAGTCGAGTTACGCGGGTTGATTGACAGACTAGCCTAGTAGTTTATTTTGGTTACTGTATCTATGGAGTTCTGTCTCCCATACTTTTGAGATTGTAGTTATTTTGAGACTTATGTTGTAAGCATGGGTGTTTATCATTTCAATGTTTATGGATTATGTTTCAAGTATCTGGGATATTATTAATTGGGTGCATAGTATTGCTAAAAAAAAATTATCCACTACGAATATTGCATACTGTTATATGCATGCTAGGTGCATTGCATCTTTAACTACCATGAACGGGGACAGGTAACCTTGTGTTGCATGTCCCAAAGCTTTAGATGTCTATTCGATCTCAAGCAGAATCTAGTGGCGTCACAGGGTGGTATCAAAGCAATACATCTTTAGGTTAAATCCACATGTCCTTCGAAATTGCACCAAATCTTAGGCTTGAAATTTTTGTCTTTGTTAGGCTTAAATTTCTTGAAGTATAAGAACTAGTATGTGGTTTTGATATATGTGCCCATATGTTTTAGGAAGTGACACATGACTCTCGGTAGAATACCTTGGAACTGAGACATCAATCAAGAGAATCATAATCCTCTTATGGATGGAGGATTTGTTGAAGTTGTAGGTCTACTGACTGGCGTGCTTAGACATCAACAACTGCAGCAAGTACACACCTAGACCCAAAGTCAGGGGTTTTTTGTATGAGAAGTTTCTGATCCACCGTTACCCAAATTTTTTAGGTAATGAAAGACCTTTGAGAGCCAAGAAGTGGATTATTGATCTCTAGCTGACGTATGAGGTATGCGATTGCACTATAGACCAGAAGGTACTATACGCTATATACTTATTCCAAGGAGAAACTGGAATATGGTGGGATACCCGAAGGTAGCTTTTGATAAGGGAACTAGGAACCCTTGCTGCACTAACATAGGAGAGATTCAAGGAAGAGTTTGATAACAAATTTTTCTCAGATTCTATCAAACAATAGAAGGTGTAAGAGTTCACCTCTTTAACTCAAGGCAGTTTATCAGTGGAGCAGCACGCTGCCAAGTTTATGGCACTAGGGAAGTTTGCACCACACCTGATCTCTACATAAAGGATGCAGGTGTAGAAGTTTCAAGCAAGACTTCAGCCTAAGATCCGTAGCCATGTGGCTTGTCATAGAATAGAGACGTACTAAGAGTTGGTGAATGTAGCTGCAATAGCAAAAGCTGAATAGAAAGGTCTAGCGATCCAGGTCAATTTCGAGCAAAAGAGGACCATGTCATTTGCTTCAAGTGGTAGTGCCAAGAAGAAATGGTCTTTTCCCAGCCCAGCTAAAGGCAAGGGAATAGTGACAGGAAGATAGATGCCGTATTTCCACCCTTAGTGCCCGAAGTGTTGAAAGCATCACCCTGGATAATGTCGTTATGGAGATTGTCCGATGAAGGCAAAGGCCACCTCATCACCACCCATTCACACGGCAGCTCTAGAGAGAATACCATGGGAAGGTTTTTCCCTTTCTTTTGGCCAAAACCACCATCACTCAAGTGTCATTCACAACCCTCTCATCATTCTTCAAATGTGTGAGAAGGCGACCAGTCCAGTCCCCTTTCATTTCAACACTTTCCCACATTTGTTTGGAGAGAAACCTAGAGGTTCACTCCTGCTTCTTTTTGCTCGCCATTTTTGAAGCCTTTGTAATTATTTTCTCATGAAGTTACTTCACAAAAGTTGTTCCAATTTGAGTCTAGTTTCTGTAGGTATCTTTTATGTTAATTTTCATGGTCATTTAATCGATGAAAAGTTGTTTTAACCATTGAAAGGTGTCTTTTATGTTAATTTTGAGGGTCATTTTTGGAGCTTTTGACCAAGCTATTGGAAAGTTCTTGGTACGAAATGTTTATGGAGTGTAGTTAACATAGGAAACTGGAATGAGTAGTTTCTGTTTTGTGAAAGCTTGGATCTTTTGTGGTTAAACCATGCTCCAATGGCTTTGATATTTTTATATGATGGTCCTAGGTCTTTAATATACATGTTAGCATGTTAGTTTGGAGATTTTTCACGTTGATTTTTAAAGATATAATTTTTATGCATGAGGAAACTCGGTTAGGCCATAAAGTTGAGGTTTGTGGTTAGATCCACATTTTGGTTTAATTTTAGCCATCTGATCTTGAGTTTAATGCTTGGATTTATTGTAGGACATGTTTCTAAACCATGTGATGTTGTTGGTTTGGTAATTTTTGTCATGGTATGTTTCGGATCAAGTGTTTTTGGTGAAGTATTAAAGCCGAGTACTTCTAGATGAATTTTGTGACTTTTGGTGATTTTTACTTGATGATTCAAAGCATGTTAGTCCATAGGAGTGTGTTAAGGACATATTGGAAGAAATATTTTAACTTTTGGAGTTCTTAGAGATGTTTAAAAAGAGGCAAAACCTTGAGATTCAAGGGTTATGTTTTAGTTAAAACGTTTGGAACTTTTTGTTACAAAGATTTGTGTTTTTATGAAGTGGATTTTTGTTGGATTTTTTAGAATTCTTTTTAAACATTGGATGTGATAATCTATGTTGCAATGTCTTGGTTTTAAGCATACATTATGAGGTTGGTAGAATTGCAACAAAAATCAAAGTGTTTTGCCCTTGAAGAATTCAACCTTAGTGTATTTGTAGTCTGACTATTTCCTTCACATATAGCCGGGTCAACTTTCCTAATGTGTCTATGTTGGTGACTGGCAGAAAATGAGCAATCTTGGTTAATCAAGCTATGATCACCCACATTGAATTATTTCTACTTGAGTTCTTGGAAAGCTGACTACAAAGTCGGTGGCTATACCGTCTCATTTCCATTTAGGGATCGGTTGAGGTTGTAGGTTTTTGGTTGATCTTTGGTGTCCCACTTTTACTTGTCCACAGGTAGGGCCCCTTTTGACAAACATTGCTATATCTCTCTTCATTCCTTCTCATCAGAAGCCTTTCTTCAAATCCTAACACATCTTCATACTTCCTGGATGTACCAAATATGGTGCAGCATGGGACGCTACAAGTATCTTCTCCTTGACCACAAGATTAGAAGGGATCACCCTTCGGTTCTAGTACAATAGGGTACCGTCCATATTGAGACTATAATGCATAGGCCTTCTCGACTTTCTAACCCTTCTTTGACTATCCAACAGTTTCATGTCCTTTCTCTATTAAGTTTTCAACTTTTAGAATTCTATGACTCTAGCTTCCTGCTTAAAGGCAATGACCTCTTCCTACTGTGAACTCACCACCAGCAGTCTGCTCATTCCAAAGAAGAGAGAATCCATCTCTGATGATTCTGCTACATCCTCCATTTAAGGCTTCCGATGTAGTGCATCAACAACCAGGTTAGCCTTCCTAGGGTGGTACTTGTTCTTGCAGTAGTCATCTCTGATTATCTCCAACTACATGCTCTCCCTTATATTAAGATTCTTCATAGTCAAGAGATGCTTCAAGCTCATGTGGTCCATATACTTCCCACAATTTTCCTAGTACCAGTCATAGGTGGACCGTGTGGTTTTCTAGATCTTGCTAGTAGACTAGAATGTCGTCCAAAAAAACTACCACGAATGAATCCAAGAAAGGCCTGAACATCCTGTTCATAATATCCATGAACTCCACGAGTTTATTGGCCAATCCAAAAGGTACCACCTTGAACTCATAATGCTCGTATCTAGTTCTTAATATAGTCTTGCGCACATCTCTCTCCTTGATTCTCAATTGGTAGTATCCTGACCTAAGGTCAATTTTCTAAACTACTGCTACTCCTTGTAGTTGATCGATAGGTCGTCAATCCCTGGCAAGGGGAACTTATTCTTTATTGGCACCTTATTAAGTTCCTGGTAATCTATGCACATCCTTAGACTCTCATCCTTCTTCTTAAATAATATCGATGCTCCCATGGTGATGAACTTAGTCTATCCCTTCACCATAAGCTCTTGCAGTTGCATCTTCAACTCCTTCAATTCAGATGGCACCATTCAATAGGGTGCCCTATGTACAAGAGTTGCTCCCAATTCCAAGTCAACTACGAACTTGATTTCCCGAATAGGTGGCAACCCTAGAAGATCATTGGAGAAAACTTCTGGGAACTCCTCGACGACTGGAATCCCTGTTATCGACTTCTTTTCTATTGGTTTTAACACCACTTGAACTAGGTATGCTTCCACTCCATTGACCAACTTTTCCTTAGCTTGAATGTCGATGTCACCGTGGTTATTGTCTTAAGCCTATTTCCAGTAAACTCCATACTTTCTTCTTTGGGTGGTTGGGAACTAACCACCCGACTCTGTCAATTGATACTATTGTAGTGTTGGAACAACCAGTCTAATTCTAGGATAGTGTCAAACTTGAGAAGGTTGAACACTATCAGGTCTATTTACAACACTATTCTTCCTAATTCTAAAGGGCAACCTAACGCAACCCTTAAACATTCTACAACTTTTCCAATCGGTAGAGTTACTTCTAGAGTTTGTTGTAGGGACTTCTTACAAAAACTACACATTCATGAGAATGTAGTATATACAAATGATTTAGATGCACCTAAGTCAAACAAGGTATAAGTGCAAAATTCATATAGTTTGACTCTTCCAGATAAAGTCAAACACTTTAACATTGACGACATGCTTTATAAAATGCCATAATTTCCAAATATTAAAGAAAGTTCATACTTGTCCCTCCTTCTAAATCTAGTCTCCGGAACCTCTTCATCAACTTCTTCAGGTGTTAAAGCATATACGCATTCTTGCACATATTGTCTCTAGCCCGACCTTCCTCCACCTGGGTCGACCCATTACCTTGGGCAGCACTAGGGCATTCCCTGGCGAAGTGCCCCATCTGGCTACATCTAAAAAAGCCTTGATCCTCAATCTTATGACTGTGACAGATCTCCATATACACAACTACTACCAAAGTCTCCATCTCTATCAAAATCTATGATTTTGAGGAATAGGACTGTAGTGGGACTGCCATGGTAAAGTTTTAAAAAATATCAATAATTGAAACTAAGTCCAACACTTAACCTAATCATGATTTTAAAAACAATATGCTAAAAGTTGATGCAAGGAAATATTATTCTTGACATTACACACTTAACCTAATAAAGGACATCTTAGCTACAGTCAACTTCACACAAAAATTTATCGTAAAACAAAACTCAAAGCACTTGAATAGTTTCCAAACAAACTCAAGACTCAATTTTTAAAACATCAATTTTATAAATGTGTGCACCACAGTTCCCCTAAATAGACCATCCACACACCTTGGCTCTTTTCAATACACTAGGTAACGGCCATGTGTGTACATCATTCTGTGCAATGACTGGCTTTGCACCCATCCTTGACCATGAAGAGAGGCCATTGCTTCAACCCAATAGTGTTACCGTCTTGCCCAAGCTCGTTTTTGTCCCAATGACAACCCAAGGGACATCACTCATTGTTATGCACTCCTGAATGACCAGATGAGTTCCACAAACATAATACTCCATTTCGGCTTGGAGTCATAATATTCACACAGCCACATAAAACCCGTTTATTTGAAATGCTTATAAACTCACACTATTCAAAAATAAAATAACTCATTTTAAACAAAAATTAAAAAAAAAACAACATTTTCGAATCAATTTATAGGCTAAAATAGTCCAATAATAAGAAACTAAGCAAACAATAACATGTTATTAAGCAGTCCAAATGTAAGAAATTCCATCAAGTGTTTACATGGTGACAAATAGTGCAAAGTCAGAAACTTCCAACAAGCATTCACAAGCTATAAATCAATGTGAATGTGGGAAATTCTAGAAGCCATTTACCGGCTAAAAAATAGTGTAAATCAGGGGAAAATCCCAGCAAGCATAACTCGACAACAACATAAATAAAACATGAGATTTCACAAAACCATTGTATCTAAACAGTAACTTTACTATCAGAATTTCAATAGACACAAGGCCAAGCAGCTAAAACTCAACTCCACACTTCCATAAACATCATCTTGTGGGTTACATTCAACTAGCAACATTTTCTCAACAAGTTACAATTCCCAACCAACAACCAACCCCTTGCAAAACTACATATCATGCTTCATAGCTCAACCAAGAACCCCGAAAGATGGCGCCCTCGACCCCCACGTGTGATTTGGTAGAAGTCATGACATAGGGATGATGAGCACACGAATCATACACCCCATCGCCATGAGCAAGTGTGTGCAAACATGCAAAATGTGTACAACATAAATATCATATCGGAACAAAAAATATTAGGTAGTCAAACTAAGTACCACAAAGTTTTAAACACGGTACAACCCAAAATAAAATCCTCCAAGAAGTTATACAGTCATTCGGATTGTAAATATAAATAAAGCGGTAACAGGTCCCACGACAAATACAGATAAGAAATATATATCAGTAAGCCAATCACTCCTCTGGCAAAGCCAGTCCCTCCAACTCTAACTCCTCCTCTGCATCAAACTTTATAGTTCTAAAATGGAACCGTAGATAGGAATACCACAGTGGGATTTCGCAATCTCAGTAAGTAATCAACATGCAACAACCAAGAGTTTAAAACATGCATTTATACAACCATCAAAGTAAGACAACCATACAAACAAAAGACAGCAATATCATTTCTTCTACCCTTTTCCAAAATAACACATTTAAACAGAACACTCACACCAAAAACTCCTTTCGCCCAAAACACTACCATTTATTACGCATGCACCATGGTCTCCCTTATGGACCATGCGCACACCCTGGCTCCCTTTGTCACACCACGGGTAACGATCGTCCATGTGACTTTGTTACGAGTGTTGCCCAGCTCCGTGCCCGGCACATAACGTGACCAAACAACCTCTAACCCCGCTAGCAGAGGGGCGACACAGTCAGCACAAGAGCGTTACCATCTCGTCCGAGCCCATTATCACTTGGTGACAACCCAGGGGACATCACTCAATTTATTACTCTCCCGAGTGACCAGAGGAGCTTTACTGAGGTAATGCTCAATCTCGGCTTGGGGTTGTGATATGCGCACACCCACACGATATCACCAGTACACGAAAATCCAATTTTCAATATACACAACATGGCATAGCACAACACAATTAAATATCAAAACAAATAGTAGTTACGATAAAAGTGCAGATGCATGACAGGCAATATATTGGATGACATGGCATAACACACATTAGACAATCTACAACATCACAACAATCACATGTACACAGATTTACAAACCAAGCTACATGTGTAATCCCATCCTCCATCCGGCCCATGGCCTAATTCCCAACCACTACTACGATATCAACCCAACAGTCCATCAGACCCAAAGCCTTTCTCAACACAACCAGACTACACATAGTGTTAGTGATAAAATTATGCTCTAAACTCAAGGGTCACATTAGAGAGGTACTTACGACACGGGCGGGCAAATTTGGATGATCGAGTGAGCGTCAGTCTATGGAGTCCAGAGATTGGATGAGTGCAAGCATTGCTACGCAAACAGACAAGTACGGTTAGACAAAATCTGAATGCAATCTAAAAATTTACAACACAAAACAAGGGGCAGAGAGCTTACTGAGGTGACACGAATAGTGGCGGTGAGGTAGCGGCAGAAGTGGATCTAGCAAGACAGAAGGCTACCGGTGGGATTTCTCTTGAAGGGGATGTCAGATCTGGGGTGCACATGGGTGGAGGAATAGATTCTCATGGTGGAGGGTGGCGGAGCAGAGTGGGACAGTGGCCAAAACTGGGCCTTAGCTCACAAGATGGGCTGTTTCTAAGGAATAAGATTTTCAGGAATGGGAAGGGAAAGGCCAGGGGTGGTTGTGCAACCATTGAAACGCCATTGACGGCAGTGGCTCATGGCGGCGCTTGGTTGAAAAACTTCCTATGGCTACAGGAAGGGGGATTTGAGGGAGAGGAAGATGATGGTGATGTGTTTGAGAGAATGAGAGGAAGCTTTGAGATAATTTCAAAAGGGAGAGGCTCGGCCTATTATAGGCCGAGTAGGGGTCCTCGGCAATCAAAGTCACTGCTGCGATTGGGGGTGGTGGACGGCGCAGGTTCTATGAGAGACCCATGCATGGCAAGCGACCAATGGCCTCTAGCAGCGGTGAGCCATTTCCATGGCTAAAATGGTCACAGGTTGTAGAGAGGAGGGGTAGAAAAGCAGGACGCAGGGCTCACGGGTTGGGGATGACAGGTTGTGGTACTGGTGGTGGACGGGCTCACAGTGGAGGATGCATGGCACAATGCAGATGGCTGAGAAGGCAACGATGCAGGGCTTGGGCATGGAGGAGGAAGCAAGAAGAAGAGAAAAAAAAAAAAGAAAGAGATAAGAGAAAGAGGGGGCTTGCGACGCTAGGGGGAAACTAGAAGAGCGAGGGTTTTCAACCCTTCAAAGATGAAACGGCGTCGTTTCAAGGGTGGGGGAAAATTTTCTCCTTACCCAAAATGGCATCGTTTAAGATGGGAAGGATGGGTGTCCCTAATGCACACAGGCTGGTCCCGAAATCCAAACTCTTACTCGGCCCAAAACTCACAACACAACACACAAACCCCCTTTCCTAACCCACTACACCAAAAGGCCCAAACCAAAAAAGAATAATAGAAATAAAATACAAGGAAATAAAATAAAAATAAAATAAAACAACCAATAATACTATTCAATAAATAAAAACACACAAATTTTGGGATCTCACAAAAAACACAAAAAGAATCGAGATACCATAAACATTCTAGAGATGATTTCAACAATAACACAAGATTCCACAACATAGACCAACTCAACCAATACATTTCACGACCATATAACAGAGGTGTCCAGAGTCCAGTAATAGGAATTCTAAAAATTACGCAACAGTGGTGCAAGGCCATGCCAAAGGCCAACAACAGCAATTTCAAAAATCACATAGCAGAGATATAGGTCCATACCAAAGGCCAACAATAATAATATCACAAATCATGTAATAGAGGGAAGAAAATGGATACCAAGCAATAAAAATGCATCAAATCCTATTTTCAACATCTCAGAGGCATGTAAAAGTGTGATCAACAGCACACAAAGTTTCTCAATACCAACAGTGGGGAAAAATCTCTAGATGATCATGGGTGTTCCAAACTTCACACCAACAACCTATTGCTTTATCTTCCTAGGGCGTGGTTCGGTTGAAGGTTGGAGGGCTTTGGGGAATCTCTAGCCTTGGGTTTGACTCAGAGGGGAGGGGAAGTGGGTTGAGTGATTGGGAGGTGTTTTCAAGTGGTTAAGGTGGCTAGGAGTGTGCCAATGGACATTGATTCAACAAAATGGAGGAGGGCTCAAGTGGTTGGGGTCTTCTGCACCGTGAGTGAGGATGGTTAGGGAGGGGGCTTTCGATGTGAGGGTTGCAATAGGTGGTGGAGGGTGCCAACTGGGACTGAGGGAAGAGTTAGAGAAAGAGAGAGACAAAGAAAGAAAATGAGAGAGAGAGTGATGGAGACAGAGAGAGAGCGAGAGCGAGAGTGCATGAGCCAAACATAGAGAGATAGAAACTGAGGGAGAGAGCTCATTCTTGTTGGCATCAAACAAGGAGTTGCATGATGAGGTGGCGACAGGGTGGCCGATGGAGAAGTGCGGTCGCTGTGGGATAGGGCTTTTGAAACCCAAAAATGGGTATGTGCCTTTAGAGACCTAGAGATAAAAAGGGAAAAAAGAAAGAGAATGGAAAAGGGGAAAGAGAGGGTGCTTGGTTCTTGCAGTGCAGAAGGGGAGATAGTTCTTACCTTAGTTATAGGATGAAAATTCTTTCACGGGTTCAACAAACTTAGCCCTCTATTGGTGGAAATGTTCAGTAGACAGGGTCAACTATGTTGGCCAGAGCTCAACCAATGGGTTGGATTCAGAACTAGAAAGGTGCTACTATTGTTTGAAGAGGGGATGGGGAAGATGTTTAAGGAGTGGGAGAAAATAAGGAGAAAGTGTTTTAGGGTTTTAACGACACACAGGCGGGGCCTTCTAATGGGTTGAGGACACAGGTGGGCTTTGGGCTTGGGAAGTCTAACGAGCTAGGTTCTCACACATTGTAAATATGATATATAAAAAAATCTATGCCTAATAAGTTGTATGCCCTAGGGCTAAATAAACAACATAGCAACAGCTAGCAAACAAATGTGCTGTACAACACATTTGGCAAAATTTTGTAGCTAAGTGAGGTTTATATGCTTAGTAATAACTAGTAGTTAAGTGGGGTGTGAGGACCTTACCAATGCAAAGGGACAGACCACCAATGTGGTTGAGTGGAGGAAATTGTTGCGGGTGCTACAAATTATAGCTAGTCCAACATGCGGCAAGCAAGTACCTTATAGCTTTCCTAGCATATACGTCCTAGTGTGAGGTGTAGAAGAGCGTCTCACCCCATGGTAGGAGAGTTAGGAAATTCTCTCACCATAAAGGCGAGAAAGAGCACCTAAAGAGACCAGTGGCTTTGACGATACAAAAGCTACTCGCCCAAGGTGAGCAACGGTCTAGGAGAGGCCAGATCAAGTATGGAGCTTTTCAAAATAACACAAAAGGTGCTCAGAGGAGTAAGAGTGTCCTACGCAAAAGCCACACTCCACCTGCAGGGTCACATCCAAAGTGATCCTATGGAGGGATTACGACTCGGGAAGTCATATCATCTGAACCCAAAGGTATGGTCCGATGCCATGTGGAAGACCCTCTTTCAAAGACAAACAAAGAAGTTGGCAAACCATAGAAACTACAGACAACACCCTGGTCATCTGTCTCTGTCATCCTGTAGTGTGACAGTCAAGGCCAAATAACTCCTATTCAAGCATACCCAGAGTCAGAGATATGTTAGAAGGACATCTGACAATCCCACCTTATAAAAGGGATTTGGACATGGGAAAAAATCTCACTTTTAGGATCTTAGCCACCTGAGACCGTGAATAGCCGAAATCTACCGAGGAATCAAAGAAGGGAGAAAGGTGACTAAGTAGCGAGCCCGACGATGTGAGGTAGGTTAGCTTCTAAGATAGGACTTGGGAATGTGGGCTCAATGTTGTATGTAAGAGGAATTTGGACCATTATGTTTACCTTATGTTCATTCCCTATTTTTTCGAGACTTTGAATGTGTTTGCTGTTTTTCGCTTATACATGATCCTTGTGTATGTATCTATATCTCTGTGTGACTATGTGTACCATGCAAAAATCATCATGGGGCGAGACAGAGTTCCCAATGCCCATTCCTGCGAGGCGTCACCACAAGCTTCAAACAAGTAGAGAGATTCTACATGAATGATTGGAGTGGGGCAGTATAGTGTTGGCCTCACCTGATAGTTGGGATGCAGAATCTCCCGGCGTATCTTGTGTTGGTGCCTTGAGTTGGTTGACCAGGTAGATGTCCTCCATGCAACATGTTATCTCTGTGGGAGAGTTGACCTACGTTGGGGTACAAGTGAGTTAGCTTTAATGAGGCCGATCGGGTAGAAAGGGTTTCCCTAATGTCGAGCTGCGAAGCAACTCATCCCCTTTTGGCCCATTAGGCAACAAAATGTCTGTGTAAGGAACATCTATGTGATGAATCGCTAGGTGTTGGCAATTGTACCAAGTGAGACCGATATGATTTTACGATTTGACCTACTAGAGTGACAGGTGATGCCTCGCCTAAGTAATACTCATGTTTTAAACTATAATGCACAAAAGGGTAACTCCTTAGAGGGTAATTTCTCACCATGCTTGTGTGTGTGTGTGTGTGTTAAAAGGGTGATTCCTACCATGTTTTTACGGACCCATGTGTCCATGCCCTAAGGGTTATTCCCCGCCAAGGCATACATGCATGCATCTTCTCACTATTTACATGAACTGTCCATTGGATTTTTAGGACCATTTCTCTCGTTAGTAGTTTTTGTCATGGGGGCCTAACTTGCCTATGGTTTCACTCTTGGAACCATAGACTTCAATGCAGAGTTAGAACCAAGAGTGATGCCTGAGGAGAAAAAGCCAACCCTACCTGAACCCTGAAGATGGAGGTCTATCTTTGTCGTAGGTGCCATCCATTATTTTGAGTTGTATTTAGCCTTTTGCAAATGGGGTACCCACTATGTTCGGTCTACCACCTCTGAGGCGATGAACATTCCATTTTGGGCTGTAAAATCTCTATGTTAATATTCACGAGGAATGATAGTAATGATTTCTAAATATGGATTAGACTCTGGTATTGCAAGGTCTAGTTATCGACTAAGCCTTTATCTTTTTCACTGCGATCTTAAACCTAAATCCCACACGTGCACTTCCATCCAAATGAGACGTGCCTAACCCAACCAAATCCTAGGTGTTGACTGCCTGGCTAGCAGTCTTGACACCAAAAAACCTCGATTGGACCTTTACACGAGGGACGGGATATCACATGGGGAGTGTGGTACATTTGGCAAATTTCAAGCAACTAAATGTGGCTTGTACGCTTAGCAACCTAGAAATCTAATGGGGGTTTATACCACCAAGCAAAACTTGCATCCGAAGAAGGGGACTCATTGTTGTTCTAACTTTTGGGTTAGGTCTCTCAAAAGTGTTGAGTCTTATGTTTCAACTGCAAAACTACAAGGTAAGAAGTTTGTTGTAGTGACCTCTCGTGATTCCGTTGCCAATGTCACAAGGGGGTCCTGGCTAGGGGCACCACAACATGTGTCGTCACTACCAACACACATGTTCTTCGCACACAACCATGTCATGTTGTTTCTACAAAAAACCTTTTATTTCTTTAAAATACAACGGTAAATAAGAGTTCAAAAGCAACTGCTTCAAGACAGGCTAGGAAGTACAAACCACTACATGAACCAAGAAGTCCAACAGTACTAGACCACCTCAAAAACCATTATCACAATGATCCTCTATTGACATCTAGCACAAAACATTGGACCTACTACACCTATTAAATCCATTTCATAGATTTTATGTTTGTCATATTTTCTATATGATTATTGAATCCGAAGGCTGTTAGGTCTCCCTCCCCACCATTTATAACTTTTAATCTTATTAATATAAATCCTCATTCACAAAAAACAAAAGAGAAATGTGATAAATTCAAATGAGGCACAAAATAAAATAAACCTTAAATAGGTATTGTAAGGGGATTTTCCACACAAGGCCCTATCAAGCCCAGCCCAGGACAGAAAGCCATGAACCTGGCCCACTAGGAAAATCCTTTGTACATGACCTGTAAGAGGGGTGGTGCTATAGGAGATGGGACTCACCGATCTAAGAGCCCCTTAGGTAGTGTCCAGTCATCGAGTGCCCACCCACACTGTAGGCATGACATATGGAGAACCATTGATCTACTAACAGATAAGGCATGAACGAAACAGAAGAAAGGCAGACTAGGAGGAAAAGTTGGAGAACCACGCCACATTATTGGCTCCACCACTCGGACAACATGCCACATTAATAACGCCGTCACATAGCCATGCCGCATTTAAAGATTTTGACAAAAGCAACAATATGGGGAACCTAGACTTCATGAAAGCAGGTATGATCTGCTCTTCATACCTGTAGTATAAATAGCTGACCCTAGGTACGTGGATACTCTCTCTCATCCTTAAACTCTCTTACTTATTTACTACACTCAAAGAATATTTACTAACTTTAGCATCGGAGGTTTCCTGGCCCCAAGACCGCTCTCTCAAAGCCATAGTATTTTCTACCTTGTACAGGGCTCATTTCAAAGACCTGAGTTGTCGGAGTTTCGCCCAAATGTGTGTGAAATATGGGAGACGCCATGGAAGCAAGGTTGAAAACCATGGAGGAGTGGTGACAAAACTAACTGGTGAAGTGGAAACACTCCACAAAGAGAACGCGAAACTCAAAAAACCCCAACGCAAGCAAGATGGCGGGGCGGGATCCAGCGACACTGAGCACATGGGATCCCAAAACACACAAGTGGGACCTAACAAGGGAGAGCAGCAGAAAAACATTCAGGATGAGCTCCGCAGCCTCAAAGGGAAGTACGAGGAAATAGTAAGAAAAGTGGGCACGTCGTCAACGATAGACCAGTTACAAACAACCATGGGTCTACCCTATACTGAAGAAGTAATGGTGGTTCCTTTGCCACCAAAGTTAGAGCCCCTGCCATAGAAATGTATGATGGAGGGAGGGACCCCCTTGAGCACCAAGAAACTTTCAGGGCTCACATAATGCTGCATGGATTCCCCAGCGAAATAGGTTGCAGGGCATTTCTACTAACCCTGAAGGGGTCAGCACGTGTATAGTTTGGGTCACTTGCACCTAAATCAATGGACAGCTTTGGTGAGCTATCCAGGCTATTCCTAACCCAGTTCATGTCTAGTCAGAGGTGGCGGCATCCAAATGCATAGCTCCTCACTATCAAACAAATGGAGGATGAAGGCCTGAAGTCCTACCTAGCCCAGTTCAACAAAGAGCGTATGACCACTGACGACCAAGACGAGAAGATAACCTTGGCAGTGCTCCTGGGAGGCATCTGGCCACGTTCCCAATTAATGGTAAAGTTAGCCAGATAGACTCCTGCAACATTGCGCGAATTCATAGACCAGGCTAACAACTTCATCAACACGAAAGGCACTCTCCGGGCATTGTCAGAGCCGCAAAGGAAGGAAGTGGAGTGCGAGAAAAGGAAGGAGAAGACCTCAACCAAGGCCAAGCCCCATGAGAAATGGGAAAACGGCTACCAGGAGAAGCAACAAGAGTAAGTCCCAGCAAAGGGACCCGGACCACGAAGAGGACGACTGGGGAGCAATGGGCCACTGCTGCATGTACCATCGATCCACCTCGCACAACACCGAAGACTGATTCTCCCCGAGAGGAAGGAATATGCGGAATGGCAGAGGCGGCACTGCTCCCCCAGCCAAAAGACAAAAGACAAAGTCGAGCGGAAGAACGAGGGAAAGGAGCGAGGACCAAGGTGACCAGCATAGATGGGGCGAATAGCCCTCAACGATTGGCAATAAAAGGGCCACTGCTAGGTCGCCCCCATTCGCCACTAAGGTAGCAGGCTCCCTTAGGGAGATTCGGGCCATAACTGGAGGGTTCGCAAAAGGGGGCATCACCTCGTCGAGTAGAAAAACACATGTCAGGCAAGCCCGATACTACAAGGTATGATCGGCTCAGTATCATCCCGCCAAACAATGAAAGGGTGACCCCACTCCAATAACTTGTTCACGGAGGCTGATGAAGAAGGGGTTCTGTAGCCTCATGACGACACCCTACTGGTCACAATGCTAGTCGCCAACTTCACCACCCACAGAATCCTCATTGATAACGGGAGCTCCGTGGACATCTTGTTCTAGGAAGCCTTCGTCAAGATGGGTATTAAGGCCTCCCGGCTACTGCCCGCCCCCATGCCCTTTAAAATTTTCTCCAAAAGCATTGTCCAGCCGGTGGGAACCATCACACTATCCATCCTGGTGGAAGGTAGCCCCTGCACGGCCCCTGTAATGGTCAACTTCCTGGTGGTGAAAACTCTGTCGACAGACAACACCATCATCGAGAGGCCCAACCTCAACAGCTTAAGGACTGTTATGTCAACCTACATCCTCAAAATGAAGTTCCCAACTCCCCAGGGAGTGGCGGAAGTCCGAGGGAAGCAGGTGTTAGCGAAGGAATGCTACGTACAAGAGCTGAAGCAGAAAGATGAGGGGCTTGCCTTGAACGGCACCAAAAGGACAAAATAGGCCAGGCACCACCGAATAAACTGTGGCAGGCCTTCATCTACAATTCGCCCTGCAAGTTTCTAGGGGGAAGGGATGGTGCGTGGCTTTGGAGGAAAGGATGGGCGATGACCTCCCCAGACTGGGATTCCGTGTCCCTTAAATTTTGTAACATCTATTCACCAAGCTTGTACATTCCTTTTTATTTGATGAAACTCAACTTTTCAGGACAATGCAAAACATATGCTACATGCTCTCATATTATTAGTAAGGTGCCAACAATAAAAAAGCATGGCTAACAAAATTTACGGTGACAAGGTCATCAACAACTTACCTCCCTTGCTGTGGAGTACGGGTCAACCAATGGCGGCTTGAAGATAAGGATTTACCTTCCTTGCGAACATCAACAGGTGGGTGCGGGTCCACATACAAACTAGCCAAAAATTTACCTCCCCACGAGACACTATAGGGAATGGTCAACTCAAGGGTGGTCTTATTCCTCCTGTAGAGGAGAGCCGGAACGGCCCCACGACCCTCCCGAATAAATTACCCCAACTTTCGTAGCAACGAAGAGTGCGATCAGCACCAGCCTAACCCAATACTTACATTTCCTATGATATCAATGAGAGGGAACGGCTTGAATAACAAACTGTCCGAACAGCTTACCTCCCTGCAGAACTCAATAGGGAAAGGTTCGCTTTAAGGTGATCTTCTTCCTCCTACAGAATAGAGCAGGTCCTGCCTTCAAGTTGGCCTGAAAAACTTAACCCAACTCCTATTAGGGCGAAGAGCGGTCAGCCAAATTGTTGTCCGAACTTACCTCCTCGCGGGATACCATAGGGAAATGTAGGCCTTAAGGTTGCCTTGTCCCTCCAGCGACGGAGTGCGGGTTAGTTCTCAACTACCCGAAATCAGAAAATATACCTTCCTCATGAATGTCAATAGGCAGGAGAGGGGACAGTAACAAACTGCCAGAAAAACTTACCTCCCTGCGGGATACAAGGGGAAAGGTAAGCCTGAAAGGTTACCTTGTCCTCCCCTCAAAGGAGAGTAGGTTTAGCCCTTGCGGCAACTCAAAAACTTACCCCAACCTCCACTACGAGTGAAGAGTAGGTCTAGCACCAGCCTAGCTCAAAGTGTTACCTTTCCCTATGATGTCAACTAGCAGGAGCAGATCCAATAACAAACTGCCTGAATGACTTACCTCCCTGCGGGACTCAACAGGGAAAGGCCAGCCTAAAGGCTGCCTTATCCGCCCCGCAGAGGAGAGCAAGCTCTACCTTCGAGGTGACCCGAAGAACATACCCTGACTCCTATCACGATGAAAGAGCAAACTGCCCCAATGGCAACCAGAAGAAGTTACCTCCTTGAGGAACTAAAAAGAGGCAAGCTAACTTGAGATAGCTTGACTCCTTCCCAATGGAGTGCGAGTTTAAGTCTTACGACTGCCCAAAGAAAGAAGAATCTACGCAAAGGAAGTAAGAAAAATCTACGAAAAGAAAGCAAAGTACAGTAAGAAGGCAATGCAAACGTCAACAAGGAAAAGCAACAACGGCACACAACGAAAGGTAATAAGCACAAAAAATAAAATAATAAATAAAAAAATAAAATAAAAAGGTGGGAAGTACAAGACGAAATACAGAAAGGAAAATGCAGAAACAATACAACAAGGAAAATGCAGAGACAGTCAACCGGACAAAGTCATTTTATTGATTATGCAGGATTACAAAAACAATTATTACATCATGAAGTCGCAAAGCTTCAAGGAAAAAGTTACATGATGAAGTCATACAAAGCAACAAGGAACAAATTACATCATGAAATCGCAAAGCTACAAGGAACAAATTACATCATGAAGTTGCAGAGCTACAACGAACACGTTACATCATAAGGCCGCATAAGAACGCACGTGCTACAAGGAGGAAACGTGTTCTAGTGCCAGATCTAAACAGTAAAACGGCTAGGGACAATCTGAAAGATCCCGAAGACCTCACTATTCTCGGACCCAAGGAAACCAAAAGGTAAGTTGCAGACCACATTTTTGGGTGAAATAAATGAGTTTGGGGTCAGACAGCGGCGGCCACCATGGCACCATAGCAACAAAACCCTTTTCCATTGTGACAAAGCAAGCATCGAGTTCGGTGCAAGCATTGAGTGAGGAGAAGAATTTTGAAGTCAAGCCCCGTAAGCAAAATGGCGAAAACGAGAAAGCAAAATAAGCAAAAGGGAAAGAATGAGAACGAAGGGTCTGGGACCCCAACAACAAAGGATGGGCGATTCTGCCCTCCGATGCTCAGACCGCCACTGCCAGCAACGGCCTGAATGCCACCAAAGGACCCGTCGCCCACTAGGGTGTGATGGACCCATCGGAACCATGAAAGATGAAAAGCAAAACAAAGGAACTTCAGAAGAAAAGCAAAGGAAAGCAAAAAGAACTAGAAACTCAAGCAGTGAAGCAAGAGTCATAGAATAGAAGAGAAAGGCATAAGTGAGTATAATGGAATTTCTAACAGAGAGAAAAGTCCTTATATAGGCGGGGTGGACGCTTGGCCTGCCAAGGCGTCATAACTCCACGAATCACCATGAGTCACCACGTGTTCCCCCCCCCCCCCCCCCCC